>JAOYRS010000011.1:2673508-3106008 GCA_032432895.1 Dryadula phaetusa | reverse complement strand
GCTAACTTAGTATAGGTATAAAAGCTGATAGAACCAAATAATTGATGTACTTGAATATCGGTTGGACCAAAAACTCAGTAGAATACCTAAATATGCTAAAAATGGCATCTTGCATACAAATATTACGATACTAGACGTAAACAATATTCGTTATTCAGAATTCTTCAAGTAGTTGGTTTTTTTTTTTGCAAAAACTTGCCAGAGGTCGATAACCCTTGATACTTAAAATTATAATTTGTTAGCTATTTTAGTAGCTTATTGTTATATAAGTTGATTGATGTCATCTTTATATTATATTTATGGAAGGATGTTCCTATTTTTCTCTCGAGGAGCTACTGTGAGAGGGTCATGATGAACCTCCTGCATCATCAAGTCATCGAGGATGCTCTGAATGGAACCCCACAGCATCCTGGCGACGATGGCGTCCACCGAGTTGTCATAGAATCAAGCGCGGGCATTTTTATGGCATCTTTTGTAGATGGAAAGTGTTTCTGAATTTTAGAATGTTACTATTCGTAATACTTTAAATATTTTGATACAATTAAAATAGAAAACTCACTCTCTAACAAGCTATATTTCAAGTATACTATATTAAATTATAATTTTTTTTATAAGACACACACACCAACGGTTTTGGAAGACCTATAAAACTTTAAACAAGGCGGAATCAAACCCGCGTCTCTTAAAACAGTGCAAGCGTTCTTACTACTAAACTTTATTCGTTTTCTAAGATGGTTTTCTATATTGTTTTTTTTATTCCCGCTGAGTAAAACACATACACACACATATATATATATATATATATATATATATATATATATATATATATATATATATATCTTAGGTTTACGCTTTTATCCCTAATAGCAGGGTAGACAGAAAGTACCTAGTGTCACACACACTCCGTACTTCGCTTTCCATCAAATTCGAGACATTGCGTGTTGAGTGATGGAACTCAACGCCGCTCTTTGTCTTTACCAGAGCGAGGAAGTGAAAATAATTTAAATATAATCAGTCCCCCGAGTGGGGACTGAACACACAACTGATTGCGTTTACAGTCAGTCGCTGTCCCACTGCGTCACAACCGGCCTCATATATATATATATATATATATATATATATATATATATATATATATATATATATATAACTAATTTCATCGTATTCGATTTTATTTTACAATATATATAATATGGATAATTTTGTAAATTCTAAGAAACGCGTTGCAATTGTTGCAAACGGTAAATATAGTTTTAATATAATTTACCTTAAAGTTTTTAATCATTTTGTATATATATTTTAGTATTATTATGTATTTTTGTATTCATTATTACATTTTTGCTGCCAATATTCTGCCAACAAAAGAAAATTGTAAAGACCGTATAAGAATTTTGGTTTAGGTTTTTTTATAACCATTATCTCTATATTGAAGAATAAACTTTAATTTGTGATTTATATGTAAAGAATAGTAAGAGAAGAATTTTTTTACCATTCCATGGATTTATCATGGTTACGCCCAAGTCGAGTCAAAATCTTGGAGCAGTGCCTTGGACTTGTGACTTAAGTGGAGGCCCTTTTTAATGTTAAGTAGCTCTCTCCTACATAGAACTTTGACTTGAGGCCATCATAGCGCAGTGGGAAACCGTCTGACTGTAAACGCGATTGTATGTGAAGTTGATTCCTCGAAGAAATTATAATATTTTTAATTTCATAGCAAGAAAAAGCGCGGTGTTGATTTCCACGCAATGTCTCGATTTTGGATGTATAAGAATTTCGGTTTAGAGTTTTTTAGCTGAATAAGGGGCCATCATCAAATTACGTCACATGAATTTCATGATTTTTTAACCCCTCACCCGCACTTGTCACCTTATAACGTGTGATGTGATTTACGGATGGCTGAGGACGTATGGCGTAATTGGTTACAGCTTGGATGGTTCATAAGAGGTGCGGGCTCGAATATCGCCGTGTTCATATACATATTATTGTGCTTTCATATTGTTTTAATGTTTATTTATAGGAAAGTAGTTGTTCTAATGTTAGCTTCTCTTTGTTTATTTTGTTAGATGATGTTAAGTTATTAGCAATGCTTCATTCGTTCGTTTCGTTCGTTCATAATGAACTAAAATGGAGAACGGAGTGTTTCGACACTATGTGTTCTCTATATATGTACACTGTCCATAGTTAAAATAAAGTGAAAATGTCATCAAAATCAATTGAGCAGTTCCAGACAGATTAGCCGGAACATACAGAAAGACAAAAAATGTCAAAAAATGATTATTTGGCATACGTACCGCCTATGTATACACATTTATATAGAAAAAGAGCTATTTTAATTGTACAAACAGATATTTAAATATATATATATATATATATATATATATATATATATATATATATATATATATATATATATATATGTGTATGTGTGTGATTATCGTAGTGCATACCGCCAGACCGTAAACACGGTAGTTATGTGTTCGATTACTAAAGAGGAGAAGGATTATATTTAAATTATTTACATTGTGTCGTTCTGGTAAAGCAAAAAGCGGCGTTTGGTTACGCCATTCAATACACAACGTTTTAAATTTGAGTGGCAAGAGAAGATCGGAGTGTCTTGTCACTACGTTCTTTAAAGCGTAAAGAAGAAAAACATACATACGTATCAAGATGCAAAGCGGCCTAGGATCTAGTTCTATTAGATAATTATTAATGTCACTGCTACTGACCTAGGCGAGCAAAGATTAATGATCTAACGCAGATGTGCTTTATCATTACGAGTGGTTTTATTTTTGTATGGGCGTTAGGTTTTTTTGTTATTATTGTTTTTTTTACTGTTACTTTTGCTCGTTTTTTCTTTTATTTAGTGACGTAGGCAGAGAGATTTACTGATAAATCATTTTTTAATCGTCTTCTAGTTTAATTCGGGGATTTTTTTTGGTAATTGTTATAGTTAAACGCCGCGCGGCGTTTAGCTCAAGCTATACAACAACATACAAATGAAAAAAATATTATAAATAGGCAATTCAAACATAACCAGCAATTAACTAGTGGAAATGGCGTACCTCTAGGTTCATTCTTACGTCCTATATCCTTTCCCTATTTCATAATATATTCATAAAATGGGTTAGAGAAACAAAGTAATACACCAATTTCAAAATAAAAACTTCATCGTAACTCTGTAGGCATAACAGATGACATCATACGCGCGCCAAAATTACAGTTGGGAAGTAACGTGCTATCGTTTTATAATTGTAGTAGCTAATTCTTTAGGCCATTATTGCACAGTGCGACAATATCTGTAAACACGATGCTTATGGGTTCAATCCTCAATGGGAGGAATTATATAAATTATTCATGTCTCTATCCTATAAAATGCAGCGTTGAGTTACATCACTGTCTGTATTGGGGCAGAAATTGAACTAACTCTGACACTAAATCTCTTTTGTTATGCGAAGTGACAATATTTCCCGAGTAAAATAATCTAGTAGAATTCGTTGTCAAATATTCGTTAATTTCGAAACATTTAGTTGTGTTAGCGAAATTCAACGCCGTGATATATCCATTTATTGGAAATACTAAAAACTATCTGTTCAAGTGATAAATTATTTTTATTATATTTTTATTGGAATCGTTAGATGTAATAGTATTATGTCACCAGTAAAGGCATTTGCGGGCATGCGATATTATGACAAGCGTCATTTTGCATATTGGTAATGTATCAGTTCATAAAGCAAATGTTAACTTAAATAAGTCAATATAATATAAGAATAACAATTGACACCGATCGTAGCGCAATGGAACAGTGTCTGACGGTAAACGTGATCGGTTGTGGGTTCAATTACAACTAGAGGGAATCTCTTCTGCCCTGGTAAAACAAAGCGCGGCGTTCGGATCCGCCACTTAACGCGCAATGTCTCGAATTCGGCGGAAAACGGGTGCGGAGTGTCTTGACACTAAGTACCTTCTTTATACCCTGCTATGCGGGATAAAAAAACGTGAAAAAACAACTATTTCAATTAAATTTATCTATTATATAAGCTTATTTTTTTATTTTAACAGAGAAACTTAGGGAGAAACCTTTCTCTAAGAGTTTCTCCTTTTTCTATGAAAAAAAAAAATAGAGAGATTATAATGATTTATAATTATAAGTATAGCCGTATGATTTTATCCCTGGTATCTCTATCTCCACGCGTTCAGTTTACCTCCCAACAGCTAGGTATATAGAAGATATTTATAAACAAACTGATTCGTCTACTTCGAAACAGTGACGTTGTAATAGTGGACTGTAATAGCTACATGTAAAATGTAACATCGAAGCGGAGGCCCCGGCCAACGATCTTCTGAGCACACACTAAATAACGCAGATGTGACACATTTTATCATTTGGTTATATTATGGGTTTTTTTTTAATTTTATATATTTAATATGAAATATTATGGAAGCGTAATTCCGCTTTAGACGAGTTTCAATTTTTGACCTAAAATAAAAAAAAAAAACAAAAATAGTAATTTTTATACATTATTTAAAAAAAAATATTTATAGATAAATATTTATTTATAATCATATACAATTATTAAATAAAAATTAGCGCAGTTATTATCTTTTTTTAATATGTATGTTTATATATAATTGTATGGAACTAGACCTGATGACGTCACATGTTAGCATAAAAAGTACTTCTGTGTTTTTCTCATGTGGTAGGGTAGTCAGAGATAATCTAGTGTTAAGACACTCCGTTTTTTCTGCATGAAATAGAGACAATGCGTGACAAATCTCGGAACTTAGCAGCATTCGTTGCTTTACAATAATGAAAGAAAAAAAAAATTCTAGAGTAGGAATTGAGCCCATAACCAATCGCGTTTACAGTCAGACATAATACCCACAACGCCATAATGACCTCCATATGAATTAATTAATATATAAATATTTCAATGCAACAAATCAATATGTACTTTGTACTTGTAAAGTGTCGCGAATCAACCATCTTGAACAAATTACGATTTCCAACACGATCATAGAATAAATGAGGCATGTAATAAATTGTTTACTTAAGTAGTATTAAATACACATAAATTTGTGTTAAACGCTCTCGTCTTGTGTATTGTGTATTTATTGATTTAACGATACTATACGCTTTGTATAGTTTTATTAAGAAATGAAATTTTAGATTAATTAAAATAAAACAAATAATTATTATTAGAGAAAATAGAGAATAGCTCTTTTATTTTTTTTCTTTTTAACCCTAATTATATATATTTTTTTTATTTTAATACAGAGAAGTTAGTGTTAAAATACTCCGTATATATTGTCTTCCATCTCTTACTCTTTAGCACATTGCGTATTGAGTAGCGGAACACAAATGAGAGCAATATAATTAATTTATATATTCTGTTCTAGTTCAAATAAGATTTTTTTTATGTGTACTAAAATAAATTTATTTATAATAACTTTTTTTCCAATATAATATTTTTATTTTCCATACGTGATGAGTAAAGAGATCAATCTAGTAAGTTACTATTAGGTATAATAACCATGAGTGTCAGGAGGCCTTGCTTTTCCTAGAAACGTAAAAAAAAATCTAATTATTTTTTTAAATTTTTTAAATCACTTTACAATAAATCAAATTTGAAATAATAAATATTAACATAATGTCGCATCTACATTGATTGATAGTCAATGAGCAAAACAATACGTCACGTCAACCGTTAATAAAGATTTTTTTTAGGTACGCGTAGCCACTAGGCCGGCCTTCACTCCGCCAGACGAATTTAGACAGTACAAATAATTCAAATGTTTGCCTTTAATGAGGCACGCACGGGGATACCTCAACGCCCCCCCCCCTTTGCTCTTGTAGTTTCACGCTCTTACTTGCATAACAGGGTAGCCAGGGACAACCTAGTGTCAAGACACTCTTTGCTGTTAGCTATCTCGAAGACGTTGTGTTTTACAAGATAGGAAAAATGTAAATTATTTAGTTATTATCAATACTTCGAACGGAAATCGAAGCCACAACCAACCAATCGTACGATAGTCAGATACTGTCCCATTTTGCAACAATGGCCTGTTTTTTTTAAGCTTTTTTTTCTATTTTTTTCTGTTTATCTAATAAAGTTATATTTCTATTTATTCTAACATTTGTATGACATATTTAATTCACCCAATTTTATTTTTTATACGAACAAAATTTGTTATTTATTTCTAAGATACATTAAAAGAAGAAGTTAAAAAATAGTGAAAAGTCATTTTTTTTGACATTCTTAAAGTGTGATTTAGATTGAAACAAGAAATATATTTTTAAAAAAGGCATATAATAATGGGAAATAATATATAGCAAGAAGAGTGATAGGGAGAGACCTATATTGACCTTCCAGAATACATTATCAATGATATTAGAGGAAGGTCACGTGAAAACCATGAGGACACCTCGAAGAGCGTGTATGAAGAGGTCAAGGACCGTGGACGAGGCGAAAGACGTATGCAGGGACCATGGTGTTCTGAACTCCGTTCTAACTAAAAAAAACCCACATGTTTAACATTCATTTAAGTTTCACTTTTCATGTAAAACATAACAAATCAAATTTAACCTTCATACAATTTGAGCCTACAATGGGATAGGTCTTGGGTGTCGACACTTAATATCTGGCTAAGATTCAAGCCGCAACTATGTTACTAATAGTTTGCTATACGGAATAACAAACTCCAATAGTCACAACGTTTAATTACATATTGATTGACAAGCGTATTTTATTTATATATATATATATATATATATATATATATATATATATATATATATATATATATATATATACATATTAAAGGCTTTGCTGACACGTAAAACACATGTAACCTTAGCAACGTGTATGTCACTTTTTACTTAAGTGTATATCAAATACATAAAAAGTGTGTAGTAGGTATTATATTTATTTAATGTATGAAAGATTAAAGATTAAAGATAAAGATATATAATAAATATCGCATTTAGTAAATAGGGGTCAATTTTCTTTTACGTATCTATATAAAGATATATACTATTATATTATAACGTTTTCAACGGAATGACTGACAGTAGGTACAAAGCCTAATTATAGTTAGAGATGAGTGGAGAAACGGAGAGAATATCTTTAAATTCCTAGAAAAATGGTTAAAATTAGATTTTTATAGTCGAAACTAATATATACGAAGATATCTGTGTGTCTCTGGTTGGCCGTTCATGTCTGAAGATCGGGGTCATGGGATTTGAGTATGGAATGGACGAACTGATTCCAATAGCTGTTATGTAACAAATTTTTGTATTTCTAGTGTGTCTACGGTTTTTGCGAGCTGGTCAGAACATTTGCTAGACGTGCGAATTTTGTCTAATTCTAGATTTCTTTTGTATTTTCAATAATGATCGACTTGTCGAGGCTATCTTCTCCGCGTTTCACTATACCACTAATATTATTCACGATAGTAGCTGGAAATAAAATAAGCGTATTTTTGTTAGCAAAATTTCTAATTTATACCCAATTCAAACTTTAAAAGTAAATTAAACAACAAAAACTATGTATAAATATATTTATTTCTTGAATATAAAGTTCGTCGATCAGAAACAATTCAGCCTTCGATCTGTTTTTGTTGAAGTCGTTACCGTCGTAACGGTCATCGGTCTCGTCCTATAACGTCTTTGAAGGCTCACTGACTGACTCAGTTAGTTGTTTTTGTGAAAATATTTGGAATATCAAGTCAGTCAGTCAATTTGAATGAATGAATATAGGAAAATTTAAAGACACTAAACACACTAGACATATATATTCATTTTCGTCTTCTTGTAAAGCTTTTTGTATATTTAAAAAGTAAATTAGAAAAAAAAACAAAACAGCAAACATACGTGAAAATTAATACGTAGTACATGGTGTTAATGGAACGAACGCGAAAAAAAAATTCCTAGGGCCCCATGACGCATGCGACGTCGATTCGCCATATAACTATATCTAATTACTATTTGGGAATATTTATGAGCTAAGTTCGAATGATATTTTATACAATGGGAACATTGATCGCTTGCCAGAGGTTGTAGGTTCAATTCGATTTAGTTTTCGACTACATAAGGTAAATAAATCGTTCATGTCTTAAAGTATAAGTCGAGACCGGTCGTGGCGCAGTGGGACAACGTCTGACTGTAAGAGCGATCGTTTGTGGGTTAAATCCCACTCGGAGGAATGATTATATTTCAGTTATTTTCACTTCATAGCTCTGTTAAGACAAAGTGCGGCGTTGAGTTCCACCACTCAACACGCAATATCTGGAATTTTGTGAAAAGCGAAATACTTTCATATTTGACAAAATTTGAACTTAAGATTGTATTACGGAAAGTAATGAGTTGAGTGTCGATGTTCTTTTTTTCTCTCATCTCTTCTTCGCAGACATTGTCTTGACATTATGTCTTGACATTATGTGTTGATTGAAAAGAGCTTGTAATGAGCTACTTGAATAATAAATATTTAGATGTTGTATATAGAAATGTAGTGGAAATAGCAATAAATCATAGTATTGTAATTTTTTGGGAACCCGGCCGATATGGTAATGAGAATAATTTCGTGGAAATATTCTGTTTATCAATTTTTATGGTACAAGGCCGGCAATACAATGGGGCTTCCGCATTTGCGTTTGATACAGGGATGATTTAAAAGCTATTACCTCGCTATTACAAGTTAGATTTATGTTTCTTTCTTTTCTTTATATTATAGCTTCACGCTTTTTATCTTGCATAGAACGGTAGACAGAAAATACCTAGTGTCAAGACACTATGTACTTCGCTTTCCACCGAATTCCAGACATTGCAATTTGAGTGGTGGAACTCAACGGCGCATTTTGTCTTACCAGAGCGAGAAAGTGAAAATAATTTTAAATATAATCACTCCCTCGAGTAGGGATCGAACTAACAACTTGTAATTAACATCATCTATTTTCTTAATACCATAATATGTATGATGACGTGATCGTTGTACAATTAATATATTATATTAAGGTAAATGTTTATATATATATATATATATATATATATATATATATATATATAAACATTTACCTTAATATAATATATTAATATATATATATATATATATATATATATATATATATATATATATATATATCTATATATATATATTTAACATTACTGAGAAATTGTGAACAAGTAAAGCCTATTATATATACTGAAAATAGAGAAAAATTGTTGTAATTCGCTTAAAAAATGCAAATTATAAAACATGGAAATTAAAAAATATAAAATAATTTTAACTAAAGTAGGGCATTTTGACAAATATATAAAAAAAACGGTAAAAGAAACGAAACTGTTACTCTCGATATAATTACTGTCTATAGTTTATCACCCACTTAATTTAAAATAAATGCCGGTGGTGGCGCAGTGTGACAGCGTCTGACTCTAAACGCGACCGGTTGTGGATTCGATCCCCACTCGAGGGATTGATTATATTTCAAATTATTTTCACTCCTTCGCTCTGGTAAGACAAAGTGCGGCTTTGATTTCCACCACCGTGTTGGGTGGCAATGTCTCGAATTCGGTGGAAAGCGAAGTACGGAGTGTGTATATATATAAATATATATATAACTCAGTGTTTTTCACATAGCGTGCCATTGGCAAAGTTATTTATCCTGTAATACCATGCTCGGAGGGCCATATATAAAGAACTGAACTGAACACCCTGTATAATATATAATAAAAATTAATTAATTCCTTATACCTTTCTAACATAACATTAATAACTCTACAATACACAATTCATTACCTGATTAGTTAGAACAAAAGCATCTATTTATGCTTAGGTAATTTCAGTCGTGTTCGCTCCATTAGCGTAACACGAGGTTTTCCACAATAAATGTATAGGGCTCATTCCGATTTAACACGTCAATGGCCACTTCCAATAGAGCTTGTATTGTCAAGCCATGTTGATATTATGAAGGCAGTGTATAGCATACACTATACCAATATTATAACACCTTTGGTATATTAAATGGAATTAGTTTAAACAGATTAATCGCGTATGTTTTGGTATTCGAAAATACAGGTGGAGCTGTGACCATGGGCTACTGTAAAGTGTTCGAAACGTCAGGTTTCCAAAAATGTATTTTCGAATACCATAATATACGTGATTAATCCGTTTAGAATGTGTTAAAATTGCGAAAATCATAGATCTTGGTCATATTCAATTCGGTAAATGAAATGTTTTTCATTTTAAATTAAACTATTTAAATCGGATCAATCACGTATATTTGGGTATTCGAAAATACCTTTTAGTAGAATAGTCCGTGGTCACAGGTAGACTGTTTAGTTTTACTATACTTAGTATGAAATATACGCTATTAAAATATATAGTAATATAATGTAATGGACTAGAGTGAACTGAAAACACGATTGGTTGCAAGTTCGATTCCCACTTAGGGGAGTGATTACAAATTTTTAATTTTTTTCTTTCATTTCTCCTCTCCGGTAGGACAAAGCGCGATATTAAGTTCACCACTCCACATGCAATGTCTTGATTTTTAGCGGAAGTCGATGTGTATGTGTAGATATTTATATTTTCAATATAGTGATCATTGCGGCGTTGAGTTCCACCACTCAAACTGCAATGTCTGGAATTCGGTGGAAAGCGAAGTACAGAGTGTCTTGACACTAGGCATTTTCTGTCTTGCGTGCGGCTTTGAGTTCCATCACCCAACACGCAATGTCTCGAATTCGGTGGAAAGCGAAGTACGGAGTGTGTTGACACTAGGTACTTTCTGAAAAAAAGAAAAATTACCCTTCTATTATGTTTACTGTATAATTAAACTTACAAATAAGTTCCGTATATATATATATATATATATATATATATATATATATATATATATATATATATATATATATATATATATATATCACGATCGCGATCTACCACGCAATATCTCTAATTGACATTAGCTAGCAGAAGCGCGAAAAAAAATTTAAGCAATAACGTCCCTTCATACATAACGTGATATTAATATCATTATACAAGTAACTTAGATTATCGATGATTATATATAAAAAAAATTCTAATATTCACCGTTCAAAGTCACCTAAATCTCACTTATATTCGATATATTAGGAACATAAATCATTTTGGGGAGGGTTTGTAAAAGTTTAGGCGATATGAAAAGCACTGGTCCCCAAAACTTGCTGGCCATTAGAGCCAATTGTGTTACATATAACGATGTATAAATACGTGACTTGTATTTATAGGGACTTTTATATATATATATATATATATATATATATATATATATATATATATATATATATATATATATTATTATATATATATATATATATATATATATATATATTAGGTTTTAAAATCTTTTATTGGGATTTAAATTTTTTTCCATTATTTGTTTAAATTTTGTTTGTAATGTTGTCGTTATATAAGCAAATATAGGACATAATGGCGCAATGAGATAATGTTTAACTAATTACTAAACGCGTTTGGTTGTAGGTTCGATTCTTAATCGGGAATAAAAAATGTATAAATTATTTTCATTTCTAAGTTCTGATCAAACCAATTGCGGTGTTGTGTTCCGCTGCTTTAAATGCAATGTTTCGAATTCATGTGGTAAGCGGTGAACAAGTGTGTGAGAAATATTAAAGCGCTTGGTCGGTTTCCAATAGTTACGACTGCGGCTTCTGTTGCTTCAAGCGTTTTTGTTTTAAATATCTAGCTTATTACATTATTATAATCATGAACATTAGCAATTAAACAATAACCCAGTTGTGGCGCAGTGGGACAGCGTCTGACTGTAAACGCGATCAGTTGTGGGTTCGATTGCGTCTCGGAAAAATGATTATATTAATTTATTTGATATCCTCGCTCTAGCAAGATAAAGTGCGGCGTTGAGTCCCACCCATCAACATACAATATCTCGAATTCGGTAGAAAAACAAGAGGTACGGAGTGTCATGACACTATACACTACCGAGCTATCTGTCAAAATTAAAAACACAAAACAATTCCATGACTTTTCCTCAATTCACTTAAGTTAAAAATTATTTCATATTTAACAGGTTACACGCGTACCTCTTGTATTAATGCGGCTACGTCTTTTCACGCGGCGTTAAACTAACTTCCTTAGTATTTATAAAGTGGAACCCGTAATGGACGGGCCGAATATAAACGCGCCTGTCAGAGACAATTTACCGGTGAATGTGAAAAATACCATTTAAAGTTATATTTTAGGCGCATTTGAAGAGTCCGACTGTAAACGCGATTGGTTGTGTATTTGATACCTATTTAGTGGAGTGATGTTTTTTGCTTTTTTTACCTTGTGAGGGGATGAGGTAGAATATAATTTCACTCCACTGCTGGGTAGCATCCAATAAGGGGGCGGGTATCCCAGTAATTTGGTGGTAGCGGATTAATCTTCCGAGTGGCTCGCGATTACCATCAAAATGATCTTCAAGATATCTGATAATGTGTTCCGATTCGTTGTCATGTAAGCCAGCTTTCCGTGTTCCTACCAATACTTTTCATCAGAGTGTATTGGTTTGGTCAGCTCTGGCTGACGAGGCCTCTACACTATCTCCTTTAGTTTCATTCCAAGACTGGCAACGCATCCATAACCGGTTATCACCAAGTGGTCTTTTTGCACGTTTATCTCCGTTTTCTATATACAAAAAACCTTTCACTGTTCGAGTAAGACAAAACCTGGCGTTTAGTTACGTCAATTATTTCAAAACATCTCAGTAGTGTTATTCTAGTGTCTAAAAATCAAAGTCTTGATTTTTAAATACCAGAAAACCACTACTGAGATATTTTGAAATAAAAATAGTAATTTTAACAATCCTTTGACCAATGGTGATCTTTTTCTATTTATAATTTTTCTATATATTATTTTAACCCTAGACGTGAAATATAATATGTTTGCAAAATCATTCAAAATTTAGATAACCGTTTAATAGCAACGCTTTTAGAATTGAACATTTTTTTTCTGTTTCCCAAAATAAATTAAACATAACATATAAATAAAAAAAGAACAAAGTTGTTGTAATAAATTAGTAAGTATCAAAATGATTTTTGTTGTGTTTTTTCTCTATGTACCCGCTATTTTACTTGCTATTATTTATAATCTGTGTACACATAACAAAATTAACGAAAGGGTACGTATAAAGCGTGGAGCTGAAAAAAAATTGTGAAACTCATTGCGTCGATGTTGCTAGTATATATTACTTGATATGTTCTGGAAAACAGTTTGACCTGATTCCTTCCATAAATACCATCCCTACCATCTGGACACGTGGCACTCTACCTGTACACACCTATGGAATGGCTAACCTGCTACAGTGTTTCCAAGTCGATACGATATGGGTACCTTCATTAAGTGGAGTTATACCCAATTTAAGGCATCTCTTATCAGGAGATGACCAGCACGGTAGTTTGCCTTACCTGTTCTATAAAAAAAATATTTTGCATATATTACAAAAGTCTTATTATTATATTTAATTCATTATACTGCAAGAATTTTTTAATTAATAATTTGTTATACCATGGGAAGGTCATGTAAAAAGCTTTAGGGTCCCTCGGGGAGCATGTAACTTTTAATAATTTGATGACAGTAGACGAGGTGAGAGAAGTATGGAGAGATCGTAGCGTTTAGCGCTTCTTTTTATAAATTGTGAATAATATATTTCCGTAACTGTCATCAGCAAGGTGTGATATTCAATAAAAATATATATTTTAATTATAAATTTTATGAAAATTTTATTTTTCTCTTCTTCTTCTACTTTGAATTAAGAGCTTGTTGCTTTGCACAGTTATAAAAAGAAGAGTTAACTATAACTATAGTGTTTAGACTTATTATACATGAGGTACTGGCTCAAAATGTACAACATTTCTTTTTTTTTAACTTCACGCTTTATCCCTTATATAGAAAAATAATAAATAGAAAAAGATCAGACTACATTGGTCAATGGATTGTTAAAATTACTATTTTTATTTCAAAACATCTCAGTAGTGTTATTCTAGTGTCTAAAAATCAAAAGTCTTTTAAATTTTTATACACTAGAAAAATACTACTGAGATATTTTGAAATAAAAATAGTAATTTTAACAATCCATTGACCAATGTAGTCTGATCTTTTTCTATTTATTATTTTTCTATATATTATTTAGCCCTAGACGTGACCAGCAAAAATATAATATGTTTAAATCAATGAAAATTTAGATAACCGTTTAATAGGAACGCTTTTAGATTTGAACATTTTTTTTCTCTTTACCAAAATAAATTAAAAATAACTAAAATAATTAAAAAAAAACAAATTTAAATTATTTTTATTGTAAATATTGTATCAATATGATTTTCGGTGCGTTTTTTCTCTATGTACCCGTTATTTTACTTGCTATTATTTACAATTTGTGTGTTTTTTTAGCTTTAAGCTTTTATCCCGCATAGCAGGGTAGACAGAAAGTAGCGACAGTAGTTCACTTTTCACCGAATTCGAGACATTGCGTGTTAAGCGGTGGGACTCAACGCCGTTGCTTTTACCAGAGCGAGGCAATGAAAATTTTTAGTATAATATTTCCCCCGAGTGGGAATCGAACCCACAACCGATTGCGTTTACAGTCAGACGCTGGCTGTAAACGCAATCGGTTGTGGGTTCGATTCTGCGTCGTTTTGTTTTGTATATAAAAAGTATTGTTATATTTTACGCGTACACATAACGAAATTAACGTAAGGGTTGCCTTGACACTAGATTCTTTTAGTGGATAAAGCGTGGAGCTGAAAAAAATTGTGATACGTATTGCGTAGATGTTTCCTTGTTATGCCTTCTTAGTCGCATATATTACTTGGTGTGTTCTGGAAAACAATTTGACCTGATTCCTTCCATAAATACCATCCTTACCATCTGGACACGTGGCACTCTACCTGTACACACCTATGGAATGGCTAACCTGCTACAGTGTTTCCAGGTCGATACGATATGGGTACCTTCATTAAGTGGAGTTATACCCAATTTAAGGCATCTCTTATCAGGAGATGACCAGCACGGTAGTTTGCCTTACCTGTTCTATAAAAAAAAATATTTTGCATATATTACAAAAATTTTTTAATTAATAATTTGTTATACGGGGGTAAGGTCACGTAAAAAGCTTAAGGGTCCCTGGGGGAGCATGTAACTTTTAATAATTTGATGACAGTAGACGAGGTGAGAGAAGCATGGAGAGATCGTAGCGTTTAGCGCTTCTTTTTATAAATTGTGAATAATATATTTCCGTTACTGTCATCAGCAAGGTATGATATTCAATAAAAATATAAATTTTAATTATAAATTTTATGAAAATTTTATTTTTCTCTTCTTCTTCTACTTTGAATTAAGAGCTTGTTGCTTTGCACAGTTATAAAAAGAAGAGTTAACTATAACTATAGTGTTTCGACTTATTATACATGAGGTACTGGCTCAAAACGTATGAAATTTCTTTTTATTTAGCTTCACGCTTTATCCCTTGCGGGGTAGTCAGAGAGCACGGAGCGCCAAACGCTACGGTTCCTGCATACCTCTTTCGCCTCGTCCACAGTCATTAGCCTATTTATACATGTCCTTCGGGGGATCCTTATGTTTTTTACATGACCTTCCTCCAGTATCTTCAATACTGTGTTTTCGAAGGTCAACCGAGGTTTCCCCCGACCTATCGTACCACCATGTTATGACATTTAAAATATTAAAAAAATTCCATTGATTATAATAAAAAGGTATATGTGTCAAAAGCAATATATTTTAAAGATATAAGAAACATAAATATTTACTGTGAATCTCAAAAACTTCCAAAGCAAAGTTGATATCAAATTTGTTAGAAGTGACAAACTGGTAAATTGACGGCGGATGCGTTTGAAAATTTACAAATTGGCCAAACAAAATGGTAATTGTATTAGAGTTAATATCGAGCGTCGTATAATAAAGTGATAAAAAGTTTAAAATATACACGTGTCGTGTCGGTTACTTTAGGATACGCTTCAAAAGCTCGGATTTCACTTAAAACGGGCGTTTCACGTTTGTACAGCCAAAGTCTTTACTACACGCACAGAATCTTTAATAACCAACAAAATTCACTAAAACCACGAACCGCGGTCTATGAAAAAAATAGCGTGGAAGCAATCGTTGTGAGTGCACTTGGTTTTCCCGCGCGCCGCCATATTCCAATATGGCGTCACGTCAAAGGTTCATCGACCTGCGCCAGCTAAGTTTTCATTCATACATTCTTTTTTAATTAATGTTTTATCAAAATTAAATTCCAGTAATTGTAGACTTAAGTACTGTAGGTATAAATTATTTCATTCATTCAGTTTAATTAGTTTTTGGGATTTTTACATAATAAGTGTATAAATTTAAATAATAATTTTTTTTCGTCTGGCTGTCCACTCTACTAGTGGTAGTATTGATTTTCCCCAAAGGATATGAAAATCTTAAAAAATATCCCCAAAAAAATATATTTGCTTAAAGATAAGTTCAAGTGAGAACAAGTTAAATAAAATATTTTATACCAAAATATTATATACTTAATTAGTTTATATCCAAACTTTAAAACGTAAAATTTCCTTTTGTCCCCGAAGGAGTGTTGAGACACTTTCTTAGTGGTTTACTTAACTCTCCAAGAATATATATCAAAATTCAACTTTTTACACTCAGTATTTTATTATGTGCGTTGTCTGTCTATATGATAACAGGAAAAAGTGGCTTTTCCTTATTAAAATTTTCGTAATTGAAATAATTTTAATTAAGAACATTTTAATTATATTACTTTTAATATAACGTTAATAGGCACTTGGTAGATTAATCATATTCAAATTAATTCTATTTCTGAGCTATTTTAACATTAAGTACAGTGATGACTTTCACCATATAGTACGAATTTCTTCTTCTATAACATCTTGACTCTAGGCTCTCTGCCTACAATGAAATGAGGAAAGAATTGCCTTTCCGCTTTCAATTTCTTCAAAAAATAAGTAAAAATAACGATTAAAAGTATTTAAATTACCACTTTTAATATTCGTCTTTAACCTCTCATTTTATAGTTAAACGTCTAAGCGCTAACCACTATTACTCTGCCAGGCAATAACGTACTCTAACAAGACGTATTAAGGTACACATTTAAAATCTAGATTTTAGACTTTCTATTCGTTCTAGGCCAGCCAGAGCTTAGTGTCTATTAGAATCATTTCCTCCAATAAATAAATTGAAAATCTAATATAAGGTAAAATGAATTCTAAGGCTAAAGGGTCTTATACATTGTAAATTTTAAAATTAAGTCAATGACATTGAGTTTAAATGGATTTTACACGTGGAGTTTCTATTCATAGCCGCTTATTTTATTATATATTTTAATGCTAAGCGAATAGCGGTATGTATAAGATAAATATAGTTAATTTTCATAGAAAACCTTTTGCGTTTTCGCCCGATATATAGAAACGTTGTATTTTACTAGAGATGAGAAATAAACCCACTCTCAAATGGACATCGAACCCATAACTGATTTACAGTCAGATACTGCCCCACTGCGCCACTATAGCCTCTTTTTCTTTTTGTGTTGAGTTGTGGAACTCAACGCCACACTTTATGTTATCAGAGCGAGGAAGAGTGGGAATCGAACCCACAACCGGTCTTGTTAACAGTAAGACGCTGTCTCACTGCGCCACGTCGGCCTCTAATTAGCATAATTTTAGTTTAATAATAAGTCATTTATTAAAAGTAAAAGTCTTTCTTAAGAGATTGTCTTTCACAGCTTTTATTACATTTGCTTGAAATTATACGAGATTTATTTAATAATTATATTAATTTTTAAATATTTATTCATTTTATTTATGAATTATAAAAAAGAGTCCGGTTGTGGCATAGTGGGACAACGCCTGACTGTAAGCGTGATTGGTTGGGAGTTCGATTCCCACTCGGGGGAATGATTATATTTAAATTATTTATATTAAATTCCTTGCTATGATAATACAATGCGCGGCGTTCAATTCCGCCACTCAACCGCAATGTCGCGAATTCAGCGGAAAGTGGAGTACGGAGTGTCTTGACACTTACTTTCTGTGTACCCTGCTATGCAGGATAAAAGCGTGAAGCTAATTTTCTAACTATCACGTGTCAATAGTCGCGATGATTGCCGGTTCCATCCCCACTTGGGAGAATTTTATTCTAGCTTTGTCTTACCAGAGCGAAGAAATGAAAGTAATTTAAATACAACCATTCCTCCGAGTGGGAATCGATCTGCAACTGATCGCGTTTACAGTCAAACTGTGTTCCACTGTAGTACGACCGGCCCCTTGCTTTATTCAAGTTAAAAATCCACATGATAATATATTTACTTATAACTGTATCATATACGTTATAAATAATTTAATGTATTTTTTAAGGAAAGAGGTATAGAGGTATAATTTTAAACGTTTGAAATTAAACTATTTTAACTCGTTTATCGGTTATACTTAGAACAAAGTGCAGCGTTGAGTTCCGCCACTCAAGACGCTATGTCTCGAATTCAGCGTAAAGCGAAGTACGGAGTGACAATAGGTACTTTATGTCTACCCTGCTATGCGGGATGAAAGCGTGAAGCTAAAAAACAGCGTGAAACTTAGAATATATATTATAGACAATCCATTACAAACACTCCATTATAAAAGGAAGACTATAGAACTACATACAGATGTTACATTACATACATATATAGTTATATAAATACCTTGCGAAATAATATAAAATAATGGAATAGGCTTAAGCACCTGCGCTTAGCTATGTCAGATATTTCCGACCCCTAATCAAGATCGTTCACCCTGGCGCTGGCTGTGCGCTTGCGCAGGTAGGCGGCTTGAGGCCAGCGGGGGGAGCTGTGGAATGCCGATCTGTACTGACTGGAATGCAAGTAACGGCTAAACTAACTTGGAATTTGTGTTTGCAACTCACTTGTTTGTCGTATTGTTTTGTTTTGTTTTGTTTTGTTTTTAATTGCCTATTGTTTTTGTGGAAGAAGAAGAAGAAGAAGAAGAAGAAGGAGAATTTAGTGATGGGTCACTTCACTTTGTTTTTAATGATGTGCAATTATTATACGTAATATGGCTTTTTAATATATTTAAAAAAATGATATTTTCAGAATTATTTTTTATATTCATAGTTTTTTTTTATTATACTAAATAAAAATAATACACATGCGAGTTCTGCGCAATTTAGGCTCAGTGTAATAATATAATTAAAAATAAACATAAAATAATATTTAAAATATAATTAATTATTTTATTATACTATTAAAAAAATATATATTTAATTACTTACATAATTCAAGAGCATTGTAATAGATCCTATCGCGATTATGCTACAGTATGTCAGAAACTCGACACTAGATTGCATCAGGCGGCGTGTTTGAACCTAATGGCGTTACTCGACACTGTTTCCTCTCAAGCCTTGACTTGCGTATTGACTGCCTTAAGTGTTTCACAATATATATATATATATATATATATATATATATATATATATATATATATATATATATATATATATATATATATATATATATACGTCGCATTTTGTCAAAAATAATTTTAACTACTCCTCCGAGTGAGGATCGAACCCACAATCGGTTGCGTTTTGAGTCATACGCTGCCCCACTGCGCCACAACCGGTTTTATATATTATATTATTTAATTTAAACGCGATTTTCCTATAATCAGAAAATATATAGTCAGAGATAAAGTAGTGTTAAGACACTGTTAACTATTTTTAGCTCGAAATCAAGACATTTTGGGGCTGGTGATATAAACCTCGCTCTTTGTCTTACCAGTGCAGAGAAATAAAAATATATTTTATATATTATTCTCCTGAGTGGAAAACAAACCCACAATCAATCGCCTTATCAGCAAATCAGCCTCGATACTATCAACTATTACATTCAAATAAAAAACTGACTGTAAACGCGATCGGTTGTGAGTTCGAACCCCATTCAGTGGAGTGGAAAGCGAAGTACGGAGTGTCTTGACACTAAGTATTTTCTGTATACCCTACTATGCGGGATAAACGCGTGAAGCTAAAAAAGTAAACATAATACTTTGCAAGCCCCAGTTCGAAGTACGCTTAAAAAGGTATAATAAACAGGTGCCCAACCATCTGCCACTGCCAGTACTTAAATATTCATTGATTATTTATTAGATGTTTTCCACGATTAACTCTAAGTATTTCACACAATATTATTAAACGCCATTCCAACATCTACGAATCGTGGGAACATTGGGAGCACCGAAAAAATCCATTTTAACGCCTTTCTAACCGCTTCATTTCAGTTTTTGCGCGGAATGGTAATTTTGACACTCTTTGTCGAGCTTGTGGCTATTTATTACACTTTAATGCTAATGGAGTTTGCTTTTGAATATTATCATTTTTTGTTTGTTTGTTTTTTTTTAGTTATATAATTTTTTAGACACATAAGCGAGTTGTATGTTGAATGGCGATCAACGTCATGTTTTGTATTACCAGAGCAAGATTGAGGATAATTTCCCTTGCGTGGAAATCGAACTCACAACCAATCCCGTATACTATCACACTACGCCATTATGGCCTCATTTTTTTTTCTTAAAACATATTTGAAACGTTGGGATCGATATATAATAAAATATTTCGTTATACACTGATTGGTTTATCTAATACGGTAATCTCACAATTAAATACAATTAACCCTTAACTAACCATGTACTTCCGTCTAACAATTCACAATTCTGCAATCAGATGATCCCATGGAGCAAATAAATTAAACAAAAAAGCACAAACAAGATATTTCCTCACCCTAATAGTTTTAATTCCTGTATCGCATCCATTTCCCCCCTCAGAGCTTTGTCGAGGGTTGTAGTGTGAAAAGTTTTGTGTTATACGCAAATCGATAAGATACTTGCAATTGTAATTGTTTTCATAGGTTTCATTTGTTTTTTTTTAGCTTCACACTTTTATTCCGCATAGCAGAGTAGACAGAAAGTACCTAGTGTCAACACACTCCGTACTTCACTTTCCACCGAATTCGAGACATTGCGTGATGAGTGGTGGAACTTAACGCCGCTCTTGGTCTTCATCAGAGCGAGGAAGTGAAAATAATTTAAATATAATCACTCCCCTGAGTGGGGATGGAACCCACAGCCGTTTACAGTTAGACGCTGTCACACCGCGTTTTAAATTTTAATTAAAGTAGATATTAAAAAGAAATGTTAATTTTTTTCGCGTTATTTTATCAAACGCAATGGTTTTGACTTCAAATATAATTTGGAATTATATAATATTTGTAGTATGTATTCTTAAGTCATAGTGTGCAGTGTTAAACTGCGTTATGAAACAAGATGGAAATATAAAAAAAATATTAAAACACGAGAAATAGATGTTTTTTTTTGATTATATCTAATTTTGAAAACAAAAAAAATAACTTTTAAAAAGCTCTTAATGTAAATATTTGATTTAATTATAATATAATAATACTAGCTCCAACATAAACAATCCTCAATAATATCCAAATTAAATAACTCTTAAAGAACTATTACAAAAGTAGATTCCACCCTCGATTGTTATAACGGGGGCGGTGGTAAATAGTTTGGCGGAAGTATAAGGTGACGTAAGGGTTAAACAGCGTTATAAACGTCATAAAATGACGTACACTTATCTTTTATTCACTATTAACATGATTGTAGATTCGAATCCTGTTTGGGGAGACGGTTGTATTAAAGTATTTTATTTTTATTTTATATTAACTAAATAAATTGTTGACACGTAAAATAGATATGGCATTAGCAATGTGTTTGTCATACCCGTAGTAGTGTGTTATGTTTAGCTTCATGCTTCACGCTGTTTATCCCGCATAGCAGGGTAGACAGAGATAGTACCTAATGTCAAGACACTCCGTATTTCGCTTTCCTCCGAATTTGAGACATTTCGTGTTGAGTGGAGTTAACTCAACACCGCACCTTGTCTTATTCAATTTTTTATTTTTTAAACTGTGCCTATAAATATATTTTTTCTGGATTTTTATTTTATAATCCTAAAAAAATATCCTACGTTATTCTTTATTACATCAGTTCCCTGGTAGTGAAAGTATCATCGAAATCAGTTAAGCTGTTCCAGAGATTAGCCGAAACAAACAGATCGACAAGCAGGCAAATATTTAGAACATATTGGTTTGATTATTTTAATATTATAAACAGAAGCTCTGAGTTTATGTATACATTGTTATTAAAATTTAGACTTTTTATACTTCTTTTCAATATAAATTAAATAGTCATATTTGATTTTTTTTAATCTAGCAATTTCCTAGTAGAGTAACTAAAGAGAGAGAAAGTCCAGATGGACTTAGTGACTCCAGTCTCCACTCTATACTTAGAGAAATTGGTTGTCAAATTTGTACATATATCAATATGTACAAAAACTTTTCGTTACTCGCTAACTCAGTCGCTCAGTTGAAACACTGCGCTTAAGGAAAAGGAGTCTATAAGGAAGCTCTAAGAAAGGATTTTTCAAAGTTCCAGAACAAAGAATACCAACAGGATTTTACGTTTTATATCCAGTGATAACTCTTTTTATATAAATATGTTGCCTAAATTTAATTTGATCTCACGATTAATCGTATATATTTTAAATTATTCTAATAAGGCACCGCTGATCTAATTAAGCCGTTAACTTTAACCAATTATCTAAGTTGATAGATTGTTTAGATAACGTGATTGCTAAGTGCTCACGACATAATTGATTCGGAGAGAAATGTGGAGAAAATAAAAAAATCATATCTTCTTTAATTTGAACTCAATGCGGAGTTGAGTTCCGCCGCTTAACCTACAATGTCTTGATTTCTATGGAAAAAGTCTTTATAGTAGTAGCTTCTCTGACTACCCTGCGATAAACTATCAAGTTATCTACCCTATAATCTATCTATTCCAGACATTACCTACTATTAAATATTTATTTATTATCTACGTATTATGGAATGTTTAATTTGACAATGTAAAAAATATACGGAGTACGAAGTGTCATGACTCTCTGTCTACTCTGCTATAAAATAAAAAATGTATTTACTCACTGAACATATATATATATATATATATATATATATATATATATATATATATATATATATATAAATATATATATATATATATATATATATATATATATATATATATATATATATATATATAACTTTATCAGAACTTGATATACACTTTGTTCGAATGACAATACAATTATAAATGGTTCAAATTATCCATTATCGAAAACAAAATGGACGCCAAAACAAATGAAAGGGCTATTAACTATAAGAAAAGCTTATTTTAAAAACGTTTTCTTGTAGAATCAATCCAACAACATCTAAATAATTATCTGCATTGAGTTTAAATAAATATGATTTAATAATAAGGTACTGTGACGTCACGCGTTACACCAACAGTAATTTTTTTATTTAGTCAAAAAAGTTTATAGTCGATCTGCTTGAATGGAGACGTGACCTTATCGTGTTTATACGAGCACATGGTTTTTGTGGTCCATGTAAATAGCTTATGGGTACAGGAGCGTAAAGTTGGGCAAAAAATTTAAAGCGAATAGAAGATATTTTGTAATATGGAAAATTTATTTCGAATACAATGAATTATCATTTATTAAAAATGAAAATATTTTAAACGGATCAATTACATATATTTTGGTATTCGAAAGCGTATTTTTGAAAACCTGACGTTTTGAACACTTGACAGTAGTCCGTTGTCACAGGTGGGCTGTACATGACCTGTGGCCACTTTAAATAAAAGATCTTAAGCTTAGGTCTATCAGGGTAGTTTAATAGAAGTTAGTGTCAAGATATACTGTTCTCCTCTTTGCACTCGAATTTACCACAATGTTTGTAGATTGACGGAATTAGACGCCGCGGGTCGTCTCAAAATAATAAAACTTTTTAAATAGTTTAATTATAGCTAGTTTTTGTAACTATACAGTGTTTATAAAAATCAAAACGACTTCATTATAACTATATTACTATATATATATATATATATATATATATATATATATATATATATATATATATATATATATAATATATATGAAGTATACCCAATTTAAATTAAAAAGAATCATCCAGATATAACTTGTAGGTTTAGAAAAATTCGTGGACCAACATACAAACATACCCTCATCAAATTAAGCACGTGCTTGAAAGACTAAATAGATAATCATACTCAAATATATTATGTTTCATATATACAAATATTCCAACAATATCACGAACTGAATACACATTTATACACATTTATACACTTTGTATAAAATCGATAAAAAAAATACAGCTTAGAAACATTTAGATTTTCGTAGATTTTCTCCGTTCTCTGAATACAACTTATATTAAAACATATTTCAGTTTTAAATATAATTATTTTAAACGGATTAATCACATATATTTTTGTATTCAGAAATAAATTTTAGAAAATCTGACGTTTCGAACACTTTCCAGTAGCCCCTGGTCACGGGTAGACTGCAGTCTGCTTGTGACCACGGACTTTAAAAGTAAAGTTTCATTTAAAACGTGAAAAAATCGCAAATTTTTTTTTTTAGTGTCACACTTTTTATCCCGCACAGCAGAAACGACAGAAAGTACGTACATAGTGTCATGACACTCCGTACTTCACTTTCCACCAAATTCGAGATATTGTGTGTTGAGTGATGGAACTCAACGCCGCATTGTGTCTTACCAGAGCGAGTGAGAGATCGAACCCACAACCGATCGACCGGCCTCTTATTATATACATATTTCAGTATATACATGCAGGCGTTAGAAAAATAATAACCAAGTGAAGCCTTACAACGCATTGACCTCCCAAGGGGTAGAGTTCATTGTCATGAAATAACCACGAGGTTATCTGTTACTCTACTATAATATAGTAGCTTTTGTAATACATTGAAGAATACTTCTGACTAATAGGCACTTATAAACAGATAGCACCGTTGTAATTGGAGGGTGGTATGACGAGATGGTTGCCAATTCGATTATCGATTGATTGATTTTTCTTTTAGTATATATATTTTTCTAGTTTTATCAAAATTTTGTTTGTAAATTTCAAAATTATCAGTAACTTGTTAAAATTTGAAATGGATGGAAAGTGTTATGACATTAAGTTCTTTCTGTGTACTCTACTAGATTTGTTAATGTATAATTCGGAATAATATGTCGACTATAGATATGGCTTTTTATCGGAAAATGTTAGTGGTTAATGAATTCGAGATATTGTATGTAGTTAGGCAGAATTCAATGCCGTGTGTTGTCTAATCAAAATTCACAGTCTGTTCTGTCAATAAAGAAGAGAGAAGGTCATGTTTATGCACTGGGTTTTCTGCATAATAATATACAAAAAAAAACAACCGTTCGAAGTTTATTTCAGTAGTTGTTTTTTTTTTCTCTTTTACTCTACTTTTACAGAGAGTGTTTTCACTTTGATATAAAGGAAACTATTAATTGTTTTTTAGCTTCACGCTTCATCTCTGGCGGGTTAGTCAGAGAGTACGGAGCGCCAAACGCTACGGTCCCTGCATACCTCTTTCGCCTCGTCCACAGTCATTATCCTCTTCATGCATACCCTTCGGGGGGTCCTCATACTTTTACGTGACCTTCCTCCAGTATCTTCGATACTGTGTTTTGGAAGGTCAACCGAGGTCTCCCCCGACCTCTCGTACCCCTCATCTTGGCTTCATAAATCTGAAGTTATAGACTATCTATTATGTTAATATAATTTTGATTTAAAAAAAATGGTTCACGTATTATAGACAAAATATTGTATTGGCGCATCTATTTTGAACTTTCCGCCCGAAATTGAGATATCGCGCGGAACTCTGTAACGCATTGTGCCTTACCAGAACAGATATATGAATATAAATAATAATTATTTGTTCGAGAGGGAATCGAACCTGCAATTTATCGCGCTTACAGTGAGAAACCCGTACTACACCACCATATTATAAGGCTGGAAAATAAAGTTTTAAGCCAATCAATTAATGGTTATAGACTTTATTTCACCTAAAATTATGGCAGGAGAGATTTGTCACTACATTTCTCTTAAATAAAAGGGAAATTATTTTGGTAGAAAATATGTTTTTTTATACTTACTACTAATAAGTCTTGTTGACAAGTAAAACACATGTAACCTTAGCAACGTGTATGTCACTTTTTACTTAAGTGTATAGTAGGTGTGTATTATATATATATATATATATATATATATATATATATATATATATATATATACGATTTTATTCCGAATAGCCGGGTAGACAGAAAGAACCTGTGTCAACACACTCCGTACTTCGCTTCGCTTATTATATTATATTATATTTATTTAATGAATATAATGTGTTTCTAATACATTATTATAAAAAAATATATATATAGAGGTCGGTTGTGGCGCAGTGGAACAGTGTCTGACTGTAAGCGGGATTGATTGTGGATTTATTTACACTCGCGTTATTGATTATATTTAAATTATTTTCATTTCCTCGTTCTGTTAAGACAGTGCAAAGTTAACACTAATGACAAAATTTCTCTAATTCGATGGAAAGCGGAGAACAGAGTGTCTTGACACTAGATACTTACTGTGTACCCTGTTATCCGAGATAAAAGCGTAAACGTGCCAAATTTCATACTCCTCCATTCGTCTAATTTCCATAAAAGAACTGGTCCATAGTTTATTTTTTATGTATTAAATAATTAATACATAAATAAAGTTATTCTAGTCAGCCACTATTAGACCTGTTTATTTAATTGTCTTTTTGTAGGAAAGTAATTAGTGAGATCAATAAGGTTGGGTCTATCTTAAGCCTAGATTCAGTCTAGGATAGTATGTAGCTTGCGAATAAATCTAGATAAATTACTAATTAAGGATAAACATCGTACCGTGTGCGTTGTATCGAAGAAATAACTGTAAATGTATCGAAGTAATTTATTTACTTCTATATTTATTACTTTATTATCTTTATTATAATGATTCTTAAATAAAATCTAGCTATCTGCCAGTGAAATCCTATCTATATCGGGCCAGCCGTTCTAGAGATTAGCTGCAACAAACAAACACAGATAAACACAATATAATAAAATATAATTTTGGCATATTACAAAAAACGGTTGTTTTAAAGACACTCCAATTTTGTTTATTTTTGTGTTTAAAATAACATACAAACAAATTTTCGTTAAACATATATACTTTGTATCAATACTTTCTTGCTTTTTCAGTTACATTTCTCACTGGCTCTTCGTTCTGATAATTATACGTTATTAATTTATAACTGCTTTTTATAATTACATATTTTCTACAATGTTCACTGAAAAACTCAAATTTCCAATTTTTACTTTTCCAGTAGAAATTTAGAGATGCCTTCTCTAAGTAGCTCCTACATATTAATAAGATCTTTGATTTTCCCGATCTACCTGTGACCACTGACTATTATAGTGTTCGAAACGTCAGGTTTTCATAAATATATTTTTGAATATCAAAAATTAATTTACTCAAAATAGAGGCCGGTTGAAGCGGAGTGTGACAGCGTCTGATTGTAAACGCGATCGGTTGTGGATTCTATTCCTACTCGGGGAGTGATTATATTTGAATGATTTTAACTTCCTCATTCTGGTAAGACAAAGTACGGCGTTGAGTTCCACCATATATATATATATATATATATATATATATATATGGTGGAACTCAACGCCGTACTTTGTTGTCATACATTCTATACGAGCTCACACAAACACAGGGAGTGACGCAGCTCATTTGAAATTATAAAAGGTGCTTGCGACGCGGCGCGTGTCGTCCGTGTGTTTAAATATTTATATTATCTGTATCATATTATATTATATATTTATTTTATAGTATTGTATTAAACAAAAAAAAACCTTTTATGCGTTTACGTCAGCTTGTTTTTATATAGACAAATGGTTTGTTATTTGCAACGTAAATGTGTTTTAGGCTTATTTATTTAAGAAATGAACACAATGTTGTTGATTTTATTATAAGTTTTCATATATTTACCATGTGAGTGTCCATCACGCTTCAGAAAGAGCAACTGAGAGTGCCCAGGACTTACAACCAAGTGTACGTTAAAGGGTCTCTTTGAAATACACATTAATGCTGTATATTACTAAATAAGAACTTTATTCAGATAGAAAATGGCAAGTAAAAATAAACGTATTGTATTTCTAGATAGGAGATATGTTATTTGTTTTCGTTCCGTTCTCTTTTTTACACAAATTTGAATTAGCGCACAGTGGCGTAACTCAACACCGCGCTATATCTCACTAGAATGGGAAATTAAAGTAAAGGATAAAAGGACTTACTTTCAAAGAATTAATTGCAATCACAGTCATAGCAGGTAGTTGGCAGTACTGACTTCAGTAGAAGATAGCAAATAAAACGTATTGTACTTCTATACAGGCTAGGATATGTTATTTTTTATCATTTATAAAGAAATAAACGAATTTAAAACGTAGAGTTACATGTCGTAACTCAACACCGCGCTTTGTCGCACCATAACCTACCCCAACTAATCGCGTTAACAGTCAGACGCTGTCCCACTGCGTCGAAATGACCTCAAAAGCCCAATATTTTATATAATTTAATTTACCTTCAAAATAATATGTATAGCTTCCATCGACTTTGTATCTCCTACGAGGCCTCTATTTCAATAAACGAAATATTGGAAATAAACGTACATACGTTTCTATTAAACTGTAATCAGTCTCTTGAGTGATATATAAACGCGCAAATATGTATTGGCAATGTGTATTTGGATGGAAATTGTATGGAAAAGTACTTTTATTTAGCCATACATACATAATACATAGTATGTGAATGTGTTTGTTGATTTGGAATGTATGTATGACGGGTGCGAGTTCAATTTCTGGATGGGGGAAATGATTAAATTGTTTATAAAGGTTTTAGATGGGTAGGCAGAGAGAATCTAGTGTCACAACTCTAAGTTCTTGGCTTTTTGTCTAAATACGAGGTGATATTGAATAAATGAACTTAACGCCGCGCTTTTCTATAAAAGTGTAGGGGAATGAATAAGTATACATATCTTTGCCTTTGAAAGGATTGAACCTGGAACTATCGTGGTTTACAATCAGACGCTGTGCCACGGGTCTTAATTAAATAATAGATTATATCTTTAAAATAAAATTAATTGCTTTAGATTTATATTTTTTTTTCTTAAGAAAAAAATATATAATTTTTTTTCTTAAGAAAAAAATATATAATTTTTTTTCTTAAGAAAAAAAATCTGCTCTTGTAAGATAAAGCGAGGCATTATAAGCGAGGCAAAGCGAGGTTTGGAAACGAGCCAACAGAGTGTCTTGACTCCAGATTGTCTAAGAAACTCCTTTTACAAAAATCTCACGTTGCATAATTAAAAAAAATAAAGATTTTATATTATTTTTCAAGTGTCTCATTCGCACACTTAGTATAAGAAACATATTTTGTGAACAAATTTCATATTTTAGTGTTAATTAAATGTTAATTGCCATCTTTGTGTGTGGCTTTCAACTCTTGTATGTATAATATTTGACATTTAACATGTGTTTGCGAGGTTGCGTGCAAGCGGGGTTGGGGAGGTCAATATCCGTAGGGATACATCGGCGTATAGTTCTTCACGTTTCACGTATCGACATATTGGAATTATTACGTGAATGTCAATCTTTTTTAAATCTTATTCGAATACAATATTTATTATATTTAACAAGTAAAGTAATTTTACTCTTTAACGCCAAAGGCAGGGTTAGTATTTGACTATAAATGCTATAGCTGTCAATTCAATTCCCATTCGGGGTTAAAGACTTGATTATATTTAAATTTTTCCTTTGTTATTAAACGCGCGGCGTTAAGTTCCAACACTCAACCAGTAATATTTCAATTGTCAACCAAGTAAAACAGGTGATGTTTCACTCTTATACCTTATATAAAATCAAATTTTTCATACATTTTCTTCCATACGTAAAGTAAAATTTCAATATGTATCAAGCACTGTTCTAAGCAGCTATTTCCATGGGTTTAGAGACACAAGGATGAGGAACATTATATAAGAGCGCGTCTTGCCAGTATTCAGTGTAATGACAAATGTTTCCACGAAAAGCTTTTTTAAATATGGTGTTTTAGTATTTTTCAGGATAAAAGATTCTTGTAAAAGTTTTGTTTACATTTTTGTTTAAAATAATATTATTTGATAATTAAAAATATTTTTTTATTATTACCATGTTGAAAGAGAGTGGAGAAATCGATTAAATTTAACATATTAACCTATTCATTATGCTATCTTGACATAGTGGAACAGTGTGTGATAAATGCGAGGGTCTTCGGTTCAATTTGTACTCGAAATATAGAGAGTGTCTTGACACTAGATACTTTCTATGTACCTTGTTATACGCGATAAAAGCGTGAAACTAAAAAAAAAATTATATTTTACAAACATTTTCCACTAACAGGATTCGAATTCGTAACTCCAATACATTTAAGTAATCCCAGGGAGCTTTGTAATTATTTTATGAACATATTCTATGGCCGATATTAAAGGAAATCTGACAGTACAAAACATCGAAAGCGATGTAATAATAATAAAGGCTGTCATCAAAACTCGTGTTTGTTCTGGGTTTATGACAGGTGTAACAAATATTTATGTGAAATCGGACGGTCGTTTGATTTTATTGTCTATATACATACCTATATGTATATATATATATATATATATATATATATATATATATATATATATATATATATATATATATATTCACAATGTCCGGACGTGACGAGGTGGGACAGCGACTGACAGTAAACACGATCGGTTGTGAATTCGATTTCTACTCGGGGGAGTGATTATATTTAAAATTATTTTCACTTCATCGTTCTGGTAAAATAAAGCACGGCGTTGAGTTTCGCCACTCAACATGCAGTATCTCGAATATGGCGGAAAGCGGAGTATAGAATGTCGAGTTACGATGTTTTTCGTTTTGGTGTCAAGTCTCTCCGTTTGTTTTTTAAGCCTTAATTTAAATTATTTAATGTCATGAGGCACAACGTCGCGTTTTTTTATTTGTTTTAAGTTTATTTTCTCTACTATTTCAATAGATAACCATTTTAACTATATTTCAGGTTATTTTATTTGGAACCACTGACTATACCCGAAGTATTCAAATTGACGGTTAATTGTACAAGTGACACTATCTACTTTAATCGAATTATTTTTGTCAATTTATTTAAACGTTTGCCATCAAAATTCATGTTTGTTCTATATGGGTTTTTATTTTTTTAGCTGCATGCTTTTTATCTAGCATAGCAGGGTAGACAGAATGTACCTAGTGTCAAGACACTCCGTACTTCGCTTTCCACCGAATTCGAGACATTGCGTGTTGAGTGGTGGAACTCAACGTTGCACTTAGTCCTATCAGAGCGAGGAAGTGAAAATATAATCACTCCCCCGAGTGGATATCGAATTCACAACCGATCACGTCAGACGCCGTCCCATTGTGCGACGATCGGCTCCATAGGTTTATGACAGGTGTATTAAATATTTATGTGGCATCGAACGGCTATTAGGTTTTAGTTCTTAAAAAAACTAACTAAAGTTATCACTTGAAGAAAACAACTGAAAAACACATATTATCTTAGAAAGAAATATTTATACAATTTCTTCCTTTTCCTGGTCATCTGTTCCGTCTAATTATAATTTATTTTAATTAAATTACCTTATCTAGATCTAAAACAAAACGCAGCGTTAAATTTCGCCACTCAACACGCAATATATAAAAAAGCACAGCATTACCTATGGGTTTTTATTTGTAGGTTTTTTCCATATAGACATTAATCAATACCGAAACCTATAGACACTGCAGCGTGTTATATACCCTGGTATTCACTTGCTGCAAGCCCTTCTTAATTTGATGACTCGTGAAACCTCCACATCCCCCACTTCTATCTACTTCCGGTCTGAATATTCGATGAGCACGTTGAAGGGTTTATTGTCGACGATATCTTCATAATTGTATAGTAATTATTATTTTTTAGTGCTGTAACGGATTCTGATATTGAAACCTGGCAATATGATTTTTAAATTTATAATTTTTACATTTTAGATATAATTTTTTTTATGAAAATCAAACCCAGCCAAGTGAGCCAAGTTAAAGCTTAACATTATATTTATGTAATTTTAAATAAATTCTTTGAGGTCGGTCGTGGCGCAGTGGAACAGCGTCTGATTGTAAGCGCGACCAGTAGTGGGTTCCATCCTCACTCGGGGGAGTGATTATATTTAATTTATTTTCACTGTCTCGCTCTGGTAAGATAAAGTGCGGCTTTGAGTTCCACCACTCAACACGCAATGTCTCGAATTCGGTAAAAAGCGATGTTTGGAGTGTCTTGATACTAGATACTTTCTGTCTACTCTAATTTTTAATTTTGTACAGTACTTGGCACCCATTTATAATATTGAACTTGACTCCTATTTTCATTTGTACGATTTTGATGGAATGGATTTAAAGCATATTCCGTATTTTAATACTTTTCTCGCCTCTCTCTCGCAAGGCCGGTAGTGGCGTAGTGGGATAGCGTCTGAATGCTGACGCAATCGGTTCTGAGTTCGATCCCCATTCGGGGGGGGGGGGGGGGGGGTGATTATATTTAAATTATTTTCACTTCGTCGCTCTGGTAAAACAAAGTGCGGCGTTAAGTTCCACCACTCGACACGCAATGTCTCGAATTCGGTGGAAAGCGAAGTACGGAGTGAACTAAAAATGTGAAGCTAAAAAAATACTTTCTCGAGCATTTGAATCCGCTACCAATGTTATAATAATAAACGATGTTACATCAGAAAGATTATTGCACAGTAAAATAACTAACTGTCTAATTTATTTGCAACAAACAAATATCTAGTTCTAAGAACTAGACTAGATCGAGCTTAGATAGAATACTAAGTTATGACCTAGGCGTTTGACGAAACATAGGATATGCTTCCGTTTCCGGTTGCACACGTGACTTAAATTGTAAAGGCAGAATGTTATTCACTTTGTACGTATTCCTTTGATATGTAGCGGCGATATGTGTGTTATGAAACTTCTCTATACATAATAGTGTAGTTAGGTTTTTTAGTAGGCGTCTCAGGAATTCATTGGAGGTCGCAGCTTCAGTTCAGTTATATTTAATTATAAATGTTTTTATTATTTATATTGAGATCATAGAAAAAATGTATTTTTTTAGTATAGAACTAAATAACATTCAAATATTTATAGGATATATTCTTTCCTTACTCTCTTTCGCATATCAGTGTTATCAGAGAGAACTTAGTGACAAGTCACTCCCATTCTCTACCGTATTAAATTGGCAAAAGCAAATAAAATTGTTAACTCTCACGAAGAGATTTTCTCCAGTTAACCAGTAGAGGTGAAAGAGTTACCGCCCAGCCCATATTACGTAGTACGGCATATAACTATATTAATGAAAAAAAATAGACACATACGTACGTACGAATTAAATATTATTAAAAAAAAATTGAGCAACTCTCTACTTTCTACTCGGCATTTCTCAACAGAACATACAGAATATATAACAACATTTTGAAGCGGTAGTAGATTATTGTAGGATATATATATATATATATATGCTAACTGCCTATTTTAATAAACATTAATTTGACTTTGATTCCGAAATTTATAAGTTTTCATCAAGTGGAAGGAGAAAATCGTTTGCACACCCATCTTCCTTTAGCTGGAGTAAACGTAGCTTAGCCCAACTTAATAGCGTGATAATGTTAACTCAGTGGGAGTTACGACTTCCGTTACGCGATGGTACTTTTGTATTTTTAGGTCTTTCAGTGTACCGGTATATTTTGCTAGCTTTTTTATATTAAAAACAAAATATATAGTTAAATGGGCACTATAATTATATTTGTTCGATACTTATTTAAATTCGTATAACATACTCTTATAAGATTTTAGAAAAAAAAGAGAGAGTTGATAAGCATCGAGATTTGAACCCACGCCACTCGCCAGCTGCATTCAGTTGTGTTGAAAGCACTTGCGTTTTCTAAAAATATTATTATAATAAATCGTCACGCAAATTTTGGCGGAAAGTGGAACGAAGTGTCTTGACACTAGATTCTCTCTGCTTACTCTGCTAAAGCGTGACGCTGAAAAGAACCTCCTAAGCCCCTTAAGGGTCGAATTGACTACCACCATGCTAGCACTGAGTATCTATGGTCTTCGTAGCTAGAATATAGCCGCATATATAATATATGTAGAATAACATTTCTATCAATAACAAAACCATCTGAACATATTAATTGATATCCCAAGTCAAGGACTTTGAGAAGTTATAATAAAATTCATTAAACAAAGTTGCCAAACACACATTAGCTCGTTAAATTCTACAATACTACAATTGTAATGGTACTTGGCTGGAAAATTGGTATGGAATAAGTATTAGAATTTTTTTCATAGTTTCACGCTTTATCCCGCATAGTAAGCGGGGTAGACAAAAAGTACCCAGTGTCAAGACTCTCCGTACCTTACTTTGCTCCAGACATTGCGTGTTGAATGGCGGAAGTTGAATTCCGCTGTAATTAATGTATTGACTTAATTTTTTTATGAGTTTTATATACTTATTCTTTTACTTGATTTATCTTGTACAAGTTGATATTAAAAAAAAACATTTTTGGAAACTCACCGTTAAGAACAGTTTACAACAGTCCGTGGTCACAGGTAGAGTAATTTCAAAAATATATATTCAAATATAAATACACATGATTAATCCAGTTAAAATGGTTACTAACTACAAAGTTTTATTCCACATTTCGGATTAGAAAATATTTAAAAAAATAATGTATAAACATTTGAACGCAGCGGGATTTGAACCCGCGCCTCTTGGTAACCATTCCAGTATCTACCACATCCTATTTTAGCAAATTTTATTTATATTTCAACTCTGTCTAGGTCTGCGCGTACGCAAGCCTTACCCTGATCAGCGATAACATATTGAATACAGAGTTGTCAGTATGTCTGGCTTCACAATACGTTGTCCCAGTTTTAGTTACAAAGATGTTTTTTTTTATATTTCTATGCATAAAATACGTTATATATGGTTTAACTTCTAAACGCCCGCAGCTTCGATTATGTGAACACCCACAATTTTGTCTACCAAATTACTTTGAATATTATATATATATATATATATATATATATATATATATATATATATATATATATATATATATATATATATATATATATATATATATATATATATATATATATATATATATATATATATATATATATTAGCTTAAATTTTAATAGACGGTTGCAGAAATACAATAGTTAAAACTGTATTTAAATTAGTTAAGCCGTTTCCGAGATTAACGTGTATAAACGCACAGACAAATACATAAAATCATTGTTTTGCGTTCTATTACTGAGGGCAGAGAAATGATAATAGAATTTCAAATATAACCATTCCCCTCGAGCAGAAATCGAACCAATACCAATCACGTTTAGAGTCAGACGCTGCCCTTCATGCGCTAGGGCTTATCTATATTAATAATATAAAGCAGAAGAGTTTGTTTGTTTGTTGGTTTGAACGCACTAATCTCAGGATCTACTGATTGGAATTGGAAAATTCTTTCTGTTTTGAATAGTCCATTTACTGAGGAAGGCTGTAGGCTATATAAGATCACTCTACGATTAATGAGAGTGAAGCAGTAATAATAAATATAGTGAAAACGGGAAAATTTGTATATTTTTAAAGCTTACCTTGTGTGCGCCGAGGAAACGGTGAGAGTTACGCAAAAAATATATATGACAAAATTGTTCCCCTCTATTAGTTCTAAAAAAAGTCTGAAAAAACAGCATATGTCTAGCTTTTACGGTTGAATCATTATAACAATTTTTTTGTATATATTTTTACTTCTAAAATAATATAGTATTTTTACTAAACTAAATATTAATCCTAGTCCAAGTAAATAAGTTATTTATCACAGACATAAATAAGTTATTTTTGAACTAAGATTGCCTTTAACAGTATTTAATTTCAACCAATATGCAAGGAATTATTATAGTTTTAAAATACTAACGTCAAATACCACGCTCGCATTAATGTGCGGGGTGTGTACAGTGGTGAGGCGGGAGGGCGCTGGCTGACAGTGTCGATAGTCTTCTTACTAATATTATAAAAGGAAAAGTTTCTGAGGATGTATGATTGGTTTGCATGAAACTTTACGATATTATAGGTTGTAAATCAGAATATATATATATATATATATATATATATATATATATATATATATATATATATATATATATATAGACTACAAATTCCATTTTTATTTGTGATTTGCTCGTTATATAATGATACATAGAGAAACAAACATAATGCAGTATAGGATTGTGTGTCTGAAATAGTTCTAAATAAACACTCGGTATAGTTATATATCTATTCTTTATATGGAACCCATTATGAACTATAAATTTAATTAAATTTAATACTTTCTTACAATGCACATTTTAGAATATTTATCAAACCTTTAAGTATTTAATATAGATTAACTATGTCTTTTACACCAAGTAATTTGACCGATTAGTTTAAAAATTATAACGATATGAGTGACTTGAACGCCATAAAGTGTCTAATAGGTGAGGACTCACGGCGCTGGGAGAGAAATATATATATATATATATATATATATATATATATATATGTCAAGATAACTGTCAAGTATAAATATAGTTTTGCCAATATAGCTATGCGGGCGACGCCGCGAGCGATATCTAGTAATTTATATTATATTTTTACTTTGGTGTTTTTTTCATTGGTTTCTCCTTTTTCCGAACAAATTCACTAATATTTTTTATTAATAATGATTTTTTTTACCTTTTCATCACGCATAGTAATGTATACAGGAAGTAACTAGTGTCTGGACACTCCGTACTACGCTTTACACCAAATTCGAGACATGACGTGTTGAGTAGTGGAACTCAACGTCGCACTTTCTCTTACCAGAGCCAGGAAGTGAAATTCATTTTCAATATAATCACTTCCCCGAATGGGAATCGAACCCACAACCGGTCGCATTGACTGTCAGAGTGACAACACTGCGCCACGACCAGTCTCTAATAATTATGAAATAATTAAAACAATAATTATTAAACTAGAAAAATCACACCACGTTTAAAATAATTAGACCGTTTGTGAGCGAAATAAGTATATATATAAAAAGTAAATATATATCATTCCTTAATATAATATTATTAATATAAAAGACACATAATGAGTCTGAGTTATGCTCCAGAGGACTGAGTTGTAAATCTTGGTTTTTTTCTAATAATTTGTTTATTTCCGCCGTTAATTAACGAATTGTTTTTTTTTAAATGGTTTTTTTTTCTATACACTACAGACACGTGGTCCGTGCCTTTTCCGTTTATATCTGGTTTTTTTGTGTTTATTTTTTTGTTTCTTACTTAACTGAGGCATTCGAATGTAGTGTCCAGACATTTCGCTGTCCGTAACGCCGACGATGACCGTAAAGTATCATATAAAAGGGAATATTTGAAATATAAATATTCTCTCATTCAACTTTGAATCGATGAATGACGTATCACAATAGCTAAGGAATGACATCGTTATGGTGACTTTTTTGTATATTTTTTCATTTATATGGACTTTTCTTTCCTTTCCCATAGAAGTCACTAGGGTTTTAGGAATTTAATTGTGTAAAATATATATTTTTTTTAATATACATATACTTTTTACATTTGAAACTATTAGTGACATATATTTAAAAAATAATCGAACCTAGAACTAATGAAGTTTACAGTTAAACGTTCCACTGCGCCAGGATGGCCTTTTAATTTTATATATATATATCATTATGGAATAAGTTTTAGTTTTCGTTTAATTTAAGTATTAATTAATGTTTATATATACAACTTTGTATCAAGGTTTAATTACTTTAAAAACAATTACGTTATCTGAGGAACGAACAAAAAAAATATTTTTCTTATAATTTGATAGGCTATCTAAAATAAGCGATGGCGGTACGGCGCAGTTGTTAAGTGCTTTATTATGTTAGTAACTGGTTCTATTATTACTTACGGGTTTGTTAGATACTTCACGCATTTATCTCGCATGCCAGAGTTGTTAGAGGCAACCTAGTGTCTACACATTACGTTGTGTGCTTTTCATCCTAAATCGTTCACCATTTACTTGACTGGGAATCGAACCCACAACCAATCGCCACTCCCATTTTATCATGTAGCACTACTAGCTTTTGTAATGTTTCATTACAATTTAGCTTCACGCTTTTTATCCCGCATAGCAGGGTAGATAGAAAGTACCTAGTGGCAATACACTCCGTACTTCACTTTCCACCGAATTTGAAACATTGCGTGTTAAGTGGTGGAACTCAACGCCGCTCTTTGTCTTTACCAGAGCGAGGAATTAATACAATTTCATTACAATGATATGTATAAACATTTGAACGCAGCGGGAAATGAAGCCGCGTGTCTAGGAAATCGTGTACGCGCTCTAACCCCGCTATCCCGATACGTCGAAATTATTATGCCTTTTTTAAAAATATTTTTTACTCTGTGAGACTTAAATTTGAATAATATTAAAATAATATTTGTATTCTCATATATTAGTACTGATACGGCTTAACAGGCTCACTTTCGCGCTTATAATATCAATTAGGGTGTTCAAAAATATCGAAACACGGCCATATAAGGTGCGACGGAAGTTATACAGGCGGCGCCAAGTTACATTTAATATTATTCTGTCTGAAAGTGACCTAACTCATAAAATATGGAAGAAAATAGTGTTTTACTTTTGTATATGCGATTAGTTGTGGGTATCGAACCCGCAACTGTGATGAAGACTGCAAGAATAAGCATGGTGTTGAGCTCGCCATTCAACACGTAGGGTGTCTTGATTAGGGTATCTTTGACTACCCTGCTATACTAGATATCGCGTGAAGCTTTATTTTATTCGTACATATAGATTTTGCTATGAACAGACTCTTGTAGAGAGCTTTTGTCTTAGCTCCATAGCTTTTTCAGTATTGGCAATAGGTATATATAGTGATTTGCTAAAATTGTATAAAGTACTATAATATATTAGTAAAAAGATTAAAATCTGAATTATAATTATGTTAATAAAATAAAGCTACTTTTTATATATAAAATTGCTGTCCGTTGAACTACATCAGACATATAATATATAATATAAAATATATAATATTTAATATATAATATATAATATATAATATATAATATATAATATATAATATATAATATATAATATATAATATATAATATATAATATATAATATATAATTTATAATATAAAATATATAATACTACCCCGCATGTCATTAGATATGGTTATCAAATACATAGGCATAAAAAATAAACATTTTCCCACTGGAATTCGAATCTACACTTCTTAGAAAGTCGCTCACGTCTCACCTATGCTATGGTGACGTCAAAATAATTGTTAAAGGGCATATTGCACGCGTGTCACGTCACCGACGTGACGTCAACGGGATTACGTTTATCCTTTACTTGATATATTACGACGGGAAGTGAAGCATATTAGACGATCACCTCATACCACTATAATATTTAACAGCATCCGACTATAACGCATTTGGTTGTCGGTTCGTTTCCAGCTTGGTGAAATTATTATATTTAAAATTTATTTTCATTTTATCCACTCTAACGTGAGATAAGGAGCGGCGTTGTGTTGCGTCACTTAACACTCAACACGACTTTTGATCAACAAAATATCTTGACACTAGCTTGCTAACCTACTATGAGGGATAAAAACTTTATATATATAACTTTACTCCCTTGGTATATAATATATACATATATATATATATGGTAGACGGATGTAGGGTAGAGGGAAAGTACCTAGTGTCAAGACACTCCGTACATCGCTTTCCACCGAATTCGAGACATTGCGCGTTGCACTTTATCTTACAACAGCGAGGAATTGAAAATATTTTTAAATATAATCACTCCACCGAGTGGGTATCTTTTCTTAAATCATTATAAAGTATATTTACATATTTCTTGTTACGTATTTCAGTTTAATTAAAATTGGAGAGTTAATTGGTTTATTTTTAGATCCATTCCGTTTTCATCTTTGAAACTTCCGGTTCCGGTTTGTTTTTCAAAGCTTTTAGAAAACGATTATACTAATTTAGAAGAAAGAAGCTAAAGTAGATGACTAAATATTGATACAGGATAAAAAAAATTAGACTTATTTTTTTAACCCATAACTTATTTAATTCTGATATATTTTTATTAGTCTTACGCTTTTATTCTAGTTCCTAGTGTTAAGAGACATTGCGTGTTGAGTGGTGGAACTCAACGCCGCGTTTTGTCTTACCAGAGCGAGGAAAGGAATGAATTTAAATAGAATCATTACCCCGATTGAGAATCGAATCCATAATCGATGCGTTTACCAAGATGCTGTCCCACAGCGCCACGACCAGCCTCAAGTGTTGCATTAAAATTTTATATTTAGAAATAAAAATGCAAAACAATTATATTTTATGTAATTAACAAACACATTTATGTAAAGTGACATACAAGTTGCTATGGCAACGTATAGGTTACGCTTTAACTAATAAAATATAAAATATAAAACGCCTTCATGGCACAGTGCTTATAATCGACAGCACACACGCTAGTTGGGGGTTTATTATATGAAAATAAGAAATTGCTTTTTGAAATTTAATACTGTGCAAGCTATTCCATATGAGCCATTGCTTTCAATATAAATACCGCAACGTTTAAAATTACAATGAACCCGTGACGTCATCTTCCGTAATTACGTCACCGTTTAATTGGTTCGAACCCTGTGTACACCCTGTGTAAGGAATGTTATTTATTTGTATGTACATTTTGCATTTTGCGTGGATTCCTTATCTTGAATATAATGTTAACTTTACTTTACTTTACTTTACTTTACTCAACAATCCTGATAATTTTTTTGGTAATTCACGTAACATTCTAACCTCTATCTACGATGTCAAAATCTGGAAAGTATCTACGTACTTATATAATAAATGATTAAACTAAACTATTTTAAACGGATTAATCGCGTACATTTTGGTATTCGTAGATACTTGTTGAAAAGTCGATGTTTTGAACACTTTACAGTAGTCCGTAGTTACAGGCCACTTCAGTAAACTTTGGATTATCAAAAATAGTATCATATGGAACAAAAATCTTATTATTTAATTAAATCATTCGTTAAACTGTTCGACATACTAATATAACATCGTCAATACAAATCAATGTATTGCTTACGGATAGTCAAATTGCGGCGTTAGGTTACGCACTACGCACTATCGATTATCAAATGGAGCAAAACGTGGATAGTCGAGACCACCCAGCGTTATAAGGAAAACGCTTAAAATAATATTTTTTGTGGTACGTGAAAGTTGCATGCAGCTAAGTGTGTATTATAGCAAAGATGTAGAATAATTATAGTACTTCAACAAATTGTAATTAATATTTTAATTAAAGATCTAATTATGTAATAAATATAATTAATGATGGTATAGTTGTATTGAGCCTTGTTGCTTGTAACGGTCTGCTTGAGACTAATGCGTTGAGGACCGCCGCCCAACACGATTATAAATTTCTTATAGTTTTTTTTTCTATATTCTTCATGTAGCAGGGTATAGGGGAGAGAATGTAGTATTTATTTTGTTCATTTCTATGGCATTCTATTAAGGTGGCGTTAAGTTCCGTCCATAATATCCGAGCAAAGCTGCTAATGTAACTTTCAAATAGAAAGCTTTTCGGGAACATTTGATTGGTTGGACTGTTATTTCTTCTATTTCAAAATGCCAAACTACTGGTTTATTTCATTATATTTTATATGATTTTTAGCTTTTTAAAACATAGTCTTAACGCAGTTTGTTTATATTTTTTCGTTATATATGTATATTTTTTATATAAAATAGACAAATGTATATACATACTAGGTTTCGACACAGGATCCCATTATCATCTCAGTAGGCGGTGTCGATTAGATTTGCCCTATCTATGTTCTATATGTTTATATATTATAGATGTGGCGCAGTGTGACAGAGTCTGACCGTTAACGCGATCGGTTATGGGTTCGATGACCACTCGGGGGAGTCTATTTAAATTATTTTCGTTTCCTCGCTTTATTAAAACTGAGCACGATGTTGAGTTCCACCGCTCAAAACGCAACGTGTCGAGTCGAATTCGGTATACAGCGGAGTACGGAGTGATAGTTCCTGTCAAATACTCTTTAAAATTAGTGACAAATAATTCCACGCTCCATTTTTATATATAAGAATATCCTTTACATCAGTAAGGAAGATATTGCGTCATCGCATTGCAAGTTATTGCATTGTACGAACACGCGAGCGACACGCCTTATACGGTGTGGTTGATTCATATTGTTTCTTGAAAATTATTTTTTTCATACCAACGGCTCAGTTGTGGTCTTCCAGAGTGAAGACGATAGTTGTAGGTACAATATGATTGTAAACATGATTTATTGTGTGTTTGATACCCACTCAGTAAAGTTTTCTTCACTTTGGTATAACAAATGTGCGGCGTTAGGTTCCGTCACTGAATACACTACGTCGATCTCGAGAGCGTATGTCTTGACACTAAGTTTTCTCTGACCATGTAGTGTCAATATATATCTATCCACGCAGGATATCGTAAAAAATATATAGTTTAGTTCAACGTTCAAATATCTGTCTTATAAATTTTTGAAAGGAAATTAAAAATATGCTTCATTTTCCATTAGAAACATAATTTTTTTATATATTATTTACATATAGCATTCTATTGAAAAAATACCCCGCAGCAGGGTAGGCAGGAAGTACCTAGTATCAAGGCACTTCATACTCCGCTTTCCACGGAATTCGAGACATTCCGTGTTGAGTGGAGGAACTCAATGCCACGTTTTGCCTTAATAGACCGAGGAAATGAAAATATAATAATTTAAATATAATCTTTCCCCAAGTGGGAATCGAACCCACAACCGATCGCGTTTACAGTCAGATACTGTGCCACTGCACCACGACCAGCTTCAAAATATAATGAAACTAAATAATAAAACAAAAATGTTTGAGTGGATATCGAATTCACTACCATTGAGGGTAGTGTATACTTATCTCGATAATGCTCGCGTGTGGAAATACATATGTACACACAATTATTAAATACTATATAGTAAATTAACAGAGCCTTTCTAGAAGTCGGTAATTTTTTTAATCAGCAACTTTAATGACCGGAAATTACTTACTCGTTGATTCAAAAAAAAAAACGAAATGGAATGCAAACGGAAAAGTTAAAAAAAAAACATAAATAAATTAACGTAACGGATTTCACGGCAACGAACTTTTTGATAGCGCTGTGTTGTGGAAATAGGTAAAATCAAAGTTACTTTAGTGACAAGACACTCCGTTCTCCAGTTTCCGTACGTATTCGAGATATTGTGTATTGAGTGGCGGAATTCAACGCCGCATTTTGTCTTACAAGACAACATAATTACTTATAATATCCATTAATGGGAACCTTAACCAATCACGTTCAGTCAGGCGCTTTACCATGTCGCCATAAAGGTCTAATATAAAAAATAATCAAATATAATATTTTACATAATGATAATAACAGTATTTTTTTATTATATATTGAATGGCGTACTTCCCTATGATCTTTCCTCTTGTCCTGAAAAAGGTATACGTGGATTGAATCTACGACCTGCGAGTGCTTAGTCCAACCACTTGACTAAAAGTTTTTTTTCTTATTTATATGAGAACCTCAGTCATTTTACCAATTTACGGTTATTTGTTATATAATGTTAAAATTAATTAAGAGTTTAAAATAAATTAAAAAAAAATATTTTAGGCCGGCCGCGGCGCAGTGGGAATGCGTCTGGCTGTAAACGCGATCGGTTATGGGTTCGATTTTCACTCAGGGGAATGGTTTTATTTAAATTCATTTTCATTACCTCGTTCTGGTAAGACAACGCGGGGCGTTGAGTTCCGCCAACAACACGCTATGTCTTGGATTCGGCGGAAAGCGGAGTACGAAGTGTAGTGACACTGATACTTTCTATTTACCCGGCTATGCGGGATGAAAGCGTGAAGTTTAAAAAAAATATATAAATTTCCCTTCAAACGATTTCCATTACCGTAAATTTCTATGGAACTCCTATATTATTCCATGGGAATCTAAGAAAATAGGTTCTGATAGTTCAACAGTTATGTGCAGGATGTCATAAATATGTATGTATGTGGGTACAAGTTGCATTCCTGCAAAATGTTCACTTATTGATGTAGGTCAGCGTCCATCCCGCTCGCACGTACCACATTTGTATGCTGTCTCTCTCTGGGAGCGGCAGGAATTTATTGAGTGTAGCTAGGGCTGTTTGTAGTCAATAAATTAGAATATTATTTTAATAATTTAATTTTTATTAGTAATTTATTGAAATTGTATTGTATTTGATCATTGTAGTACAGTGGAATAGCGTCTTACTGTAATTATTATGGTAACTGGTTCGATTCTGCGGAATGAATTTACTATATAATCAATGTAAAATGTCTAACTTAGACGAAAAGTTCCAAATCCTGTCTAGATTTTTTACAAAATATCTTTAATTTTAGAATAATAGAACCAAATTGTTTAGAATTTCCTTTCCTTTTGACGTGAAATGGGAAATAGAAGAACGGAGTGTCTTTACATTATATTCTATTTGTCTACCTTGCTATTTTCATATAGAAAATAATTTCAAGCTGTTTCTTTAGTTTTATTTAACTTGCCGTGTTAGTTAGCTAGTGTATGAAATCTTGCAAGTTTTAATTTCATTTTCAAGTGTCTGGTTGTGCCGAAATTTGGTAAACACCTTTAAGTCTAATGATCATATAATTATATATAATCAGTATTATTGTTTATTTAAAATAACCACCGTAATAAAATGTCACATCATATTTTTTTATACAATCCATGGTAAAAGTAAAAGAAAATAAATAAAAGACAGCTCCAAAATTTTTTTTTAAATACACAAACAATACTTATTCTATGGTATCACTTTCATGGAAAAATATCGATTTCATATAAAATTGCCTTTAAATTTTCATGATTTAGAAATATTTAAACAATACAAATATTTACGAATATTTCTATGAATTGCCAACCCTAGCCGAGGCGTACATTCAATATTCCTTTCTAACTTGACCAGTTGCAATGACCACTATTACTATGGCGCTTTAAAACTTATATATATATATATATATATATATATATATATATATATATATATATATATATATATATATATATTATATTACTATTACTATGGCGCTATATATATATATATATATGAGAAGTTCTATTCTGGAAAATCCCATAGAATCAAATAAACAACAGAGTGTCTTGACACTAGGTCGTTCTACCCACGATATCCCGAAAATAGATTAACGCTAACATAAAAATCTCTTCCTGATTTGTGTTCTACTGGCATGCTCGAAACGCCATAAGCTAAGAACCAACCAACCAAAAATCTCTTCAATTCCTTAATAATTTAAAGAAAAAAACAATAATATGATAAAAAAAACACTGGATATTGAACCCAGAACCAAGGACCCTACAATGAAATCTATAATTATAAATATAAGAACATTATAATTTCTTACATTCATTTACTACTTCATACATAATGACATCTTTAATACTGCAAAGCCACAAGAAATGTCATGGAGCTTGACTTTAAACGAAACGGTTATGCATTCAAGTTAAAAGTTTAATTATAGTCAAGTTAAATGCGGGTTAACATGAAGCTTTTAAGGCAACAACTTATCTGGTACCCTTAACTTGTTTGGTTAGATGAGAATTATATATTGATGTTAAGGATTTGCGTTTATGTTTGTTTTTCCTTGATAAAACATTTTTTTAGCTTCACGCTTCAATCCCGCATAGCAGGGTGGACAGAAAGTACCTAGTGTCAAAACACTCCGCACTTCGCTTTCCATTGAAGTTGAGACAATTAATATTTAAAAAATAAATACAAATAAATATTTGAAATTAATTAAATTCAATATTCTATTTTTACATTAAAATTATTAGGACTTATCCGTTATCTTGGATATTAACAGCGGCTATATCCCGCATAGCACCGTAGTTAGAGACAACCTAGTGTCAAGACATTCCAGTGAGTGCTTTCCACCCAAAATCAAGACATTATATGTTGAGTGGCGAAGTTAATAGCTTTAATTTTTTTTGTTTTATTAAACATAAGAAGTTATGAAGATAATTTTTTAAATGTCAAATAATATAACATTTGCAGGTTAGTTAATGTCACAGATGTCTGTGCTCGTTTTTCTCTAGACAATTATATACAGATTTACAATTATTCATTTATGATAATCATATAGGCTTTTGATATTTCAGAAGAGGCCTATATGATTGTCATCTATTGATGGGGTGGATAAAAGTGTCAAGGAACACCGTTTTACTGCTTTTAATGCTTTTTAGCGTTAAACCTGCGTTTTGTGCAGATATATGAAATTGTGCAAAAAAGAATATATACATAGATAAATATATAAGTAATATACGCATATCAAATGGCGAAATTAAACGCCACGCACTGTCAAAGATGTTATCTTTTATTTAGACATTTGGTTTATCGTCGAGAATTTAATGAAATGGCTAGATTTGGTTGGTCAAGTGCTGATTGATACCAATGCCAAATTACTCAATTACAAGATTTGAATGTCTAAATTATAGATTTATAATCTAATCTAACATGTGGCGTATTAAAAAATCGTTTAATACTAAACGAGGTTGGTTGTAAGTTCGATTCTCACTCGGAAAATTATTATATTTAAAGTACTTTCGTTTTTTGTTTCCGGTAAAACAAAGCGCGGAGTTAAATTCCTCCACATATCTTGAAATGTCTCAAATATAGACGGAAGAGTGTGTCGTGAATCGATTTCCTTGATACTGGGTCCTTTTTGGATACTCTGTTAAACTGTAAAGCGTGGAACTGTAAAAGAGAAACCAAAAAAACACAATAGTTAATACTTCAAGCGGAAATCGAACCTGTTGTATAATTAACAATACCTTTTACAACAAGATAAAACTTGTTTGGACAATGACAAAGAATAATGAAATAAAATTGAGTAAAAAAAAATAACATTATTTTTTTTGAATATCGAATGACTTCCGCCTGTTTACTTTCACTTTCCACTCTCAATTTTCTTTTGAAGATAACTTTTTGTGAAAATCTTAAAGATTTTAAATATTCCGCCATATTTTTATTTTACGTTTACGTAAAAATTTAATATTTATATAAAATGTAGACTTTTAATAGAGTTAAGGTTATATTTTGGGGTATATTAGTAACAGATATATACAATGGGCGGCGTTGAGCTCACCACACAACACGCAATGTCTCGACTTTGGATGGAAAGCGGTCAACTGAGTGTCTTGACACTAGGTTGTCTCTGACTGCCTTATTATGCGGGATAAAGCGTGAAGCTGCCTTCGTTTACTTTTTTTTAGCTTCACGCTTTTATCCCGCATATCAGGGTAGATATAAAGTATCTAGTGTCAAGACACTTCGTGCTTCTCTTCCCACCTTGCGTGTGGAGTGGTGAAACTCAATATGTTGGAGTATTTACTTACTTAATAAAAATTGGAAATAAGAATAAATAGACACTCCAATTTCATAAATTATATCAAAGAGTGATTATATCATAGAGTGGCGAGCTCTAATAAGACAAAGCACAGTGTTGAGTTCCGACACTTAAGACGCAACACTTGCCGCTTGACCCTTCATACTACATCCCTCACAGCATAGTCAGAGAGAACCTAGTACTACATCACTCCGTTCACTGCTTTCCGTCCGTAATAGAGACATCGAGAAATGAAAATAATTAAAATATAATAATTCCCCAATCAGAATTGAACCCAAAATTGCTCCACTTTGGCTTCTAATAAATAATTATTGAGATTATAACTATATCTCCCAGCTCTATACATCTACTGTACCACTAGATCGTAGTAGAAAAACTTTTATTTTTCCAAAACAACTTAGCGTCGTCAACTTCGTAAGCTTTTGTGCCTTCACATCTCATATGCTGATAACTTCTCCAGAACGTGGAAAGTTAACATAATATTAGATTCCGTACTTTCAGTCCTTTGACACTGTTGAGTTTTATTTCTTTCCCTTTTTTTTCCTGGGAATATTGTGTTATAGATTTACAAAGCTTTTTGTTTAACTTGCCGTGTTAGTTAGTTTGTGTGTGTGAAGTGTGGCAAGCTCAATTTGACCCATTTCCCAGTGTCTGATTTAGTTGAAATTTCGAATACAATTTCAGTTTTCATTACAATGAAATTAAATATTAAAAATACTATTAATTTAAAATGGCCGCCACAACAAAATGCCGGATTACAATTTATTGTGCAAACCATCTAACGTGTGTGTCAAATGAAAAGGCTTGACTTAACACACATACACTAAGAAAACAAGTTTGTTTTTAAAAAGGCTTTTTTACCTTCAATCTTTTATTCTGCATAGCAGGGTAGACGGAAAGTACCTAGTGTCAAGACACTCCGTACTTTGATTTCTGCTAAATTAGAGATATAACGTACTAGACATGCCCAAAATGTTACCCAAAATGGTGTTATATTTTACGTAAATAATAGTGAGATACAAAATAAATGAATAAAATATAATAATTTAAATTAAAAATTAAACAAATATAAAAAAAACAATTATATGGGATAGATAATTAGATTAGAAGTTTGGATATAGATGGCCTTAAATTACCCATAGCAGGAATCGAACCTATAAACATAATTTTCTATCAGATCTACTTATAAAGCCAAGTAAAAGTATATTGAATTTTCTTAAATATGTATTATTTTAAAACAAACGTATTTTTATTTACTTAATAAATAATTAATGAATAATAATTAATTAATTTTAATGAAGGTTTTCTGAGAGGAAAAATTATATCTCGATATTTTTTTTATTTAAAATAATTACCTGTAATTATTTTTTAGCTATTTGTTCGGATGTAAATTGGTTGGTGATGGATCCCGTTTCAAATGCCATATAGGATTAACATATAGGATACAATACCAAGATATAGATATTTTAAATAGCAATGAGAAACTAGTGTTAAGACACCAAATGTCTTTTCAATTTTTCACACAAGTAAGACACAGTGCGGCGTTAACTTCCGCCACTCTACATATAAAGTCTAATATTCCAATTGAAAGTGAAAAACAGATTTTGTTTTACACGCAAAACTTTTTTTTATATAAAAAAATCAATTTAATTCGTTAGGCCATTTCCACATAAATAAAGGAAAAGTTAACATATAAATAAACGTTTTGTCAATCTTATTAAGCAAAGTCCTTTCGACAAAATTGTAAGTAGCTTCATCTCTGAAAACCTACATATATAAATGTGAACTATCATAAAATGATGCCGGTCATAATGACCGGTCGTGGCGTAGTGCGACAGCGTCTGACTGTGAACGCGATCGGTTGTGGGTTCGATTCCCACTCAGGGAAGTGATTATATTTAAATTATATTCACAAAGTGCGGCGTTGAGTTCCATCACTCAACACGCAATGTCTTGATTTCGGTGGAAAGCGAAGTACAGAGTGTCTTGACATCAGGTACTTTTGTCTACCCTGCCATACGGTATAAAGGCGTGACGCTAAAAATAAACTAGATTAAAAAATATCTTAACAAGGTAAGTTATGTTTTTTTTTCAAGCAATAATTGGTTTTGAATCCTATTACACATTTTTCTATCTCTCCAACGATCTATTTTTTGGACATTACGTTGTTTCTGTTGTTCAAGAGATCAGCTTCATGCCTTATTCCGCACAGCAGGGTATTCACAGTCAATCGCGTACACAATCACACGCTTTCCCAATACACCACGTCGATCTACGATACAAAGAATACCTATTAAGGCTACATTTTTGTTTTTTTACATTCGTGTTTCCACGTTCTGTCTAATTTTTAGACATTGTGTATTTTTTTTATTACACTTACTTTCTTTCTCCGCCCTAAAGTAACAAATCATATCACTTTCAAACGGTTCCCTTCATATTGTGATATACCCATAGTTATCGTGATATATATTTATATATAAAAAGAATATTTACTTGGAAAACGGTCACGCAATATATAATATATGAGTACAACTCCTTATATTACTTCAGTTCTATATATTAATTCTGACAGCTGTTACAGATAATGGTCCTTGGAACTTAGCAACGCCTTTCTTGGGGACTTACCAAGTGTTTGTATATACTTTTAGTATACAATGGAAAGTATGGTGTAGTGGAATTGTGTTCGATTGTAAACTCCTTCGGCTGTAGGTTCGATTTCCATTCGGAGGAATGATTATATTTATTAAAAAATCCATTTTATGCTCTGTTCTCTGCATAATGTCTCGATTCCAAGCGGGCAGTTATTAGTGTCTTGACATTAAGCTGTCTCTAACTACCCTGATATGCTGTTTTTAATCATCAGCTCTCGTAATACAAAACTTGGCGTTGAATTTTGGATTTTCCGATTATTATGATTTGAATTTAAATGTGAACAGGATTTTGACACTATGTCTTCTTTGACTACTTACTATGAACGAAAAAGCTTCACGCTTTCATTACGTATAGGGTAGACAGAAAGTACTTAGTGTCAAGACACTCCGTACTCCACTTTCCTCTAAAATTGGAAAAATTTGCGTGTTGAGTGGCAGGGACTCAACACCACGCTTTGTCATACCAGATATATAGGCTACTGCGAATCAATTGATTTTTTTTTCCTTCATTCAAACTCTATTATTTTCTGCTTGAACATATGTGATGAGAAATACACTCTCTAAGAAGCAGTATCTCGGCTTTAACCGAAAAGTATGAAAACTTAAATTTTGAAATAAAAACTGAGTATTAAATACCCATCCTTTATACGTATGTACATATATAATGTAGACAAAATCGCTACGTGAGGGGTGTACCGCGTCGGGGGCAATCTAAATTATGTATTTGGACTTTGGACTTATGTTTTTAACAGCAATGACGTTTAAAATATAAAAGGAAGGCTTGGGTGGTGCAGTGGGACAGTGTCTGACTGTAAACACGATCGGTTGTGGGTTCAAAACCAAGTAGATAGCGTAGTACGGGATGAAAGCGTAAAGCTAAAAAAAATATGAAACTCACTACTGCCGGGTAAAGCTCTAACGCTCCATTAAGCCATACTTAGATAAAATCTCTGAAAATCTCAATTTAATTTAGTTGGTATGTCACCAATTTAATAGAGAGTGAAAACAGAGTGACTCAACACTAAAATTTCTTTGTATTTGACATGTAAATAATATATAAAAATAAATATTCTATATAGCATTTGTCGGGATAAAAGTATTTAAACATTTGTAAAGGGCAGTGAAATGGCATTCTCATTGCCACGTGACATCCATTCCAATCCTCCCCTAGAGCTACGGGTATGTCCCCTGACCTTATCTTTTGAAGGTCACGGGAATTTAAGATGGAAGAAGATATGTGGATTTGTAATATTTTTAGTATGTGGAATTATATTTGAGGCCGGTCGTGGCGTAATGGGAGAGCGTCTGACTGTAAATACGATCAGTTGTGGGTTCGACTCCCACTTAGCAGAATGATTATATTTCAAATTATTTTCAATTCCTCTCTAGGTAAGACAAGATGCGAATTTGAGTTCCGCAACTCAACGCCATGTCTATAATTTGGCGGAAAGTGTCTTAACACTTAAGTAAATTAAGTACTTCACGTTTAACCTGCTATGCGGGATAAAAGCGTGAAGCTAAAAAATATATCTGAAATATTTCTAGTTCCCCGATCTGATGTTATAAAGCGCAGCATTTAGTACCGTTAATTAATATACAATGTGTCTAATTGTAACGCAAAGAACTGAATGTCTTCACATTAGTTTCTTATTCAAAAATTATATTAACATGAGATTGTGAGAAATAACTGCATCCGGGAATTGAACCTTATTCACATCTTACAATCATAAACGTTGTCATTTTATCCAAATAAAAATCTGCTAAGGCTTAGTAAATTGCATGTGATTTGCTATATTTAATGTTATTAAGTCCTGTAACTTCGGGGGTTGATTTCGAGGGTTGAAAGCCGAAGGGTAAAAAAACAGCTTGGGGAGACAAGTACTTAGTATGAAAAGGAAATACGTTATATACAGGTATTATAACTCAACACGATGCGCTTATATTATGGATATGCTAACTCCATCTTTAAATTATTCCTCCGCGGCGGCTAAACGAACCGCGGCGTTAAATTCCGCTGCATAGCACTATATGTAACTATCCATAGATATTACCAATTCCTTTAAATACAGTCAAAAACTAGAATTATAATTTCATAAGCAACCTTATAGAAAAAAAACAGTTTCATGTTGTATCCCGCATAGCAGGGTAATCAGAGACAACCTAGTATCAAGACACTCCGTTGACTACGTTCCATACGAAATTTTCATGTGTGGGGAACTCAACGCCGCGCCTTATCTTACCAAAGCAAAACAATAAAAATAAAATCATTACCCCGAGTGGGAATCGAACCCACAACTAATCATATTCACAGTCGAACGTTGTCCCACTACGCTACGAAGCCTCAGCCTCAGTATTAATAGGTAAAAGCAAAGAAAAACAATATAAAATATCACTACCCTTTTTGATCTCATATTTACCTCACCTCATATTTAGTTTTTAAGTACAAAATTAAAAGTTAAAAAAACCTTTTACAATAGGGCTATAATAATTTTTTTTTGTAGCCCAAGGTCGTACTTGTATGCTCCGGTACACTTGCCTCGTGCTCCTTCAGAATTGAATCCGTGACCTTCGAATTAAACAAAATAATGAATATATGACAGGCAATTGGTAGTTTCCTAGAAAATTGTTCGAGAGATTATAAACATGTTTATGTAATTTTTGTACGTACATTGGCGACTCGATTAACCGGACTAATTCTAAGGGAAGTGAAAATAATTTAAATATAATCACTCCCCCGAGTGGGGATCGAACCCACAATCCATTTACAGTCAGACGCTGTCCCACTGCTCCACGCCTCCTTTTCTCATTTTCTCATTATCTTATAAAAATACTTATATGTAGTTGTTCTTAGCAAAGTATTTCATTCATTGATTAATGACGGATCGAATGTCATATATAGTTTGAGGGGAGTTGTAAACGCAGGTCAAGGTCTACACCTGTCCTTGTCACACACACCTCTATCATCTTCCCTCCCTTTCACACCATGCCCACGTGATTTACGACTTTCCCATGATTATTTAGTATTATTATATAACTTGAAATTAAAATTTACTATTTTTATAGCTTTTTCTCGTATAATTGTGTAGTTAGAGATGACCTAGTGTTAAGGCACTGCAATGACCTTTCAAAGTTTTAAGTTGCGGAACTGAACGCCGCGTTTTGTCTCATTTTTTTTTAATTAGACATAATAGTCACATGATGTTTTCTTTAAGGAGAGTTAATATGTTAGATGAGCTGGTAGTAACCTTTAAACATTGTCTATAAAATTTTATTTATAGTGGATTATATGGGGTTAGTTAATTAAAACTTTAAGTTAGGAACTAACTATAAGTCCTGGACTTTTTAGGGAACTCATAGAGACAGTAGCGTCTCTATGAGCCATTTAATTTTACTTTAAAGTGTTAACTATAATAATAATAATAATAATAAAAAATTGGGGTTATAACTAGTGCCATTTAGAGGTTATAGAGGTGGAGGGGTGGGTTATAAATTGTGTGATTTAGACCTTATAATAGGTTTCTCCTTCCTTATTTGTTCGCGCAACGGTTGTGGGTTGTTAGTGTCTTTTGTCGTTCTTCTCTTTATTTCTCTTGTTAATCTTACTATTGTTTTTTTCTCCACGATTGCTGTTCTGTTTTCTCCGTCTTTTTGTGCCCATATCACTCAGTTGATTCGTTATAATAGGTAGAAAGAACCATATGGAATGTACGCTGTTGGATGTTTACGTATAGCTTAACTGTAGTGTTGAACTGTTTCTAAGAAGCATGGGTTCAAATCCTGCTGAAAAAAATATATGAGTGGAACTTCTTTATCTTTATAATTTATACGTAAAGCAATACTAAATATACCCATTTTTACTCATAAATTAAATAAATATACATTAAATTAATTAAATAAATATACACTATCATGTGTTTGACATACACGTTGTTAAGGCAACGCGTTGCTTACGCTTTAAATCTCAGGAAATAGGAAAATATTTGTACGAAAATCGTATAGTCCATTATAATTTCATAGAAATCCTGGCATTTATATTCCCTTTGCCAACTGGCGTATGACGAACAAAGTACGATATTTTGAATATTACTTTGAGATTGTTAAGTTGTTATCGTTAAGTATCCTCGTTAAAATTATATTTATAAATAAATTAAAAGTATAATTAATAAGGCTCTATTTTATGGAATAATTAAAAGTTATTATGGTCTGGCTGTAAACGCAGTTGTGGATACGATTCCCGGTTCAAGGAAATGATTGTATTCAAAGTATTTATATTTTCTCACTATGGCAAGACAAAGCGCGGCGTTAAATTCCGCGATGAACTCGCAATGTCTAGATTTTGAATAGAAAGTGAGCAATAAAGTGTTTTTCACTAGTTTCTCTTTATTGTTGTATTTTAGTCTACAATAAGCCAGATAAATTAGTACATACCTTGAATGGAATTGTTACGATACGCCGGCATGGTTCCAACGGATTTGACTACAGTGTTGAGTTACGTCAACTTGTATTAAATAAGCAAAAAACAAGGAATGCCGATATACATATATCTAACAAATTGTTTACATTTTGCATAATTGGAAAAATTAGTAAAAATTAAAATGAATTACTTACCTACATCAGGTCAATGGAGTGTCCTAACGTTAGGTTGTTAGGTTGGTTAGGTTGTTAGGTTGTATATATATATATATATATATATATATATATATACATATATATATATATGAAACTTCAACTCCGATTAAGGTTTGTGGCATTTACTTTCTATGTTTATTATAAATGGAATCTGTCAGATTTCTGAGTGAGGTACTTTGTTGTTCCTGTGTTGCGGATTCTGAGAGTATTATAATATTTACAACGCTTGTAGCCAATTTTACAAAGGTAAATATTATTATATATATACATATATACATACAGTCATACAAAGTAAGTATAAAATGCATGTTAGTGATTTATTTTATACATTTTAAGTAATATTGAATCTAATGACAGTATACGAGAATGGAGTGTCTTGACACAAGGTTCTCTCTGTCTATATTGATATGCGAGAAAAATTGTTACTTTAGTCCAAAATTAGATTTCCAATTTAAAACCAAGTTTGGTTTGGGAAAAATAGAGCGCGGCGTTTAATTCCGCCATAAAACACAATTTCTTAATTAATTTAAGTTATATTGTAATCAAAATCTAACACTAATGTTATCCTACAGATGTGCCGGTAACATGGTCGCAGACAGCTCGCGCGGCATCTCTGCCGTGCTCAGTGGCGGGGTTGTCGCGACTTCAATTCCGACGGCCGCCGCCTCTAATTGACGATGACGGCGCGAAAACCAAGTTCTTTACATGGAGGAAGGGTACCGAGGAAGTATCTCCAAAACGGTGAATATTCTTTGAAATCATTTATTATTTTTTTTTGTTTTAAATGAAATGATTTTAAACGGAAAAATTCAGTGTATTTTGATAATCTGAGGCTTCGAACACTTTCCAGTAGTACCATTTTAAAATACCAAAATATACGCGATTGATCCGTTCAAAATAGTTTCAATTAAAATGTGTAAATATCGTGAAAATCAAAGATTATATTATTTCCGTTATTTTTATTCAAGGTAAAATGAAAATATATATAAATATATATATATATATATATATATATATATATATATATATATATATATATATATATATATATATATATATATTAGATTTATAGTTTCTAATCATAGTAACCATTAAATTAGTTCAATTATTATGTTAAACATAAAGCCAATTTAAATTTTATTGAGTGATTATTACTTAGTTGATTTAAATATTTAATTAATTTTAAATATTTAAATCAACCAAGTAAATTGGAAAATATCAAAGTAAAGTTTAAAGTGTTTAAATGTAAATATTTAGTTTGTAAAAACAAAGACTGAAATTGAAATACGCCACTTGTCTTGAAATGTCTTAAAATTGGTTGAGAACGGAATAGCTTGACACTAGTTTCTCTATCTCTCTGATATATACGGTAATCAGAAGACCTAGGGCCAAGTTATTATATACTCTACATCAAGGGGCGGGACTCAACGCTGCGTTCTGTCCAGAAAACTAAAGTATGAATAATTTAAATTAAATAATAATAAAATTATATTTTTAATACGATCTTTAATTTTTTGATGTTTACACATTTAAATAAACCTATCTTAAGTGGATTAATCGCGCATATTTTGGTATACTCTATCTATGACCACGGACTACTGAAAAGTGTTCGAAACGTCAGGTTTTTAAAAATGTATTTTCGTATACCAAAAATATACGCGATTATTCCGTTTAAAATATTTTCATAACAAATTGGCAAAAAACACGCAACACCAAAGTAAATAGCTAGTAAATAAGATTTATTTAATATCAATATCAATAAATATATATATATATATATATATATATATATATATATATATATATGTATATATATATATATATATATATATAGAACAATATTTTTTCTTTTCTTTTCTTGGCAGGTGGTCGAGCATCTGTCCATACAATGTTAATTAACTACTGTGCCATTGATTGGTTTCCGTTTTTACAATTAGGACGTAACGGTCAAATTGTTATTTTGATTATATAATAAAAAAAGCAGAGTAGTCAGAGAGAACGTAGTGTCAAGACACTCCGTTGACTGCTTTCCGCCTGAAATCGAGACATTGCGTGTTAACTGGCGAATTAGGCGCTACGCTTTGTGTTAACAGAGGGAAATGAAAATATTTTTTCAATTATAATATACACCTGAGTGGGAACCGAACCCACGACCAATCGTGTTTACAGTCAGACGATGTCCCACTTTGCCACGATGGCCTCTACTACTAAAGATTTCAAAGGCGGGTTTCAGTATCGCTGTGTTTTTTTATATATTTATTATAATTTTTTTAAACTAATATCATTCTTTTTTCAGAATATCCCAAAATGGCACATTGGAGGTGATACGCAAGAACAGTGGCGGAAGCGAGGGTGTGTACCAGTGTTCTATGCAGCATCACGGTCATGTCTTGGGTTTTCCAATAAATCTAAAGTTTTCATGTAAGTGTTATATTTCAAATTATGTTGAAAAGACGTAAGCAACTTAAGAAGTTACAAGTCCGTGTCTTAGTCAGAATATAGTGTCTAGACACTACGTTCGCCGCGCTCCGCCTGTAACTGTACCTAAACATTACGTGTTAACTAACGAAATCCAAAAAATATCAATGAAAAACGTAAAATGGTTTAGTAATCAGCGTTTCGACGGTTTTCGAGTAAGAGAAGCGGGTTCAAAACCCGCTCCTTTGGTATCTTTTATATAATTATACATATATTTTTAATAGGTTCATTTATGTATGAAAAGTACTTTAAAAATAACTTTATATGTTTAAATCGAATCTTGCATATATAAACGGTTAAAGTAAAAAAAAACACGACTTTCATATATCACTAAAATGTAATATGACGTGTACGAAAACATCCCTTGATATATTACCCCTACAAGAATGTATGAATAATGAGGAACGTGGCTAGCATTGCTAAGAGGGACCCTTGGATTACTTACTTTTTAATATCAAAGTACCAACATTACGTTATATATGTAAATATATATTTGACTGTATTTTAGTTAAGGGTTCGATTATCTGCTTTAAGAAGAGTACTTACCTTGTATACTCAATCGGTTGTGGGTTCGATCCCCACTCGAGGGAGTGATTATTTTTAAATTATTTTGACTTTTTCGCTCTAGTAAGACAAAGTACGGTGTTGAGCTCTATCGTTTAGCACGCAATGTCTCGAATTTGGTGGAAAGCGAAGTAAGGAGTGTCTTGACACTAGGTACTTTAATAAAAAACCTATTAAAGAAACACTGATAGTTGGTAGGTGGCGGAACTCAAAGCCTCTATCTATGTATCAGTCTTCTCTTAGCTTCCTTTTTATATAAAGAGATTTTAATAGCTATTAAGCAACATTTAAATTCTACATAAAAAATACTGTATTCGCTTAGTTACTTAACCTTTATTAAAAAAAAAATTAAAACTAAACTGTACATTCTGGGGGTAGTTTCAAGCCACATTAAGATAATATTTAAGTACTTCACTTACAATTCATTTATCCCTAGAAAGTAATTTATCATATTTCCGAATATATTTATTTCATACATAAATATAGGGTGTGAATTGCAATATTATGTTGCAAACAACATTGATGATTTATTATTGTAATAACAATAATAAACCCATATCATGCTTAGAAAGCTTGAATATATTTTCCTTTATATCTATGGAATGCCAAGTTACCAGGATCTCTCTAAGTGTATCGTCATGTTCCTTCAAAAAGTGTAAATGTATTCAGAAATATCCCAGTGTCAAGACACTCTGCTACTGCTTTCCGACGGAAATCGAAATTAATGGGAATTAAACCCACAATCGTGTTTACAGACACTGTGCCACTGCGCCACGATGATGTTTTATCTCACTGGTCACAAAGAAGTTCAGTAAGGAAAAGCATTTCTTGAATCTCTAATTTCCCAAGTATGCAGGTCGTATCGCAGTGGGACAGCGTCTGACCACATGCGCTCGGTTGTGAGTTCCATTTCCACTCGCAGGAATGGTTATTGATTATTATATTTAAAGTAGTTTCATTTTCTCGCTCTGGTAAGACAAAGAGCGGCGTTGAGTTCCGCCACCCAACACGCATTGTCTCGAATTCGGTGGAAAGCGGGATACAGAGTGTTATGACATTATGTACTTCCTGTCTACCCTGCTATCCGGGATAAGAGCGTGAATGTAAAAAAAAAATATTCATTCTGTAAATAAATTATTACAATTTCCGCCGTTACGAAAAAGCTAACGGGCAAAAGTAAGTAATTTTGTGCCAAAACAATAATGTTATTTTGTTACATTGATTGATTTATACGCAGTCAAAGATTTCTATTGGAAATTATCCGGCCGCCGGAAAACATGGCAACATTGTCCCTTGCCTTGGGCCTTATTTTCTTTTAATTAAAATGTACACGAGCTAAAAATATTTACTGGATCTCATGATATAAGATTTATTCTGCCAAGTAACGGTGTAAATTCTATTTTTTTTAGCTTCACGCTTTTATCCTGTATTTCAGGCTAGACATGAAGTACCTAATGTCTATTAATGTCTATAATTCGAGACATTGCGTGTTGAGTGGTGAACTCAACGCCGCCATTTGTGTTACCGAAGCTGAGAAATGAAAATAAATTTCAATATAATCAATCGAGTGGGAATCGAACCCACAACCAATAGCGTTTATCACTCTGCCCATTTAAATGGCCTTCTGTAATACAAAGAAATGTAAAATATATAAGAAAAAAAGCTCAAATTTAAACGGAAACTTATCCTGCCTTAAGTCTTAGTAAATTAGAATTACAAAGGCTGTTTACTTATAAACTAAACTCATTATAGGTTATGTTCAAATTAAATTAAGGTTCTTATTTAAGTAATAAATTGTGAATTCCACCGTCACTCTCCCATTCGTAATTTGATTTGGGTAGGCCCCTAATGTCCTTCTAATATCTGTGGCCATAATGCAGGGCTGTTTCGATAAAAGAACATTTTATTGTACCATATTTGCATCTACTGTGTTGACGCGGAAAATAGGAGTTGCTATAGCAACGTGTATATCAATTTAAGAGATGTATATGTTTTAATTTTGTGTACGGTTAATTTCGGCGTTAAGGTTCACCGGCAGTGTCTTAATTTCGGATGGAAAACAGTCAATGGAGTGTCTTGACATTAGGTGGTCTTTGACAATCCTGCTATGCAGGATAGAGCGTAAAAAGAACTAACTAACGTTTTTGAAAAAAACGTATAAAAATTTGAACGCAGCGGGATTCGAACCCGCGCCTCTAGGATACCGTCCTAGAGGCGCGGGTTCGAATCCCGCTGCGTTCAAATTTTTATACGTTTTTTCAAAAATGTTTTCTAATCCTAAGTGTGGAATAACACTTTAAAAAAGTAGTAAAAAACTAACTAACGTTTTAAAAAACTAACGTTTTTTTTTAATTTGCCTTTCCTATTTATATCGTTTAATTTTCCTAAAAATGAGTCATTTTTTTTTTCTTTCACAATAAATATAATATTATAATATCTGAAATACCTTGCATTTGTATTGTTTAGGTTTTATAATATGTTGGCTTCAGTTCTAAATAAAAAAAATAAATGATATATTTAATTTTGCTACATTTTAAATGAAACTATTTGAAGCGGATTAATCGCGTATGTTTCGGTATTCAAAAAATATATATTGGCAACGTCGTTTCGAACATGTTACACTAAAATACTGTAAAGTGATTAATACTTTAAACACTTCCATTTAAAATATGGGTCTAATTTCCACAACATATATAAAAAAAGGCGATACATTTTACACGATGGGAATTGCTTAAAAAAAACAAAAAAAAAACAATATTCTTATGAGACTCAAACTTACAAACATCGCCTAGGGAATTCAGACCCATTTCAGTCAATTTCCGAAATGCTATGAAGGCGACAATATCTTTATCGTGATAAAAACAAGCAAATGGCAAGTACTTTGAGCAAGTAATACAGATAATCAGATGTGAATATAAGATAGTGAGTTACTATATACAATTAGATCTTCTTACAGACGATATTTACTTGATACTGTACTCTTTTGGCCTAAAGTAAGTTTCTAACAAAGTTTTTTGTTTTTCACAATTTTCGTATAAATGGGATGGGAGAATTTTTTTTTAGCTTCACGCTTTTATCCCGAATAGCAGAATAGACAGGAAGTACCCAGTGTCAATACTACCTACTCCGCTTTCCGTCGAATTGCGTTGCGTGTTGAGCGGCGGAACTCAACGCCGAGTGTTGTATTGCCAAAGGAGGAGATGTAAATAATTTAAATATTGAAGAGTGAGAATCGAATCCACAAACGAACACCATTACAGTCTGCCTACCCCTAACCGATTTTATATGTATATAAACAGAAACAGTGTTTGGAGGAGATCTCTTCAAGAGACGAGTCTGACTCTATCCCACCGGCCTCATATAATTGTAACATATTTTACTGTCACGTCAAATTTTTGTTTCCTAAATAAACTATATCTTACTTAGTTTTATAAAACAAATTCCTACAAATTTCTAAATAATGGTCAATGTGTATGGTAAAATAAAGAAATTACACTTTATATATGTGTACACTAAAACACAGGCAAGCACTGTGTGGTGATACCTTTGTATCACCACAGAATGTGTGTCTGTGTTTTTGGATATTAGTGAGAAATCACTACATTGTTCACTTTATATATATTTTAATATCGCGTTTCATATTATCAACAGATTGTTTAAATAATAAAGCCGTTATATTTATATTTATCATAAGTGAAATTCTTGTTTTTCTTGATAAATAACAGTGTTGAGTTCTGCTGCCAACACGTATAGTAGAAGTGTTTTGACATTATATTCTCTCAATCGCCCCTGCTATTCGGGAAAAGCGAGTTAATTCAATTTTGATTCAAAATGTGATGGTTTTGGCTTTGATCTCTATTCGGAGCATTGATTTATTTTTATTATACGCTAATTTATTTTTCTATCTTGATAAACCACGGTGTTAAATACCGCTACCTAACGCTCATAGAAGGAGTGTTTTGACACTAGCTTCTCTCTGCTATACGGGAAAAGCCACTGCCTTTTGCTAACTAAAACCGCAATCCCATACCATCTTTTTGTCTCCTAACCTAAAGCGAATACCACTGAGTCATAGGGTCTCCAATTCTACATACAATTGCAACTGCATGCGGTATTAATTTATTGTGAAACATGAATACATTATGCGCGTTTAACAGTCTGTTTAATTAAGGTTAATGAAACACTCGACCAAACGTTGCTCTGATCATATCCGTTTGAACTCACTATCTACATATTATGTACTTGGGCGGGCTCTTGTGGGTTGAATTTATATTCACATCGATCCTGGGAACAATGAGTATAATGTAGTGACTGAACACTGTATTTTTTTGATTGAGAAACTATTTCCTTGTTTGGGAGGATTCTCAATTCTCCCAAGCAAGGGGATCCTTTGGGGATCCAATCCTTTGGGAGGATTTCTGGTACGGCAAAGCGTGGCGTTGAGTTCCGCCACTAAAAATTCAATGCCTCCAATTCGCCGGAAAGTGGAGTATGAAGTGTCTTGACATTAGGCACTTCCAGACTTTGCTAGTTTATCCAAAATATTTGGAAAATTTGCAGTAACTTGTGTTTGTACGTAGGGCTTGCATAGCGAAAATATTTTAAACTGGTTGAGGCTTACTACTTTTTTAATTATATTGCTTGTTTTTAGTATTACCGTTTAAATTTTGCCTTTTCTAAGTACATATTTAAAGTATATGTATTATTAAATTAATTAATATAATTATTAATATAATTAAATATGTATATAAATATGTATACATATCTACTCTCTCAAAAGTACCAAGGTACTTGTGAAATTCCAGCATGTTATGACTGATATTTTTAACGGTGTTTTGTCTGTCCGATACTCAGCAGATAGTGACTTTTATATATATATATATATATATATATATATATATATATATATATATATATATATATGTAGATCATAGTTATTGTGATAAATTTTCCCAGAGTTTTATTTGAACTGTAAACTATCGTATACAATCATAAAGCTTTAGAGATTGACGCAGAAAATTAAATTAAGTTCAAATCTAGTACATACTTCATTGTCTACTCTCTGTATGAAATCAATACATTGAGTGTAACAGGCGGAACTAAACGCCGCTTCCTCTCACCGGAATGGTGAAATGAAAATGAAAAGAAACAGCGATCAGCATTACAGTTTAACATTATATATAACATATTTCATACAAATATTTAAACAAATTTATTACAAAAAAATAAGCAAATTTCAAGCTTTAATTGATTATTCCTTAATAATATATTATATAAGGCGAAACTACTTCTCCTTAGGCGTTTCCAATCAGTATGAACAAATGAAGTGGGTGCTTGATCTGAATTGATTGAGCTGATTTCTTTGATCGTTATAATAGGATGAGATGTATATAATAATTTATATATCATTGATTCCAAGAAAGTTTGTTTGTATATATGTTTATAATCAGTTTATCTCAAATACTGTAATATATAAATAATTTAATTCTAATATAGGTAATTAATTAAATTTTATTAATGAAATATTATTTATTTATTTATTTATTTATATTATAATGTATAATTGAGTTATAGGTTCGATTCCCACGCGGGTCGATGAATTTGTTTTAAATTATTTTCATTTTCCTCGCTCTGGTGAGACAAAGCGCGGCGTTGAATTCCACCACCCAACATGCAATGTATCGAATTTGGCAGAAAGCGCAGTATGAAGTGCCTTAACACAAAATATTTCCTGTGTCAAAAAAAATATTTGATACATAAGTAATTAAGAATTTTTTCATAACATTTATAAATTAATGCCGAAAAAAATAGAGTGAACATTTATAAAAGAAGCTCATCTCTATGAGATTTATATATATATTTTAAGATATTCATTTATATTTTATCATTCGGAACCTTATTACCTGTAGGGATTTCGAGATATCCTCTCTCAGTCCTCTACACTCCGCGGGGAACCTCTCTTCTGTATATCAGCTTTCTGTATTCTAAGTTTCAGTTGTGCGTTGCTTTTCACTAACTGACTAAGTAAAGGAGTTTGAATTACGATTTTATTCCACATAATCGGGTAAACAGGAAGTACCTAGTGTCAAGACACTTCAATTTTGAATTCGAGACATTGCGTGTAGAGTGGCGTAACTCAACGTCGCAAACAAACATAATAAAACAAGTAAGGCTTTACTTAACTGAAGAATAATTCCAGGCTTTCATTGTAATTAAGTAAACAGGGTTTGTATGCATGAGCATTAGCCACACGATTAAGCAGCTTCAGATATAAATAGTGACTTTCGAGGCTCAGTTGTTATTTATTCAATTGATTTTTCTCTTAGTTTCACGGTTTTATCTCGTATAGCAGGCTAGGCAGATACTACCAAGTGTCAAGACACTCCGTACCTCACTTTCCGCTGAATTCGAGACGTGTGGCGGAACTCAACGTCACGTTTTGTCTTACCAGAGCGATTAAAGTATTTTAAATATAATCACTCCCCCACTTCCCAGTCGGAATCGAACCCACTACCGATCGCGTGTACCGTTAGTCGCTGTATGATGTAGATTGAATATTCATACGTACACTAGCTCTAATGACGACTACGGCCGCTTGGCATTCAACATAATAAAGCTTAGGTTATTCCTTTTTAAATCACCTTTCTGCCGGTGAAAGTTACGTTAACATCGGTCCAGCCATTCCGGAGATTATCTGGAACAAACAGACAGATATACCTACAGATAGTAAAAATATTATTTTGATATATTTACCCCGTATATATATGTATGAAGTAACAGACGAGGTATTTTTATTCACTTATATTTCGACTCGGGATTTATAATTAGAACAATTTATTTCTTCTGCACTATTAAGTAAAGACGGTTGAATTTCTTCAAAAATTATAAAACAAAGTGTTTTGACACAATGTTCTCCGCAGTCGACGGAGTGTCCTGATACTGCCGATACGAGGTCGTCTATGACTACCCTGCTATGACATATAAAGCTTAATGTTGCTTTTTATATTTGAAATAAATTATTTTTGAAAAAATAACTCTATAAATATAAATTAATACATACAATTTTTTATATATAAAATTATATTTATATATAAATATAAATTTATATTATGTATACAAATTTGAATTCGAACCCGCGCCTCTTGCAACCGTGGAAGCGCTCTGATCGCTAAGCCATGCGTTCTACTAGCAGCTGCGTCGAAATTCTTTTACGTATAAGAAAGTGTGAAAAGTAATAACTGTAGAATAACACTTTAAAAAACGTATAGCAATTTCGATGCAGCTGGTAGTAGAACGCATGGCTTAGTGGTCAAAGCGCTTGGACGGTTTTCAAGAAACGCGGGGTCGAATTCCGCTGCCTCCAAATTTGTATACGTTTTTTTAAATATGTGTTCTAATCCTAAGTGTGGAATAACACTTTAAAAATAGTAAAATAAATATAAAGTTTATATTTTCGATGTATACTCGCCCTTCACTTCTCCCCAAACCTACTATTTTAACCCAATCTTTTCTCCCCTGGGAAATAGGCTATTGACGCTTAGTTATAGATATACGCGTTTGGTATCACCACCATACATATAATCTTATTTATTCAGATGTTTATAATAATTTTGAACGAATATTCAGTTGTCCCGGAAATTTACGTAAATGAAATATAACATAAAATATTCATATATTTATTTAATGATTAACAAGTAAGGTACTAGAAAGAAGGTAGTAGAAGATAGCAGGGAGTCCGGTCGTGGCACAGTGTGACAGCGTCTGACTGTAAACGCGATCGGTTCTGGATTCGATCCCCACTCGGGGGAGCGATTATATTTAAAAACATATTTTTACTACCTCGCTCTGGTAAGACAAAACGCGGTGTTGAGTTCCACCACTCAACACGCAATGTCTCAAATTGGGTGGAAAGTGAAGTACGGAGTGTCTTGACTCTAGGTGCTTTCTTCGCGATAAAAGCATGAAGCTAAAAGTTAGTAGGGGAAAAACTTTTAATTTTATACTAAAATTTATTATCCTTATATTGATAGGTTGATTGTATAAATTGATGAGGTAATTAATTCTTCTTTACTATAATTATTTGTAATTAATGAGATGTTACGTAAATGCCATGCTGAAATTGTATATTAAAGTAATTATTTTAAGTAATTTTTAATTTTACTTGAATTGAGGCAGGTCGTGGTGCAGTGTGACAACATCTGATTGTAAACACGATCGGCTTTGGGTTGGATTTCCACTTGCGGGAATAATTATATTTAAATATATTTAAATTACTGTCATTTCCTCGCTCTCGTGAGACAAAACGCGGCGTTGAGTTCCGCCACTCAACAAGCAATGTTTTGAATTCAGCGGCAATCGAAGTATGGAATGTCTTGACACTAGGTACTTTCTGCCTACCCTGCTATGCGGGATAAAAGCGTGAACCTAACAAAAAAAAAATTCAAAATCAATCAAGTTGAACTTAAAATATTTGGGTTATAAACGAAGTGTCATGATACTAGGTTGTTTCTGACTACCTTTCTATGCGGAATAAAGCGGAAAGTTGCTTTTTATTATACCTATATATGAAACTTTTTAGTTACCGACTGATTTATAGATAACGCACGGCTGAAAGTACATTTTACTAGTAAGAGATAATTTAAGAGTGAATAAGTATGAATTTTCGATTTTTTTTAATTTAAGTTCACAAAACTGACTTACAACTAGTGCATACAAAATAATATCTAAGCTAAACAGAGTGTAATGAAGTTGCAGTATTCTGGATGTAAACCTAGCGTGCTTTAAAAAACATATAGCTCAGTTAACAAGAACAGTACTTGTGTAATTACTGATTAATTAATTATTTAATTAGTAAGAATTTACTGTTAAAACTAAGGAAGATAGAAACGGGAAAGCCTTATGTAGCTGCGAGCGATAATTGTTTATTAATATATTATGGTACAATAAATGCCAAGTATATATGATATGAAAGATTAAACTACTTCCATACAAGGAAAAGTTGAAAGTATCAAAAGAACAAACGAAAAGAAAACACACGAAATAATAATGGGACGGAGAATGAAACTTACAATGAACACTAGACAAAGCGCAAAGCTGCTCTGAGAAGACTGTAATTATGTAATTTTAAGACTTTGTAACTTTTTACATCATATATATATATATATATATATATATATATATATATATATATATATATTGAATTGTTTATTTATGCGACTTCTTAGCCCGTGTGAAATTAAAAAAATGTAAAGTCCCGCATTGAAAGTCCCGTTAATACAGGTCTAGCCATTCCAGAGATAACCTGAAACAATCAGATCGACATACAGACAAAATTATTATTTTGTTATATGTATAAACAGACACTTTTCACACACACACACACACACACACCACAAACCACAAATCACATCAATTGTTAGGACTCGTTAAGAATGATTACAGGATTGCCCGTAACCTTCAAATTTATTTGCTTTTACCTGAAAAATTACTTCGTATTGTTATATAATTGGTTATTGAATATTTGTTGGCCGACGGGCAAAATATTGTGTGCTATTTCTATATAATTTCATGACACTATTTTCTCATTTTTTTTACCCAAAATCCAGACATTGCGTGTTAAGTGGCGGAACTAAACGCCGTATTTAGTCCTACAGAAACTCTATATGTTTATAATCATACTGCAGTACAATCGCCTCTAAAATTTCTCACTTCACTTTATTCAAATTTTCTATATTATTGAGATATTTTATGAATTCGAATCCGCTACTTCAGGGATGGAAAATTACTACGTTAAATGATTTCATTAAAACTTCAAGATTTTCTTTCACGTCTCAGTATAGAGTAAATAAGTACCAGATATTCTGAAAAAGTTTTCTCCTCTTTTGTTATAAAAAAAAATTACGATAATTATTACAGTTAACTTGGGCGTTTAGGTCAAGTTTCGTTCATTTGATATTTTAAAATAATATTGTATTTTTTTTATCTCCATACTGGCGTTTATTTGCTTGCCTAAAAAATATTAATGGGTACGAATTCTTTCAAAACTTACCTTGGACAGAGCGTGCTAATATCCGAATTTAAGATATTGCATGTTGAGTGGCGTAATTCAACGCCAATCATTGTCTTACTCGAGCGGAGATTAAGAAATAATAATTTCCCCGAGTGGGAATGGAACTAGCAACCAATCGAGCTAACAGTCAACTTTCTTCTCACTTTCACATTATGGTATCTATAGTCCCTATTATTAAGAAATAATCGTTTGACAAGAGAAAATGTTATTTATTTTAATATTTTACAATTTTTATTTATTTTTTTAAATCACACTTAGGATTAGAAAATATTTCTAAAAAACATATAAAAATTTGAACGATAGTTTCTTAGCATCTTTCTACAGAGCCGTTAACAACGTAAATAAGTTATAACAAAAACGTATAAGAACGCATGGCTGAGCGGTCTGAAGGGATTGGTTACCAAAGGGCGTAGGTTCGAAATCCACTGCGGTCAATTTTTATATATTTTTTAAAAATGTAAACTCCAAATATATTAGTATGTATTTCCATTGAATACATTTTTTTAAGCAAACTATTATAATATGATAACTATGAAATTGAATAAAATTAAGTTTTCTTCAGATGTACGTATAAATAAGAAAGGGTCTTGACTATTGACAAGTAATCCCATTCCCCGAGGCACTAACTCCGCTCAAAATCAAATGCTGTACATAAAAAGGCACTTTGACTGTAAACCAACTCGACCGGACCTTTAACGTTAATAATATAAAAGCTGGAAATGTATGGAATAATAATAAATTTGTATTTGAATGTTAGAATTTTTTGCAAAGAAAAAATAATATAACATGATTTCTAGGTTTAAATATCTGAAAGATCTTAGTTGCCGGTTCGAATACACTTCGAGGGAATGTTTTTATTTATATTAAATGATTTACTTTACGTTTTTAATCCATAGCTGGGTAGACATATAACATCTAGTGACTCAGTACTCCGCTCTTTGTTGATTTCCGAAAATTGCATGTCGACTGACAGATCTTAACGCCGGGTTTTTCAACGTCTTACTAGAGCCGGAAAACGAAAATCAGGACATTGCGTGTTGAGTTGCGATCTCAATTCCTATAAAGCCATCGTGGCGCAGTGGTGTAGAGTTGGACTACGCGATTGGTCGTGGGTTCGATTAACACCTGAAGAAATTATTATAGATAAGATTAATTCTATTTTCTCCATTTTGGTGACAGTTAACAGAGTGTCTTGACACTAGATTGTTTACTACTTTGCTATGCGTGATAAAATTTCTATGTTAGTAATTACTATTAGTAAAGCATAATTTTTAATTAATAGTTCTAAAATTTGTAAAATTCTCATATATTGAAAATGACAGCTCCATCAAATAGAAGATAGGATGAAATTTTTTTTTTATATTAATTCACATATATTTGTATGATTCTAAGGAATAGTAACATAATATTTAATTTGAATATTTTTTTCATATATTTAACAAAATGAAAGAATTCTATTAAAAATTTTTGTATTTTTTATATTACTGATTTTATATTACTGATTTTATATATATATTATTATATGTAGGAGAGAGTAACTAGTGTCAAGACACTCTATTCTAATAATATCTTTAATTTGCGCGATTTTTTAAAAAAATAAAGGAAAATATTTTGAAAGGCCTAATCGCGTATGTTTTGGTTTCGAACACTTTACAGTAGTCCGTGGTCCGACGTAGAAGGCGGAATAGAAGGTGGAAATTTAATTTAAATAAAGAGGAATAAAAATGTATAAAATTGCATTACTATTGTAATGTAGGAAATCATTATAATGAAATTACACAATACTATGTGTTTGACATGTCAAGACACTCTGTACTTAGCTTTCTGCCGAATTCGAAACATTACGTGTTGAGTGGCGGAACTCAACGCCGCGCTTTGCCTCACCAGAGCCAGGAAGTGAAAATAATACACATATAATAACTGCCTCGAGTGGGAATCCAACCCGCAGCCAATAGCGTTTACAGCCAGACGCCCAGAGCAAATTCTATAAAAGACGAATAAATAAACAAAAATCTATTGAGAAAATAAATAAACAATCGTTCAGCGCTCTTTTTTATTTGTTCCAAATTTAACATAACAGTGTTCGTGACAGCCAAACCCTCGCTTTAATTTTCAGAAAAAAAAAACCGCCTAAATGTGTACCACTAAAGTAAATAACGAATTTTGTTTGTACATTACTAAAAATCTATGTACGTTATTTTCAAAATAAATTTGCTTTCACGGTATATCTCTTTTAAATATATGTTTTAGATTAAAATATATAATTATCATTATTATTTCAGGCTTTTCCCGCACAGTAGAGTAATAAAAAATTAAAACAAACCAATATTAAGTGGCGCACACTTATCGCCGCCTTTGTTTTTCCGAAGCTTAAAACAAATCATTCGATCTAGTGAGAATCAAATCCAAAACCAAATGCTCTCCCATCCACTGCGTCACCATGGTCTCTCATTATCAAAATTATTTTTTTTTTAGCTTAACGGTTTATCCCGCATAGCAGGGTAGACGGAAAGTACCTAGTGTCAAGACACTCCGTACTTCGCTTTCCTCTGGCCTGACTGGCCTCAAAAATTTTAAAAATTAGAAATTTATTATTAATTTAATGATATCTTCTTTCAGATATGAGCAAGCAATTTTCCCAACAACCAGACAATGTAACTGCTAAGTTGGGCCAGCCATTGGTGATCCCTTGCAAAATCGACTCGGGTCCAAATGCCGTTGTGAATTGGATGAGAAACGGTGCAGATGTGCCCAAAAATGAAAGGTAAAAAATACTTAGTTACCTTAAAGTAGTTAAGGTTTTTTCGTGTCGTAGAAAGAAACTACTGTTAAGATAATTATACTAAGAAATTCGAATTAGTGGTATTGCGTGTTGAGTAGCAGAATTTAATGCCGTGTTATTGAAAATAAATTATATAAGAATCCATCGGTATCCAAGAGGCGCGGGTTCGAGTCCCGCTGCGTTCAAATTTTTATACATTTTATCAAAAATGTTTCGTAAGTGTAAAATAACAATTTAAAAATAGTAAATATATAAGAATCTCCATCGGTTGGAATGGAATTCGCTACCGATCGCGTGTATAGACGCTTTACCCACTGTTCCACGATGGCCTCTAGTTCTTAAAAAGTGCATATATATATATATATATATATATATATATATATATATATTAACATAATAATATTTTTCGCAGATATTACTTCTTGGATAGTGAATTGCTCATCACAGACGTTCAAGCAGAAGATATTGGAGTATACAGGTATATATGTACAATACTTTTAAATTTAAAATTGTGTTTTTATAAGAAAAAGGGACGAGGCAGTCGTTGCCCAGTGGAATGTTTCTGGTAAGGCAAAGCGTGGGGTTGAATTCGTAAATCATAAAGCCATGCCGTGATTTCAGGAGGAAAGCAGTCAACGGAGTGTCTTGATACTGGGTTTTTGAATTTCCGGTTTGAGTGTTGTGTATCAATTATTGGAACGTACTACCAAATCAAAACGAAATTAATATTCTTTAAATATAAAGATTAATTTTGTCGCAAATCAACTCCCAAACTCCATGAAAAATTGCGACTAGGATGTGTAATTGCGCTTTCAAGTGAAGCCAAGTGAACATGATGGTACAAAGTGCGCATGGCTTAGTAGTCAGATCGCTTGCTTTCCCAGAGGCGCGGGTTCGAATACCGCAGCGTTCAATTGTAATCGTTTTTTAAACATATTTTCTTATCTTTATTGTGGAATAACTCTTTAAAAATAGTAAAATATAATATCATTGATATTAACTACAAAGTACTTTAAAGTGATAATTTCTTTTATATAAAAATCTATTAATTTAAATTCTATTCGACTTCAACAAGGGACGTGCCTTCAAATCCGGTTGCGTCGAATATTTCATACGGAATTTTAATATTATATTTTTCGTAAAAAGATAGCCTTATCTTCCTCGAGCAGTAATTTCTGATTTAAGCAGACTATTGTAGGAAACAAATGTAACGGCTTTGGCAAGTATACCCGAGGTCGTGAATTCGATTATCGTTATGAGCTTTTTGTATTGACTCAATATTATTTTGATATATATTTATGGTATGCTTGGTTTTTTGCAAGAACCTTTTAAGGGTTGTTACAAGTCGGTTTTTTCATCGTTCGCTCATTTATATAAATGCAATATTAGTATACTCTTTGGCACACCCCTTGTAATACCTCGTGGGAATTGATACCATAGCTTTCGGTCGAATCTTGCTGTGACAATTGTGGTATATGTAAGTGTGTCAAATCTGCCTATAGTAAAGTAAGCTATGAAAATTTACAGTCAGGAAATAGTGTTCTCTTTATCGCCAAAAATCGCGACATTCCGTATTACATGGCGAAAAGGAACTCCATGCCTTGTGTTACCATAGTGAGGATCGAACCCACAATCAAAGTATTTACAGCCTGATGTCATCGCACTGTGCACTACGACCTTGTCTCTACACATTTCGTTTATAAGACTTCAAGATATTACAAGAAATTACATTTCTTTCTACTATTCTTGGCAATTTATTTATAATTCCTTGTAAATGTAATTTATTTGTACACCTTCACCAAAATAACGTTTCACCGAATTAAAAAGTTATATGAACATTACTTCATGCTTCGTTACATTTAAACCTGAGCCCTTGTCAGAATCTAATCTACATTATTTAGGAATTCACAACCCTATCCGTTGGAGCGTGGACACGTTAAATGACATTTACTTTGATATATTATAGAAAGAACTAGTGTTTATATTCGTTATTTTACTTTTAATTAATAACATCGATCTTTCGAGTTAATCAGCGTATTTTATTATTTGATTTGTAAAGTTTTTATCCCACACTGGGGTTAGACATTTTTTAAAAAGTACGTAAATAAGTTGTAATAAAAACGTATAAGAATTTGTACGCAGCTGGATGTAGAACGCATGGGTTAGCGGTCAAAACGCTTGGACGGTTTCCGAGAGACGCGAGTTCGAATCCTAAATTTATATACGTTATAAGATTAGAATTGCATTAATCTCGTATATTTTCAGACAGGTAGGTCTAGCTGTGACCACGGACTACTATAAAGTGTTTGAAACGTCAGGTGTCCAAAATGTATATTCTAATACCAAAATATACGCGATTAATCCGGTTAAAATAGTTTTATTTAAAATTCATATACGTTTTTTTTTAAATATTATCTCACCAACTAGTGTCGAATAACACTTTAAAAATATTAAAAAAATATTAAAATAAATAGCATTCTTTCTTGCCAAACAATTATTTCTACATGTGGCAGAATTTTGTAAAAATCTCTCTACTAACAATGTAAATAAGTTGTAACAAGAACGTATAAGAATTTTAACGTAGCCCGATATAGAAAGCATGGCTTAGCGGTATCAGTGCTTCGAGGGCTACCCAGAGGGTGCAGTTTTTAATCCTGCTGCGTTCAAATTTTAATAGCTTTTTTTAAATGTTAACTTAGAGTGATTGTTCATTTTCCATTGGTTTGAGTGACCAGAAAAAAATACTTCTTAAAGTATATACGAAGCCATCGTCGCAAAATCGGATAGCTTCTGACTTTTAACGCGATTGATTGTGGGTTCGATTCCCACTCCGGGAATTTCTCCGCTCTGGTAAGGTATTGCTTAAGGCGCTGATTTCGCCACTCGATTTCGGGCGGAAAGCAGACAAGGAAGTGTCTTGCTGATAGGTTATCTTTGATGACTGCTGTGTAGGATGAAGTGCGCAATCCTCTGACTCTAAGCGCGAGTGGTTGAGGGTTTGATTCTCATTTTGAGTGATGAGAAATAATTTATTTAAAATGTATTTTCATTTCTGCACTCTGGTAAGTTAAACCGCCACGTTCCAACCATCCCACATGCAATATCATACAAGCGATAAACTGAGTGTCTTGATATTTTTTTTTAGCTTCACGCTTTTATCCCACATAGCAGGGAAGCCAGGAAATACCTAGTTTTAAGACACTCCGAGCCCCACTTTCCGCCAGCTTCGAGATATTGCGTGTTGAGTGGTGAAACTCAACGCCGCACTTTGTTTTTTGACAGATCTAGGAAGTGAAAATATTTTAAATATAATTACTCCCCCGAGGAGGATTGGACCCACATCCGATCGCATTTACAGTCAGACGCTGTCCCATTGCGCCACGACCAGCTTTCGATATATTATATATATTCATATAATTTTTTACCTATATTTCTACAAAGGTGCACAGCAAGCAATATCTACGCTAACAAAAGTCGAATCAGTCGCGTTGGTCACGTCAAGGTGGAAGACTCGTCAGTTGAAGAACCATCTTTGCTGCCCGTCCATAATGTCCAGGACATTGCTTTACCCCGGGACAGTAGTGTTATTCTATCCTGTCCCGTGCGAGGATGGCCTAGACCTAAGGTAGGTAAACTTATAATATTCTATACAATTTTTATCTTTATTTGAATATAGAGGCCGGTACTGGCGCAGTGGGACAGCGTCTGACTATAAACATGATCGGTTGTGGGTTCGATGCTCACTCGGGATTGATTGTATTTAAATTGTTTTCATTTCCTCGCTCTGATGCGACAAAGGGTGGAGTTGAGTTCCACCACTCATCACAAAATGTCTCGAATTCGGCGGAAAGCGAGATACGGAATATTTTAACACTAGGTACTTCCTGTTTAACATGTCATGCGGGATGAAAGCGTGAACATTAAATAAATATCTTTCTCTCTTGCCTAACGATTATTTCTTATAAATATTGTATGGACATCAGAAATTTGTAGAAATCGTCCTACAAAGATGCTAATAACAAAAATAACTTGCGAATCGTATTTTAAGTATTATGTTTATTTATTAGAAATATATTTTATACATTTTAAATGTAACTATTTTAACCGGATTAATCGCGTATATTTTGGTATTCGAAAATACATTTTGGACACCTGACGTTTCGAACACTTTACAGTAGTCCGTGGTCACAGGTAGACTCACCTATTCAGTCTAGTCAGTTAAAATAGTTTCTTATAAAAAGTATAAAAATCGCGAAAATCAAAGATCTTATTATATATTATATAGTTTTTATTTATTGAGTATAATTTGCTATTCGATAATATGGTTTTGTAAACTCGATGTCATGTTTCGAATACTTTACAGTAGTCTCTAGTCACAGACAGATTGATCTGTTCCATTAATCAGTGGCGTAGTGGAAAAGCGTTTAATTAAACGTGATTGGTTGTGGGTTCAATTTTCACAAGGAAATATTTGAGTTTGTTAAGGAATATTTAAAGTTTATGTTCATTTCACCGCTTTGGAATGACAAAACGCGGCGTTGGGCGCCGCTCACAATGCAATGCGGAAAGCAGTCAACAGAGTGCCTTGACACTGGATTTAATAAAATAAGTATAACACAGTATCAACAGTTGCAAAAATATAAGACCTAAATTCATTGTTACTATTTTTACCTATTTCTATTTTTATTGTAATACTATGCAAATCACCATTGGGAGATAAAATTATTTTAAACTGACTATAATCTTCAAGTAGAGCTGGTCGTTCAAATAATATGTTAATTGTAATTGCTAGTCTATGTGCTATAAAACCTATAGTACTGAAAAGCTTAATTATAATCTGTTTAGTAGTTTTTGCGTGAAAACCCTAACAGACACACCCATCCCAACATACCCGGTCTACCTATGACCACGGACTACTGTAAAGTGTTCGAAACGTCAAGTGTCCAAAATGTATTTTCGAATACCAAAATATACGCGATTAATCCGATTAAAATAGTTTCATTTAAAACACACTCATATTCACAAAAATTTCCCATTTGTAATATTAATGTACTTTTTTTTCAGTTGATCTGGGAATTGACACCACCTGGCGGAAGGACCAGCGAGCTAGAATCAGCGCAGGAAGTCCTTATTCTGCCAAAACTGGACTATGTTCAGGAAGGAGTGTACACGTGCTCTGTTGAAGGCCGCAGTGACATATTAAAGGTGAGAGGTTTTCTTTAGCTTCAGGCTTTATCTTGCATACCAGGGAAGTTAGAGAGAACTTAGTTACAAGTCTTTGTTCTTTATATTCCAATGATGGTGTAACTTAACGCCGCGCTTTGTCTTTCCAAAGCGAAGAAGTATAATAATTCATCCTGAGATCCGGAATCGAATCCCCAAGCCATCAAATTTACAGACAAGTCATCAACATTATAAGAAGTATGGTTTATTATTTTTTTGTATGTTTTTAGTTTTTCTTATCCTACTCCGCTTTCCGCTGAATTCGAAACATTGCATTTTGAGTGGCACAACTCAGCGCCGTACTTAGTCTTACCAGAGCGAAAAAATGAAAATAATTTTAAATAAAAACATTCCCCCAAGTGGGAATCTAACCCACAACCGATCGTGGTTATAGTCAAGCTCTGCTCCACTACGCCAGGATCGACTTTTTTTGTGTTTTTAAATTTATTTACAGAGATTTTACTTTATTTTTATGATATACATATATTTAGGAATTAAAACATAAAAAAATCTTGTATAACATATCCTAGGGCATCCCAATTATACATAACGACGTGATAACATATAATATTAAAATATTTACTAAAAACAAATTTGTATATAACAACTTTATTATTATGAGTTTACTTACTTTGTAAAAGATTTTTCCTTTTAATTGCCACCATTTTCACGTTTCAGCTTTAACAAACGTAACTTGTTTAGACTTGTCTCTTTAAATACAATTTAATATTAAATATCTTATTTCCTCTGTTGGATTTCGTAAAAAGATCGTACACTGTAAAAATATTGTTATATCCCGCTCCAAGATATAGGATTTAGCGATTTTTTTTTATTATAAAATTTTTTGCACTGCAGACTGAGCTTGTGCCTTTTTTCCTTATTATTAATTAACTCTCATTTTAATGTAATTATAGTCGGCTACATTGAACTAAGATAAATATTTATGTTTCAGTGAGTTTTTGAAAAAAATAAATTGTCTTAATTCTATAAGGTATATTTATTCAAATCTAGATTTAGGTGTGAGGGATTTGGCGGGCCCTCTTTAAATTGTATTGTTTTAGCCTTTTGACCGCGTCATTTTCGCCGTCACTCTAGCAGGTACAGCTGCCAGTGTGACGTGAAATTGCAACTACAATTGGGAAACGCTATCATACAGCTGAAATTTTACTGATTTATCACAAAATGGTAGCCTGATCAGAGTAGAGTTGATTTATTCTTCATGATTTGGACAGATATTGCCTGCTTTTTAGGCTTCAATATTAATCTAGTATGACTGGGTTTAAATTCATAACTATCGAGTATATAATAACTGTGTTAATATGTGCGCATACATATAAAGAGCATTCCAGTTTTCTTCATCAATACAAGTTTTAATTTTAGTTCAAAAATTTCAATGTGTGATTTAATTAATTTCTTTTTTTATCCCTATCTAATGTAGGTTCTCTCTAATTTAAATAAAAACATTAATAAATTTGTTATAATTTTCAATTAATGTAATGTTAATCGTTGTAATGTTGCTGCAAATTGTAATTTTTTTTTCTAGAACGTATTTAAGCCATGTATATTTTAAATAAACTATCATTTTGTTTTGCTCACTTTGGTAGGATAAAGCCTGGCATTGATTTCTGCCACTCAACACACAATGTCTTGAATTCGACAGAAAGCAAAGTGCTGAGTGCTTAAAATGTCGGATAAAAGCGTGAAACTTAAAAAATACTATCAATAACATGATTTAAGTACATATGGCCACGTATTTTTAATAGCTTTTTTAAAAAATATGCTTTTCACACTTAGTATTAGAAATATACTATAACAGAATTCCGATAAATTCTAGAGCGTACCAAATGTAAATTAAAAAATCGCCATTCTTATAAACTTGGACCACACGATAACCCCAGGCGCCACTCTCGTTAGCAAATGAGCTACCTATTTGCTTTGTGAACGATAATAAAATTGTATTTTTAATCTCTACGCGGGCAACTGTTGTGGGTGTGATCCCTTACTGCATTTTTATGTAAATCATACGATTGCGTGGAATAAGGAGTGAAATTTATGTTGCTGGGTCGGTTTTAAATGGTTAGTGCTTCTAGTAATGTTCTGATGCTAAATTAATATATTAAAGGCTTTTATTTCATTTTTAATGTAATTATTATATATTTTAGAAAACCTATCCTTTCAATAAGTAGATTCTCACTGAAATTTTAGTACTGTAGTATTAATTTTGAAGCATTTTCAGCAGTTACCAAGAAGGAAAGAAAGGGTCTGCTCTACGCAATTAATTTTAACGAATTTGCCTATTTCTTGCAACAGATATCTTCATTTCTCCACTCTGGTAAGATAAAGCACGGCGTTTAACTCCGTCACTTAACACGAAGTCTCGAATTCTGCTGGAAAACGATTTGACAGTCGATTCTATCTGACTACCCGACTAATGTTATGCGAGATGAAGCGCGAAGGTTATGGTATACGGTATAAAACGTGCAGCTGCTTTAAAAAGAAAAAAATAATAATATGTGAAAAATATTTCATATAATTTCAGATTTTCAACGTAACTATAACGGAACCGGTGAAGATAACTTTACCGCCGTTATCCAAAGAGGCGATGAGGGCGAGCACTGTTCGATTCAACTGCACAGCATCAGGTCGACCTGCTCCCAACATCACGTGGTACAAAGATGGGAAACTCCTGAATCTGTCTGGACGAGTATGTATTGATAAATATTAAAAAAATATATTATTTTTTAGCTATTTACAATAATTTGTTAGAAATATTACCACGATAATGAAAATTGTGCAAGAGGAATATGTAATTAAATATATTTATATTTTAATAAGATCTTTGATTTTCGCGATTTTTATACATTTTAAATGAAACTATTTAACCGGATTAATCGCGTATATTTTGGTATTCGAAAATACATTTTTGGACACCTGACGTTTCGAACACTTTACAGTAGTCCGTGGTCACAGGTAGACTGAGGTGGCATTCGTCTGTCAGTTGATACAAAAAATTAATTATATCAAACTACCGCCATCGATTTCTCAATTGCCTCGCGTACTGCCCTGGATTCTTGCAGAATGAGCTCACTGTATCTTTGTCTCTGGTGTGGTGGATTTGGGACTTTAAATTTTTAATAAGTGGGTCCCAGGTGGTAGATAGTTTCCAACCATCTTCTCTATTGAAATTTGGATGTTTTTGAATTTCAATAGCCTCGCGGATCATTCTAGGAACATATCTACTTTCCCTAGCGAGGATATGTGGCTTATCAAACCTGATGTAGTGGTTGGACTTATTCATTGTATGTTCACACACAGCTGACTGCAATACACGCCCATTCTTGACATCGGATATGTGTTCTTTCACCCTAACCCCGATGCTCCTCTTTGTTTGGCCAATGTATGACAAGCCACAGTCACAGTCTAGTTTATACACACCTGCACACTGCAAAGGAATATTACATTTCACGGGTCTCAAGCATTGGCTCACTTTTTTATTAGGCTTGAATATGGTTTTAATAGAAGCACAACGCTGGCGGGGAACTGGCAGCTTGTTCTGATGAAGACCAACAAGCCACCCACAGTGGAGAGACAGCCAGCACTTCTACCGTTTGTGAAAGGAGTTACAGACAGGATTGGCAACATCTTAAGAAGAGCTTCTATTAAAACCATATTCAAGCCTAATAAAAAAGTGAGCCAATGCTTGAGACCCGTGAAATGTAATATTCCTTTGCAGTGTGCAGGTGTGTATAAACTAGACTGTGACTGTGGCTTGTCATACATTAGCCAAACAAAGAGGAGCATCGGGGTTAGGGTGAAAGAACACATATCCGATGTCAAGAATGAGCGTGTATTGCAGTCAGCTGTGTGTGAACATACAATGAATAAGTCCAACCACTACATCAGGTTTGATAAGCCACATATCCTCGCTAGGGAAAGTAGATATGTTCCTAGAATGATCCGCGAGGCTATTGAAATTCAAAAACATCCAAATTTCAATAGAGAAGATGGTTGGAAACTATCTACCACCTGGGACCCACTTATTAAAAATTTAAAGTCCCAAATCCACCACACCAGAGACAAAGATACAGTGAGCTCATTCTGCAAGAATCCAGGGCAGTACGCGAGGCAATTGAGAAATCGATGGCGGTAGTTTGATATAATTAATTTTTTGTATCAACTGACAGACGAATGCCACCTCAGTCTACCTGTGACCACGGACTACTGTAAAGTGTTCGAAACGTCAGGTGTCCAAAAATGTATTTTCGAATACCAAAATATACGTGATTAATCCGGTTAAATAGTTTCATTTAAAAATATTTATATTTTATAGTGTATAGAAATGCACATGATCTGGAAATACATTAAATATAACAAAAGATATTTGAAAGAGATGAAGAAAGAACGGAATGGAAGATTAGAGTAGATAGAGTAGATAGTAATTTTACAGTCAAACACTGTGCCACTCCGCCACGGCCAGTCTATTTTTTATATTACCCAATTAATATGATTTCAGATCAACCTACGCACCTCGGCGGATCGCAAACGCATCGAGTTAGTTATAAGTGGGATAACATCAGATGATGCTGGTAATTACACCTACCTTTGTCTCTATATATACAGTATGAAAATATATTTAAGTTACTTTTGTTATCGTTGGTATGATAAAGCGCAGCGTTGGGTTACGTCAACTAACAGTATCTTATATTTGCTTCTGGGAACCGGTAATCAAATGCTAGTCCAGCTGCCAGTGTTGGGTTCCGCAATTCAATATAATCTGTTTTCCATACATATTCCATTAATTTAAAATTAAATAGAAGATAGAGTAAAGATATTATGATGTGTTTAAGGTAGCTTAAATTTGGACAATGGTTCAATATTTAAAATATATTTACATATCTCCGCTCTGGTAAGATAAAATGCGGTATTTAGTTCCGCCATTCAACACGCAAAGCTTTGATTTTGGAAAAGCAGTCGACTATGCCATCAGTAGAGTCTTGACACTAGGTTCTTTCTCACTAACCTTGCCACTAGGTTCTTTCTAGCAGGTTAGTGAACCTGCTACGTGTAGTAAGCTTAAAGCTAATATCTTCATGTTTTTCAAGTATTTCTTCAAATTTCCAGGTGTATACCAATGTTTTGCATGGAACGGCATGTCCATAGCCACAGAGTGGGCTCGTCTCAACGTGACGGGAGCTGGTACTGACGCCCCTAGCGATGTCCGGTGCGCTCCCACGGGCGTCTCCTCTGTTGAAGTCAGATGGCAACCAGTTGCAGCCAAAGTTATGGCGTACACTATAGACACTACGCCCACTGGTAATTTGTTTTGAATAGAATAATTATTTTTGTTGTGTAAAGGAAATTAACAGTAATAAACAGGTCACTGTGACAGCGTCTGTCTGTAAATGCAATTCGTTGGGCGTTGAGTTTCTAATCAGAGGAATAATTTAAAATTGTTTTCATTTCTTCGTTTCGGTAAGACAAGGTGCGGCGTTGAGTTATGCCAATTAACTCGCAATATCTCAAGTTTGCCGGGGTTTTTAAGCGAATCGAGTGTCTTGCCATTGACTAGTTTGTAAAAAGTATAATTACCATTATAATAATAAAATCAATATATATATATATATATATGTATATATATATATATATATATATATATATATATATATATATATATATATATTACCTTCGTGTAGCAAGCAACATGTGGATGTTAACGCAAAGATTGTCGATTTGATAACTGTGTAATGAAATTTGAAATTATTTACACTTTTCCCCTCTGGAAGGGTAAAGCACAGCGTTAAGTTCCGTCACTTAACACCAAATGTCTCTGTTGTCTATGTAGAAAATGTATTTAGAAAGTAACTAAAATCAAAGAAAAAATAAATTAATATTTTCTATATCTTTTCATAGATAAGCGTGGAGAAGTCAAAACAGGGCAACCACATAAAAACACCATGGAAGTTGTCAAAGTGAGCGAACCACTAACACCATTTGTATTTCAAGTGAGTGTTAAATTTTATTTCTTATTTCGTTTTACAAATCAAAGATTTTTCCCCTTGAATTCTATACCGAGGTCGGTCGTGGCGCAGTGGAAGTGCTTCTGTCCGTAAACACAATTGGTTGTGGGTGCGGATCCCAATCGGGGGAGTATTCTTAAATTATTTACATTTCCTCTGGTATTTCTCCATCAATTAACACGCAATGTTTCGAATTCGGCGGAAAGCGGAGTACGGATCGTCTTGACATTAGGTACTTTCTGTATACCCTGTAACCCACATAGATATCCGTACCCTAAGGACTCCGGTCTCACATATCCATTCATGGACCTCATAAAGAGGTCTACCCAGGGACCCACTCATATTAGCGAGTGACGATGGAAGCAACGCCCAGAGGGCTCTGCCCTGGCACCGTTACCCCTCTTCACTCCAGAAGAAAAAAGAATATAATGAACGAACGAGATAAGAGCGTGAAGCTAAAAATGAACATTCACTGAGAAATCCTTTCTTAATATACTTTTAAGAACTCATCCCAAATTTTAGCTTTTTTCGAAAAGTATTTTCAATTACTTATATTGATTAATCAAATAATTTTTAGCATCACGCTCATATCCCGCATAGTACACAGGAAATATCTAATGTCAAGATACTCCGTAATTATACGATTACGTCTTATTCTATTATTACTAAAATTATATTTATTTTCTTTGTGACTAAATAAAAGTAAAAAAAAACCTACAAATAATTTGTATTTGTAAATATCACAAAACTTTAGGGTTTATGAGGAAATAAGTATAACTGATAATTATTTAGTCTAAAAGGTTTTTTTTGCTTCACGCTTTTATCCCTCATATTAGGGTAGATAGAAAGTACCTAGTGTCAAGACTCTCCGTACTCCGCTTTCCATCGAATTCGAGACATTGCGCGTTGCGTGGTGGAACTCAACGCCGCACTTTTTCTTACCAGAGAGAGGACGTGACTTAAATATAATCACACCCTCGATTGGGGATCGAGCCCACAACCAATCGCGTTACAGTCAGACGCTGTTCCACTGCGCTACGATCGGCTTCATATTTATTATTTATTTATTTTATATGATAACAACTCAGGTCCGAGCCTTCGTCCCTTCAGCAACCAGTAAGAACATCGCAAGCGACATGTCAGAGAGTGTCACTTGTCAAGGGCAAGGAGGTCAGTTGAAATATTTAGTTAGTACTTTTCGGCTTAAAATTATAATGTTTATTTTGAATGAAACTGTTTTAAACGGATTAATCGCGTATATTTTGGTTTTGGTATTCGAAAATACATTTTTGGAAACCTGACGATTGCCACGCTTTACAGAAATTCTCGATCACAGGTAGAATCTAGAGAAACGGAAATACCGAAATATATGCAATTAATCAGTTTAAAATGAAAATGTTTAAAAAATGCTTTGTGTGTATCTACTTAATATTATTTAAAAATTTTAAAGTGAGTTTTGTTAAAAGGTATGTAGATTAAATACTCATTTGAGAGGGTTATATTTAAATTATTACCATTTCTATGTTCTGGTAAAACGTATTGCGGTGTTATGTTCCGCCACTATATACATAATATCTGAATTTCGGATGGTTCTTACTGACCAACATGATATACGTGAAGAGCATTTACTTATAAATTTATTTTTTCTCCTTTATCACAGTGCCAATAAAACTAACTACGCTGGAAAATGATCAAGTCCTTGTATCTTGGCAAACTTTCGCTGAACAAACGCCAGGCGTTGTTCAGTGGATGCTGCAATATAAGATGGATTTTCTAAACGGTAGCTACAGTAAGAAGCAAGACGTCATGCTTGATGCGAAAATCACTAATTATACACTAACAGGTAATGGTTCGTTCTCTAAAAACGAATGAATGAAAATGAACGTTTAATCAATTATGTGTGCGGCGTTGAGTTCCGCCACTTAACACGCGATGTCTCCAATTCGGCGGAAAGCTGAGTACGGAGTGTCTCAATTCTAGATACTTCCTATGTACCCTGCTATGCGGGATAAAAGTATGAAGTTATGTTGGAGAACAGTGTTTTAAGATCTAGATTTTTAATTACGATTTCATCTAAAGACTAAGGACACGTGGTCTATTTCAAGTTAGTTATGTCTTAATCAATTATTTATAGTATAATATTTTTTTTATTCTTAGTGCCTCATTAGGATATGCCGAATATGCGTGAAGGTTGATAGTATTATCTCACATCTATTAAAATTGTAATTATTTTGGTTTGATGTGGTTTTGGGTTTGAATCCTCTGGAAATAATTGTTTGGTGTTGATAGAAAAAGTGCAGCGTTAAGCTTCATTAGACAATAAAAAAAATCCAAAAAACATGGATGATCATTTACGACAAAACGTTATTGTGGTATCTGCTAGAAAGATTAAATATGTAGAACATTATTTTGAAAATATTATTAGAGAAAGCGAGAAAGCGAGAAAGAAAACATAAAAATAAAAACAAATTTTACATACACTTTAATTCCCAATTCCTCTTTTCAGCTCCAAAATCTTCACCGCTACTAGTGAGGGTATTGGGCTCACGAAGCCTGTCCTGGCTGCAGCAGAACCTGACGCTGGTGTCATGGGTGTCCACCAACACGGCCGGACGGCATAACGAGGACGGGTGAGGTTCTGGTCACCAAGACTACTTTAATTAATATTCATAAAAAAGCAAAAAATTGCAAGTATATATTACAAGGTGCTTTTTGAATACCCTGCTATATGGCGTAAAGCAATGAAGATAATTTTGTTTATAATATACATTTTTAGATATATTTTATATACACACTTTGAATATTAACGTCTTAAATGTATAGTTTATGATGTTATTACTCAATTCGCTTGCTCATTCAGACACTACAATGTTGGTAGGTGAATTCAGTAGGCCTTTTTTGATCTGAACTGTACTGTAAAACAAATCCTTGTTTTAAATAGACTGTATAATGTTATCACAAGATAATGGCAGTCTCTGTATTTCTTATGTCGTACATCTTAATTGTTTTCAAATCAAGAGTCAAAAATCAAAAGATGGCAAGTGCGAATCGAATAGATAGGAATGCTTAATATTGGGTGGTTAAAAGTAAGCCTATTTATCATTCACAAAATATCCTTGCTATTAAAACCAGAGCATTTGCACCTTATCTTGTACAAAAGGACAGATTGTATACATTTAATTTTACTTTAGTAAAGATTTGCTCTTTTACTGTGAACGCAATCGGTTGTGAATTGATCCAATATTTATCAATGCATATCATATTATATACTAACTAGAATTTTTTTTTAGACTGATCAACTTAGTACCGCAAGATCTGGAAGTAACAGACGTGAGAGATCGCAGTTTCTCCCTGAAGTGGAGATGTGATGATGCAACCGACTACATATACATCGTTTGCTGGAGGAAAGTCAACGGAAACGAATACTGCCAAGAAAGGTTGAATACCTTTCTATTATATTTAAAGTGCGATATTACAGTTAGCATTAGAAAATATAAAAAAAAAAACATTTTATACGTATTATACGTTTCTTGGACGGTTTCCAAGGGGCGCAGGTTCGAATTCCGCTGCATTCAAATTTTTATACATTATTTTCATAAAAAATGTATTCGATTTTCTTAAATATTTTCTACGACCAGTCAGAGTGAACCTAAGTGTCAAGACACTCTGTTCGCCGCTCTCCACCCCAATTAGAAACATTGTGTGTTAAATGGGATCCACGCGGCGCTTTTTATTACCAAAACAAAAAAAAATATTTAAAAAAAATCATAACTCAGAATGGGAATTGAACCCACAACCAATCACGTCTATAGTTAGTTATTATTCTATCCTATTGTAGCACGAGGGTTTCTAAGTTAAAGAAAAATAAAAATATATATTGTTTTCCAACGGCATATGGCTTTACATCTAAAAATACTTATAATAATTATATTATAAAGGCCGGTCGTGGCACAGTGGGACAGTGTTTCATTGTAAACACGTGTTCTGGGTTCGATTCCCACTCGGAGGAGTGATTATATTTCAATTATTTTCACTTTATCGCTGTGGTAAGACAAAGTACGGTGTTGAGGTCCACTATTCAACACGCAATGTCTCGAATTCGGTGGAAAGCGAAGTACGGAGTGTCAATCTAGGTATTTTCTGTCTACCCTGCTATGCAGGTAAAATCGTGAGGCTAAGATAAATAAATAAAATGTTATTATGTACTAAATTGCACTAAGTTAAGTTAATTATAATATATATATATATATATATATATATATATATATATATATATATATATATATATGTATATATATATATATATATATTACTGATAATAAAAATAATATTACTGATAAAAAAATTATTATCAGTAAAAATAGGCCATCACGGTGCAATTGGCCAGGCTTGGACTATCAAGTGATCGGTTGTGAGTTCGATTCCCACTCTGGCATTCTCCAGTCAGAATCATTCGATTTTAATTACAATTTATTTTTATTTTTTCGCTCTTCTAAGGCAAATTGCGGAGTTGAGGCCGCCAATCAACACGTAATGTCTCGATTTCAGGAGTCGGGGTCTTAACACTAAATTGTGCCTGCGAGATTTTTGGGAAACTGTTATTTTTTAAACAGTAGGAATATTAGAAATAGAATATTTGTCATTAACGTGAATCATATTTTAAGTCAAATTTAACTTTAAATTTATTATTTCAGTTATAAAACATCTTCAACGATAGAAGGACTTCAACCAGACACTGAATACGAAGTGCGAGTGCAGGTTCGACTCCCGTCGTTTACATCAGGTGGTGCTTTCTCCGCGCCATACCATATAACCACTCAACCAGAAGGTACACACAGTAATAAACAATTTAATAAACATTTTTGAGGCCGGTCGTGGCGCAGTAGGACAATGTCCGACTGTAAACGCTCGATCCCCACTTGGAGGAGTGATTATATTTAAATTATTTTAACTTCCTCTGGTAAAAGACAAAGTGCGGCGCTGAGTTCCACCACTTAACACGCAATGTCTCGAATTCGGTGGAAAGCGAAGTACAGAATGTCTTGACGCTAGGTACTTTCTGTCTACCCTGCTGTGCGGGATAAAAGCGTGAAGCTAAAAAAAATTATTAAGAAATATGAAATTTGGCACACTCAAATTCTCCTATATATAACTTTTAACAAAAAATGAAACCGACTGACGGAGTAAACGTTTTAAAACATTATTTTTCTAAATATACCAACATGGGACTAACTATAAGATTTGAAAGATGAACACAATAGCTCTGTGAAATCAGTAAGTGAATATGCAATCATCCTCTATTTTACTACCCTATATGTTAGTATATTTCTTAAAAAAATAACCTAAAGGGTTTGTTTTTCTACTAACTTTAAAGTATAACCTATCAGAACAGCTCTAGTCTGTAAAAAATTATAAGTGGCCAAATAAAAATATATATAGGTAGGTATATATGTATACTAAATACGTATATATGTATATATTGCTTTATGTATGTATATTCAGTTTTTAGTCAATATCTATTAAAATCATATAAGCTGTACCTATTTACAAATTCCGATTAAAATATAAATTTATATTCAATTTCCAGGACCGAATCGCTTCAGGAACATAACGCATAAGTTTATCAATGAGACCACTTTGCGCGTGTCTTGGAGCGGATCTCCCGCCACGTATACTGTGCGTTATAGCGCGCAACTCAAACTACCTTTCGAACAATGGGCGGCTGTCAATACAACTGGCAATACTGTACTTGTGAGTAAATAAATAGACATTTAAAAAGTCAATTTGACTGTTAGCTCGATTGCTTGTGGGTTTGATTCCTACTCGCGCATCTCTTGCTGAAGTCAGAAAGGACGGAGCGCCAAACGCTACGGTCTCTGCATACCTCTTTCGCCTCGTCCACAGTCATCAACCCCTTTTTACACGCCTTACGTGGGTTTTTATGCTTTTTACGTGACCTTCCTCCACTACTATTTATACTGTCTTTTCGAAGGTCAACCGAGGACTCCTCCGATCTCTCGTACCTCTTACATTTGCTTTAAATAAATTCCTTACCATTCTTTCAAACTCTCGGCTAATTTAAAAACTAGATCATAGAACAACAAATAATGATATTTATTTGATTTTCTAAATAATATAAAAATATAAAAAGTTGAATATTGTTCTCTTGTCAACAAACTAGACGGCAAAAAGTGGGTTAAAATAGCCTCACAAAAGTTTTTATGTAAACCAATTATTTATAGAAAGGATAGATCTCTCTAGATGCTAACAACGTAAATAAGTTGTAACAAACGTATAAGAATTTCGATGACACCGGTAGTAGAACGCATGGCTTAGCGGTCAGTGCTTGGACGGTTTTCAAGAGGCGCGGGTTTGAATGTTGCTGCGTTCAAAAGCTTATACGTTTTCTATAAATGCTTAGATATAGAAATTTAATATCTTATTAAAAATATTCATTTCAGATAACCGACATCGATCCAACAGAACCGCTGTTTGTGACTGTGATCGGCTACGACCCCGTCGATTCCACTTTCCCGATACTCACCATACCTGCTCAAATAAAAGAATTAGGTGACCTATTTAATTATTAAGAAAACTCATACAAAGCTCGGTGTCGAGTTCCATTATTTTAATATATATATATATATATATATATATATATATATATATATATATATATATATAAACGCTATACAATATATAAGTATAAAGCTGAAAAAAGGGTGGTCGTAGTGCATTGAGTCAACGTCTGACTATAAATGCAATCAGTTGTGGGTTCGATTCCCACTCGAGGGAGTGATTTTAAATTATTTTTATTTCCTCACTCTGGTAAGATATAGTGCGGTGTTTAGTTACGGTAATATCATGAAATTGAACGTAAAGCAATAAATGGATTATCTTCAAACTAAGGTTGCTAATACTCCTGCTTTATAATATAAAGTACGAAGTAGAAAAAGTGAAATAAAAAAGAAAATAATATACTTATAGTAATATTGTTTTTTCTCTCTTTTAGAACCAAAAGATCTTAAGTACGTATACACTACCGCCGGCGTGTTTGTTTGGTGGAACGTTCCCGGAGCCAGAACAGTGCGCTACGCTCAAAACATAACTCAGCCGTTGGACAATTGGAATAGTATTAACGTTACAGAATCTAAAGTGGAGGTAAGAATGGATGTCTAATAACCCCTCTGCTTTTAGGGGTTAAGGTTAGTTAACCCCAAATTATGTACCTCCTTTACAATTTTTGGGTTGAAAAGAACCCGATATTTTGGTAGAATTGGTTGTTGAGATCTTTTTCTGAGTGACAATAGGTATAATGTGTAGGATCTAGGGAAATTATGCAAACTAAATCTGGGAATGAACTTTGTATGGACTGAATTTTGGGTTACTGGAGTTTCGCCTTTTCAATGGTCTCAAATTGAAGACTTGGCAGAAAATATTTTTAAAAGACGTATAAAAAAAATTCGAACCCGCGTTCTTAGAAATTTACACGAAGCTTGTATGATGTAGCACATGATTAAATCTGATTCCTTGGACTATTTCCAAAATTTGAGCTCTAGTGCGCTCAAATTTTAATATATTTTATTAAAAATATTGATTATATTAAAAACTGAGAGGAAAGAAAATATAGCAGTATAAATTTAAATAAATATATATTTTTCATTTTTCAATTCTAGCTATTCAACTTAGACGCCAGCCTTCCTTTGTACGTAATGGTGACGCCTGTAGGCGGCGGTCGCAGACAGCACGTGCTGACCATACCTCCGGAGCCGCCGGGGCTGAATGATGACCATTATTACTATTACCTTGGTAATTAGAATATTTTAGATTTATATTTTTTTAGCTTCACGCTTTTATCCCGCATAGCAGGGTAGGCAGAAAATACCGAGTGTCAAGACACTCCGCTTTCCACCAAATTCGAGATATTGCGTGTGTTGGGTGGAGGAACTCAACGACTCTCTTTGTCTTACCAGAGCGAGGAAGTGAAAATAATTTAAATATAATCACTCCCCCGAGTGGGGATCGAACCCACAATCGATCGCGTTTACAGTCAGACGCTGTCACACTGCGTCACGATCGGCCTCCTTTATAAAATTAAATATGCTTATATAATATTTTAGACAAAAACAGAACAGAGTGTCTTGTCACTAGATTTTCTATTACATTGCTTTGCGGGAAGGTGAAGGGGAAGGCGCTATGTCTTGTTTTTTATTTGTTTTATCTAATATAAATATGTATATATATACTTTATAATTATAACATGTAATTATATACTACATTTATTTATTTGTTTTTCATATAAATTGTCTTAATCTTAATTTAAAATGAATATATCAGACACACTGACAGTTATGGCTTACCATAAAGCATACTGCCATCCGAGCTGGTGCTACTTCTAATGGGACTTACATTACTGACATTCTTATGTTAATTAGCGGTTTTAATAGCCTATTTTAATGATGAATATTCTAATTTTGATTTTTATACAGGAAAGTTTGTTTTCCAGGTCTAGGTGTTGGATGTGGGGCGTGCGCGTTATGCGCTCTAGCGGGCGGTGCTCTGTGTGCCTGGAGACGGACAAAAGGGAATCGAACTCCAGATAGGTAGGTTATCTCTTATCATGTCCAAACTAGTTTAACAGGATTTCTTTTTCTTAAGTATTTCAAAATTATGTAGAACGCAAATATTGGAGTACCTTGAATACATGTATATATAGCAAGCTTAAAAAATATCATAAAAATAAATCTCTTTATCAACGAAATTTCTTTAAAAAATATAGCATTTTCAGACTGTGTGTGTGATTGGGGGTTCGATAAACACTCAAAGAAATTATTATATTTAAATTCTATTTTTAATTATCCGTTCTAGCAAGACAAAGAATGTTGTTGAGTTCGCAACTCAACGCCGTCTTTTATCACTAGATTATCTCAGACTAACCTGCTATGCGGGATAAAACGTTAAGCTTAAAAATAACAAAGTCGGAACAGCTTGTACAGTGAAGGCTAACGTTAATGGCTTTATTGGTGTCGCGAGTCCTAAGCATAATAACGAGGTCCTCTCACAGCTAAATAGGCACCCACACGGGAAATATATCAATGCATTGCAAAGGAGTTTAGAGGCCGGTCGTGGCGAAGTGAGATAGGTGTTAACGCAATTGGTCATAAGTTTGATGCTCACTCGGGGGAATGCTAAATTTAAAATTCATTTTCATTTCTACGTGTCGTAAGACAAAACACAACACGCGATATCTCTAATCTGGTTAAAAACGGAGTACGGAGTGTCTTGACACTAGTTACTTCCTGTCTACCCTATGTGGTATAAAAGCGGGAAGCTAAGGAGTTTCTTTTCATATTTCAGGTCCCGAAGAAGTCATGTCGCTACTGAAGGGGGAGAGGAGGACGGCTCTGAAATGACGGTAGGTACAAATAAAAATGTTACTTTTCACAGCAATCATAGCTTTTTATCTATAAAAAACAAACAAAATTGATTTGTTTGTATGTAACTGGCGAATAGCCGGTGCAATAAAGAGTAACTCAGGCCCGTCATTTTCTTGATTATTATTTAGTTATATATTATAATATTTAATCAGTATACATATAATCAAATGTTAGATGTTATGACAGGTGATAAGGGTGCGTGCGAGGGTCGCCAATGGGGGTGCGACGGGAAGCGGCGCGGGGGGTACTGTGGGGGCGGGAGAGCCCCTCTTGAATGGACACGTCCATATTACTGAGAATCCTGTCGTGAGTATTTAATAATTTGTTCAGAAAATAGGGCTTCTACCTCATAAATTGGTAGAAATTATTGATTTAATGACGTAAAGTCAATTTAACATTCTTTTAATTATAAATTACCTGTATACTGGGGTTCGAATAAGACCTAATGTGTATGAGATTTTAATTTATCTTAATGCTATATCAGGTCACGTAGCTGAGGCCATTTTATCCCGTATGGCAAGGTAGACACGAAATATCTAGTGTCAAGACACTCTATTCTGCTGAATCTCCGATACATTGCGTGTTGAGCAGCGTAAATCAACTTACTTACTTACAATCTTACCAGAGCAAGGAAGTGAAATTTATTTAAATATAAAATCACTCCCCCGCGTGAGAATCGAAACCACAACCGATCGCGTTTACACTCAAACGCTGTCTCACTATGCCTCAAAACCTTATTATATCAAATAATAATATTGTATTTAGTCGCCATTGTTATATAAAACGAATATTTTTCTAACCCACAGTCTAAAACACCAAACGGAAGAATGAAAAAAGGTCGCCGCTGCGAACCGCAGCCGTACGAGGCGTTCGACGTGTCGCGTAACGACCACGACACGACCGTCGAAACGGTCCTCGACGACACCACGTACAGCCTTCTGGACACCTCGCGACGGCCCGAATACGATCTATCGCGGTCCAATCAAAATTTAACTTCAAACAATTCATTTAACAAGCTGCCAGATGACAATATGAATTCAGAATTAATTAGGAACACATTTCAGCTAGATAACAGCAAAATTCAGCCCACTTTACAACCGAACGGTTGAAATTTAATACGGCGAGGGTTTCTAAAACTACACGGGGTAAAGGCGACCCCTCGCGGATCGGTATCGACCTTATATAGTTACGCGAGTTAGTGAATAGTATTGAGATTTTGTACAGAATATTCTCTTAATATTGGATGATTGTCGCGGTGATGGCCTGGCGTGTTGCGTTCCTAATAGATTACATTATGTTTAAAGGCTGAATTTTTTTTAAAACAATAGTACGGGTATCGATTTAAGTTATCAAAAAGAAATAGACCACGCGGGGCTATTCTCGCGACGTATAAAAATCATTTGCAGAGTGTTACAAGTGTATATAGATTTTTTTGTTTACAGCCGTTTACGGCGTGTATAGTGCATCGGCCTGAGATTATAAGCGTGACAATAAGGTTATGGCGGTAATGCTATCCTGGATACAAGTTACGTTAGTTTCCCATACGTTTGTGGTGTTGTTGTATAGTATTGACTATTTAATACAGTTGAGCGTTTAAGGTTATTTTTTAACTCATGGTTAATTGTTTTAAACCATCTCCAGTGAGGGTAGATAAAAAATATTTTTTTAATTAAAACAAAAATCAATTTTTTATTTTATCCACAAAAACATAAAATTCTACTGTTTGCTCAAAAGTATTAACCATGTAAATACTGTTTAATAACATAACAACTTAATGCGTAATCTAACACCGCGTCTAAAAATAAACATATATATATATATAAAAATAAATATAATGAATTCCAGTGCCTGCAAATAGAACCAAAACGACTATAATAGACCGTTAGTTCAACATGAGTGTACAAACTATGACCAAATGCTATCCAAACAGTTATTACCTGTATTGCATATGTAAATAACATAATTTATTGATGTTGAAAAGGAAATGATATTTATTTCTGATTATTTTTTTTTACGTTTCTTCATAGACAGTCCTTAGAAGCCTTAGAAGCTATCAGTTACCTTCATAATTTACATTCCAATATACAAACACATACAAACATACATACATTTTATATAGTTATTATACGATATGACAGTACGATTTTTTTTTATTGATTAACGCACATTTTTTTAAATATTATTATTATATATACTACTTGTTGAATTTTTTCTAGTAATTATAATCGCGCCACTGTTCACATTACAAAGGAAGCAATTTAACAAAAATATAGATAGATTTAAAAAAAAATGTTAGAAAAAAGTTTATAACTAAAAAAAAATATAATAAAAAAATAATACAACGAACTACTGATATTATATATATATATATATATATATATATATATATATATATATATATATATATATATATATATATATATATATATATATATATATATATATATATTAATTATTTATAATATAACTACATTTCATTATAACTCGTTAAAGTTAAAAAAAAATGTTCGAAAAAATTCTCAATTTTTCTATATTCGTGGAACTTGGCGTTTTTTTTCACTCAAAAACAATATCGAGTTCGTTGTTTATTCCATATCACAATTTATATCTACCTCATTTTATTCGTTGTAAGGTTCTTTTAGATGTTACGATTTTAATGTTGAATCAATTTTAAGTTCTTTTTTTACCCATCGAAGTGGTTACAACCTGCGTTAGTGGTTTGGTTGTTTTTTTTTATTTATTTATTCTAGCTGTATAAGGTTTTTTTTCTGATTTTCCAACTACATATTACATAATATTATAATTAGCTGTAATCTTTACAACAATTTCTTTCATACGCACACTGTTGGTACGATCCGCGTTTTATTCATTTTTTTTTATTATGCGTAAGTTATTCTCTTCTATATGACAACATTTTGTTATATTTTGCGAGATAGAGAGAGAAAATTGATTCGAAATTATATAAATATATTGGAGATGTAAATATTTAATGTACTGTACAATAGAATATAGAAATTAATAATATAACGAAATAAAATTGCAAAGTTCTCGCAGAATATTTCATTTTGTTGAACGTTTATATACACATGGATATATAGACAGGAAGCACCTAGGTACAATTTATTTGTAACAAGTATTCGTATAAGTATAGTGTTTTAAAAGGGCAAGTTCATTGTATCATAAATAAATACGTACTATTATCTGATAATTTACACTCTATAGACATTTTTTTAGTTCACTGAAACACAATTTTTTTTGAAATGTGTCTTTTTAAAACACCAACAACATTTGTAAATATATTATTAAATATGAAATATAAACTCAGTTTAAATTATAATTAAAATGAATCGCCGACTAAGTACCTGAATTTTCAATTACACTAAGTTTAGGACTAGTGTTAGATCGTAAAAGTCTAGAAATTTATCTTTGACGCTAGGTTTTTATCACAGGGTCTTAAGCTTCGATTTTGACATCTAGGGCACGTTGAATCAAGCTGGTGTTTGTATTTCTTTTATATATTTAATATATATATATTATAATGTAATGTTTCTGCTCTTACACGTGTATTGAGTTTTGCTGTTATCTTGAAAAGTAAAAATATGTTAACTACCCTCCTTTTTATGTTTATTTTTTAGTTGATAATCAACAATTTTCGGTTAAAAGCTGTTCTTAATGAACAGTAATATGTTATACAATGTAAATTGGTAGGAACTCCGTGTTATGGTTATAGCTAAGATCAAAGGATCGTCCTAAGGACCAATTTTAGCCAAATGACAATTGCACAGTATCAGTATTGCCGTCACTGGTCAATGTTATGTGTTTCTACTTAATGCGATTAATACTTAATTTTTTTTTGTATTTTTGTTCGAACAATATTCGCCTGGCAAAAGCCCGAAAGTAAATTTGATAGGATTGTCTATTATAAAATATTAACATCCTGGATGAAATATTTTTGTAATGTACCAAATACGTAATTTTTTATTTAGTATTCTTTTTTTTTTCAATTAATAAGTTAAGTTTTTAATTACAATGTATTGTAATTATTTTAATTATTTGTATTTTTTTTGGCAATACTGAAACGTAAGAATTAATTTAAGCATAGGATATATATTGTCACTAGCATGTTCACAAGTTCACTCGAGGTTGTGTTTTTTTTTCAATCACTTTTTGTATATAAGTAATCATATAATGTTTATATGAATATGATTTTTCACTTTTGAATAAGTTTACTGCTACTCTACGTATTACGGTTGTCTTGGCGGTCAAAGAATTTCATTTGAAGAACTTGTCTTCAAGCGCTACCGTGCAGATTAGATTGATAGATGTATTGAATTCGCGAAAAAAATGAATTTCCGTTTATATGTTACAATTATAATAACATTCAATTACCGCTTTTGTCAATATAAATAGCTTGACTAAGTTAAGCGTATTATTCTTTGTCTGACATTCATACTTTGACCGCCTCGTAGTATCATTTATATTTTTCTCTTAAATCAAGATTATTTGTTCATTTCAAGACAGCAGATACCTGAATTACGTACAATTTGTAATTACGCAGCACGGTGTAGTACAGTCAGAATAATTAAAAAAAATCGTTTTTTCCTAAGTAAAATTTTATGAAAATTTAAATTTTCTATTATAAAATATTCTGAAATCATAATTACCAGATGTTTGACTGTACTCACTCCAATCTTTGCTTAGGTTAGGACTTTGCTACCATCATTTGTTTAAATACTTACTACTATAGCTTATTAATACCTACGTAGTTTACGAGAGTTTTTTTAATGAATTGAAATATTTAAATAATAATGTAAATATAATAGTTATTGCTTAGAACATCTTTAACCGAAGCAAAGATTGCAATAGAATAAGTTGATAGAAACGAAAAAAAGATAATTTAAATACAAGTAAAACGTTGATATTAATTTTTAATGTACAGGTTTCTTTCATGTGGCTTGTCCGTCCTTGGAGTGAATTTCGAACAAAAGCCTGATGTACGTGCCTCTGAAAAAATTATTTCGAATCTCACTTTGCAATATTTTATGAATTGTTAACGACTCAAGAGGGAAGGCACAGGAAAGTTTATTGTCATAACAGAGTTAGATAGTGCTGCTAGAACAAATAAAATTATAATATGTAATTTAATTCAAAAACATGTATAAATAAACCCTCTCTTAAGTAAATGTTGTTAAGTTATAAATAAGTTTTCAATACATCAAAACAGCGCTATCTACCTTTATAGAGGACCTTTGTTGAAACGATAACGTTACGAATAATCCATTCCATTTATATTTTATCAATAGCCTTTTATGAACCACACATTCCACATCGACTGCAATAGTTTTTCTATACCAGATACTTTAGTTCACTGTTTTTTATGCTAAACGGGCAATATTGTCAAAAATATTAATTTTGCCACTTTCGAAAGAACTTGGCTCTTTATCTGCTTTTGACAATATCGCCAGGTTATGAAAATTTTATATTTTTATTATTATATGGCATCTCTAACCAATAGTAACAGACGACCATGTAATTGTTATTGTATATACATAGAAAAAAAAAAGATTTATTATTTTTTTTTCTCGTTAGATACCAAGGTACTGTACTTACAAAGAAGCGTCCATTATTATCTGTCACATTTTAGTTATGTATTTATTTAATTTATATTCGTCGATCTATCTTGAGTTTACGGGGATATTTTGTTTTTTGTAATATGCTTGTATATTTTATATGTTGTTCTTTTGTTTGGTACGCGAACGGTTTGGAGGTGTGATTTGTGGTGGCCTGGTGGGTCAAAAAAGCTCTTTTAAGAAGAATTTTAGCATATTTTCAGTCGTTTTCATATTTTAAATCATTAAAATTATATTTGAAAAACAAAAAACAAATCATCTGCTACATTTAAATAATAGTTTCATTTAAATTAAATTAAATGAAAAAAAAAATGCTCAAAGCCTCGCTAAATAAATGAATAAAACACCACAAGTCACTCTCGTTGTAGAAAAGTTAAGAAGTTGTTGTGTATTATATATTGATACATTTATAGGACTCGCAAGTGAGTCTTGCTTAAGTCAATTGCCTTGGCTGGGCTATTTTGATTTTAAGAAATTCAACTCCAATTATAAATGTAAATTTTAATAATAATATGAAGACTGATTCCTTAAAAATGGTATTGAAATTTTGTCAACTAATTAGACCAGTGATCGGTCATTATTAAAAATATTAGCATTTGTATAGAGTTGTATATAAATCAATATAAATAAATATTACATTTAATATTGAAAATTGTTACAAATCATAGATTTCTGATGAAAATCTTTGTGGTTTAGTAATTTTTTTCTATCTATTAAGTGCCAGTTACTGTTTTATAAACGACATAAATCGTAAAAAAAAATTAAAAAGAAAAAAATCTTTTTATTTTTTTAAAAACATAGAAATTTGCTCTATAAAAACTCTAAGCAGTTTAAACAATAGTTTTAACACGTGACTTATATCTATCATGTACACAGCTAGTTATTAAATAACTTCTTCGTAGTGTCCAAGTCGAAATATTCCAGCCAAGTGTTAATTTAATATAAGATTTTTGTAAACGGTATTTGGGGATATAAATATAAGTGATTCAATTAAAAAAAATAACCTTTGAAAGCAATGAAAATATCACTTGAAAACTTATCGATCTAAATACAGATTGAGCAACTCAATTCTTCTTTTTTTTTTAAAATAAATATTATATAAAAAAAAACATACCGCAAAATGATATAATTTTTTTTTATATTATATATTCCCAAAACCCGTTGATTAGATGTAAATTATTGAATCTACCTCAACCAAATTACCCACTAATTTCGTTTTTAAGTGTTCTCTTGAGTCTTATATTAACTAATATAAATAATAATTGAGACGTAGTGTTTTTTAAAATAAAATTAAATATAATAAGTTCGGAGCTGACATTTTGATATGGTGACTATTGTTACTATCTTATTGAATGTGTTGCTGGTATTCGACATTGAAAATGATATTACATTTGAGAATAAACGCTAATTGACTTTCATTTGACCTTGCATGTTTTATGGTGTTTCCTCCCATTTTTTTACGCTTCACTCTCTATTGCATAGCAGGTAAGACAGGTAGTGGCTAGTGTTAAGAGACTCCGCGCTCCGCTTTCCGCCGAATTCGACACATTGCGTGTTAAGTATCGGAGTTTAATTTAATTATAATTATTACGCCGAGTGGAAATTGAACCCATAACCGTATCTACACTACAGAACCCATAACGTTTACAGTTAGATGCTGTCCCACTGCGCCACGACCAGCCTCTTATTTCATGGTGTTTTCTCCCATTGTGTATGGGGTATTAAAATTATAATAGGCTTAACTTGCCGTCTGTATGTATTGCTTAACTACTTAGAGAAGTATATTACATTCTACATCCGGCTATATTTTTTCATAAATTTCTGCTAATAATATTTTTAATTTTTGGTTTTTGATTATAAAAAGGTAAATATATAAATAAGTTACGATATAAACAAATCAATATAAGTTTCGTCGTAGCTGGATGAGGACCGTATGGCTTAGTGACCATTTGGAGGGTTTCCTATAGGTGTAGGTTCGAATACCACTTTTAAAAATTTAATGACTTTCAAAAAGTTTAAAAATTTTCTTTAGTACGAGCTCAAACACAGATGTACATAACTTCGTTTAAAATTTACCTTTAGTACTCAATACAAGAATTTTATACCCAAAGCGAAATTAGAATGCATTATGGAAGATAGATGAAAAAAATTATTGGGGGCATTTATCAATATTCTAAATGAAACTATTTTAAACGGATTAATCGCGTATATTTTAGTATTTGAAAATAAATTTTTGGAAACCTGACGTTTCGAACACAATAAGAGTCCCTCTACCTGTGACCACGAACTACCAAAATATACACGAATATTCCGTTTCAAAGAGTTTTGAAAATTAAAGAATTATTAGAATTCAAAATAATAATTATTAATTTTTTATCTGTGTGTTTGTCCGTCTCTTGTGCTAACTAATCTCAGAAACGGCTACTCCAATTTAAATGCAGTTTTGAGTTTTGGGACATTCCCTTAATATTTAGTTTTTGTTTTACTTTAATCAGTTCATTAATGATTAAATTATAACAACTTCTAAGTTTTGTATCACAAAATTGTTATAAAAATATATTTTTTTTAATGTAGTTGTGGGGAAGCGTGACAGTTGTGGGTTCGATTCCCAATCGGAGGAATGATTATATTTAAATTATTTTCACTTCCTCGCTCTCGTAAAGACAAAGTGCGGCGTTTAGTCCCGCCACTCAACACGCAATGTCTCGAATTCAGCGGAAAGCGAAGTACGGAGTGTCTTGACACCATGTACTGTCTGCTTACCCTACTATGCGGGATGAGAAGCGTGAAGCTCAAAAAATATTAGTTAAAATTAATTTCAAATTTGATTTTAAGATTTTTTTTAAGTCACTTTTTACGTTCACGTTTTTCACGTTCAGAATAAAGAGGAAATATAAATAAAAAACAAAAAAAGGTACTTCATTAAGTATATATTTGTTTACTGTTTCCTCAACTGCACAAGAAGGCTTTGCCGGCACAGACGGGACACGGCACTTTCGTCCTTCCGTCGCAACTTAGCGGCTAAACGAGCTAGACTGAATCTAGATTTAGGTCTTTCTCTACGAGAACCTGGAATGTAAAGAAAAAAATATATAAGTAGATTAAAAAAACTACGCTAATAAATAAAATAGAAGTGTCAATTTGTATTATTAAAATAATTGTTTTTTACTAAATGCATATGTATATAAAACAATATCTTCTTCTTGTCTGTTTTTTTGTCAGTCTGTTTGTTCCGCGTGGTCTCTTGAATGGCTGGATCGATTTGGATGGGGCTTTTACTGATAGGCATCTGATCTAATAAGGGATTATTTCAAAATTATATAATAAATATATAGAAATATTAAATTTATCGTGCATTACTATTATTATAAATTGATGTTTTCGTGTGAGATGGCATTTGTTTGGGAATACAATAATTTAAAAAATATGTCAAATATTTTTTTGTATAACTTAACTCTTTATAATATCGTGATTAAAAAATGTTATATGTTGAGCGGAATTTAACCCCGCAATATATTTAATAAGGTCAGAAAATATATTTTTGGAATTAAACCAAATTAATGAAGTGTTTATCATTGTATAGTTTTTTTTTGATTTGAGTATTATGTTAGAATACACACGTGAAACATATTAAAATAATAATAATAACGTCAAGATTACAAGAATAGGTGGAACCGAACAGAACCTACTATTCGAAAAGCAACCAATAAATTAACCCCGTGTGGCTTGAATTGCCGATTTATGTATATATCGAACAAAAGAAGGCAAACCATAGTTAAAAAGGTGTTTTATAATAATATTATTCAAATGACTTCCATTAAAATATAACCCCTTAACTACTAATATTTGCATAATGTTCCCTACAACCCCAAAGAATATACATGTTAAATTTTATTTTTCTGCGACCAGTACATTCGTTTTTTTTCGTTAGTTTGTACACCAGTAGGGCAAGACCAAAAATAACGTTCAGAATATTACTTTAAAGACAGTAGCCAATGTCAAGATATTACTAACTCCGGTTTTTGTTGAATTCGTGATATTGCGTATTACGAGGCGAAACTTAACGCCGCGCTTTGTCTTACCAGAGCGAGGAAATGAAAATAATTTAAATATAATCATTGCCTCAGTGGGAATCGAACCCACATCGAACGCGTTTATATAGTCAGACCATTCTAAGAACACAAAATTGGCTTTCTATTAATATTAGCAATTTTATATATACAATTGATAGATATTTCTGTGTTTCTAATAATTATTTGTTATGTTAACATTCCTTCCAACTAACCTTCAGCGACTCTCTGCCAAGCGTCTCTCTCCACATTCACCATACCAGTAGACATGCTACGTCCGAGAGATGCTTCAGGAGTGACTTGACTCTCCGCTGCATCACTCTCACAGCTGATACGACTTGATCTGAAGTTATATATAAAAAATACGTTGAATCTATATCTATACTAATAATTGAAATTATAGTGTCTTGTAATAAGAAAATAAGCGCGTTTTTTAAATGAATATATATGTATGTATACTGGGTATATGAAGTTCTGCCATTTTTTATGTTTGTTACTCTGTTTGTTCCAGGTAATCTGTGGAACTGCTAGACTGATATTGACGGCACTTTTATTGGCTGATAGATATACGAGATATAACTAGGAGTAAATTAGAGACGTTAAGTTCCACGCGCACAAAGTTACGGATACAGCTACTTTTAAATAAAAAAAATAAGAAAGTTATTATGGAACAATGGGATAACGTCTCATATTACTATGAGATCAGATGGCTGGCAAATCGATTTTGGAATTTATTCAGAACACAATTTTTCATTTTGGTAAGTCAATGCACAACTTAAGCTCTGTCAATTAACACAGACTTTAAATAAAAAATAATTTTAACTATATTCACCTATCAGCTGGCCTTAAATCACTAGCTGAACTAGTACCCTCCCGTCTCATAGGAATAATTGAAGATAAAAACTTTTCTCTCGCTGCTTTTATTCTCTCCGCTCTCTCTGATAGCTTGGTAGTGATCGCGCCCTCCGTCTCACTAGATTCCACTGCCGATAGTGACCTCTCAAAATATACAGGATTTTGAGCCAGTGATTTTGACAAACTTGGAATAATCACTTCAGACTGTTGCCTTAAAATTGGCAATGGAAAATTCTGTTCATATTTTAAAGTACAATTTTCTTGTTTTATTGGAACTATAGTATCAGTACTTGTGGTGGAATTTTGGATTGTTTCTAGACTATTTATTTTGGGTGGACTTATAATAGATCTTTTGCTGGTTTTCTCTCCGGTCTTCTCTACAGTGTGGTCTATTGGCTGTTCTTTTGGATCTTTCGGATGTAAGGCATTAGCACTATGAGATTTTAGTACACCGTCCAATGTTTCTGATGTTGTCGTAAGAGTCTTTTCAGCTGATTGTTCTCGTCTTGACAATTGGAAAGCACTGGCTGATTTCTGCACCTCTCTTTCTAGGAAGGGGTTATTTCTGTAAAAGCAATGGAACTTCATTGTAATTTCTTAAGCCATGTTATGAAATCATGCTCTTCTACTTGTATTTTTACATTTTGAAACTATGAACATTTCTTACATTTTGTGCTCAAAGCATATTGTATGAATGAAAGTATATCTATCTGAATGTATATTTTTAATCAACATTATATTAAATTATCAATATCTAATACAACAACTTTAGTATAAAACTCATTATTATTATAATTTCACTTCTTCTTCTTCGTGTCAATGAAACTGGTATGCTCAAGTGATATTTTGCCAGTACTTAGTCAAAACCGCATCATTAGTTGCCTTTATCAGGTTATAGCCACTAAATGATAAGTAAAGAATTGAATAATTGACATAACTGACATAATTGAATAATTGACAAAATTGATAGAACGCTTGACTTATAGTTTGACTGGCATAGAAAGATGACATTCCCATGAAAAAATCAGGATTTTATGTTTAATAATCCATAGAAACAATATGCAGGCAACAATATGAAAACATATATATGAAAAAATAAACAATTTTCTACTAAAGCTATTTCATTCAATACAAAATTGACCATTTCATAGAATACAATAACAGAATCACCTTATATTAACACCGATTGGCATGTCCGGAGGTCGTCGCCTCTCAGACTTGGGAGATCGCCAAGCAGGCGAAGTCGTTCCACTGCTAGCACCAGATGGAGGGCCTGATTGTTAAAATATAACTATTGTTTAACTTTACTTCTTTATTAAATTGAAGGAAGTTGCAGAGTGGAGTATCTTAACACTAAGCTCTCTTCTTTTTACTCATATGAATGAAGTGAGTAACTCTACATTATCTATACGGATGTTGTAACATATATATACATATATGACGCAGCTTCACGCTTTTTTAGCAAATACCAAGTGTGAAAACACTGTATTCACTGCTTTTCGAAGAAGACCGCTAAGAAGTAAGGACATTGCGAGTTAAGTAGTGAAACACAATATCACGCTTAAACTCATCAGAAGAGGCATCAGGGAAATTAAAATAATTTCAATATAGTCTTTCTCTGGCAGTTCGAACTAACTTCCATTGTGTTACACTCAAAAACTGTCCCACTACGCCCAGATAATATCAATATAGCTATAGATATGAATGTGAAATATGCCAAATATCTCGTTTGGGCAATCAATACAATAACGTATACTGTAGATCTCAAAGGCTAGTATAAAAAATATTATACATTTTAAATTTTATGGTTCAAATGGTCAACTATTATAGTATCAATCTATGTAATATCAATTAAATGTATTTTAAAAATTACAAGACTAGGATACATGTGAAATTTATTAGTCGATACTTTAGGTTTTTGTCTCTATCTAAACAAATCCACACTGACTCTTTACATAAACCTTTCAAATCTAATTGAATCTAAAACCTTACCTTCTTCATTTATTTTCTTATTGTAGCGTTGTATCATTATACGAATGGATGGAGCTGTTTCCTTTACCGGAGGTTTCCTTTGCGAAGAGGGTGATGATGGAAGAGGAGGGCGACTTCTGTTTTTATGTTCATCATCTAGCAAATCACTCGTTTTCGATTTATCATCAAAATCTCTAGGAAATTCCTTTTTTCTATGAAATTCTTCTATTTTTGCATCAGACTTACGACTAGGAGTCGGTCTTACTTCATCTAAATCTTCTACGTTAACTGGTATTACTGCCCTCGGAATGGTTTCGCCACTTCTTACGACTGGTGAAAATATTTTCCTCGTTGTTTTTACTATTACTTCAGGAGATATATCGCGTTTTTCAGGCGCCTTCAATTTCAGTACGAATACCTAGAATGATCGGTCGTATATAATTATGTTATATTAATTTAAAATATTAATAAATAGATAAATCAACAATTTAGTCTATCGAATAATGTACGTTATTTGTAAATAAAATTAAAATACGGTGCAACTTCAAATCTTATCATGTTTAAAATTTTTTTTTGCTTCACTTTTTTCTGCTGTAAATTAGCAGAGTAGATAGAGAAATTCAAGTGATCAAGGCTTTATTTGCCGCTTGTCGCTCGAGTTCTACTAAGTAGCAGAACTAAACGCTAGCCTTCGTTTTACAAGAGAGGAAAAATGAAAATAATTTCAATATAATTCCTACTAAGCTATGATGGTCCCTTAAATTTTAGTATGAAATTTAATTAGAGAATATACATCTTGGTAGCACCTCTTCATCAGAATCTGAGTGCAATGGTGGGGTTCTTGGTTTTTCCGACGGTCTCCTAGGTCTTTTCCGTCGTCTAGGAATTTCTACTGTCACCGTATCAACTTCTGGTTCGGTGTCACTTTCAGATGGCTTGGATTGTTCTCTTTCTAACCTAGCCCGAGATTTAGATTTCTTTTTACCATTATTCTTATCTAAATCTTTTCGTTTGTCATTGGCTTCGTCACTGCCGTTTTTAACTTCTTTGAAATTGTCGAATTGCTTTAAATTTTTTATGCTAGCACTTTTGCTGGTGGATGGACTTTGTTTATCATAAAAATGTTCTTGATGAAACTCTGCTTTATATTCCTTGAAACGGTTTGAGCTTCTCTCAATTTCTTCTATTGTTTTTCTAATAAATTTGGCATCTTCTTCTATACTTTGCTGTCGTACAATTTTCATTCTAGTCTTTTCTTGCGTTAGCTGAAAATAATTGGAATTAATTAAAGTAATTAAGTTAATTATTTGAATTGCATTGCCGCAATATGGACGCACTGTGCTACCTGGTCACGGGATGACTTCGTTTTGGTTGTGAGATGTTCTTTGGATTTGATGTTACGTGAATCTGAAAGTAGAACTGTGGAAATTCTAACAATAAATATTATTAGATAAAAGTAAACAATTTATTATTTAGCAATATTGAAATTAGTATCAAGTATAATCTCAAATTTATTTCTCTAAGTACTAACTTAAACTTTTGATTTTTACATTTTGAGGCTATTTAAATTGTAAATCACAATGAATAAATTTTATCCTTTTTAACTTAAATGTTAGAAGATCATTATTTCAATCAATTTGCTAACGTTTTTCCTGTACAGTAGAGTAAAAGAGAACATAGTATTAAGATTGTTCATTCCCCATGTTACAAGCAAAGTAAAGACATTAATATTTAAGTAGCAGAACTTATGTCGTGATTTTTTATATCATTATACATAGTCATATGCGCCCAAATGGGGGTGGCTACTATGTTATATTAATAATTCATTACCAACATTACCTTTCTTATCTGTCCTATAGCTTCAAATGAAATAATATTGAATAACATTGTCTTTCTAGAATCAAGAGCTTAGTCAATTTCTTTATAGCTTAGGTCTAAAGTCACTGTATCTATTAATATAAAACTTGAAGTAATAATCTCACCAGTTCCATTATTCTGCAATACAGCAGTACCAGTGACAGTGGAACTAGTTTCACACAAATGCCTAGCTTCAGCCTGACCGTAAGTGTAGACAGGTTTTTGGGGTGTATGTCGTGGAGACACCGCCATTAAAGGCGCGGCGGTACAAATTTCTTCAGCTTCAACTTCTACGAGAACCGCTTCACGCGCTGTGCCATCACATTCATCAGCGTCGAGCTGAGAAATATTAACAATTTAATAGTCAGAGACAACCTAGTATCTAGACAAACCGTTGCCTGCTTTTCGACCCGAAATCAAGACCACCATCCTGTCGCCCAAATTCTCAGTTCACGCTTCATCCCTGGCGGGGTAATCAGAGAGTACAGAGTGCCAAACGCTACGGTCCCTGCATACCTCATCAGTGCCGTGCTTTATCTTACAAGAGCGGAGAAATTAAATAAATTTTAAATATAATCATTGTCCAAATGGGAATCGAACACTCAACCAATCGTGTTAACAGTCAGTTGAGGACAAGATGGCACGAGGGATTATTATCTTTATTGGAAATTTTCTTAGAAAACGATTAGAAAACCATACTTCTTTCAAAATGAACTATTGAGCGATATTTTTTAGCTTCACGCTTTTATCCCGCGTAGACAGAAAATACTTAGTGTCAAGACACTCCGTCCTAAGCTTTCCACCGAATTCGAAACATTGCGTGTTGCGAGCGTTGCGTGAGCGAGGAAGAGAAAATAATTTAAATATAATCACTCCCCTGAGTGGGGATCGAACCCACAACCGATCGCTTTACAGTCAGACACTGTCCCACTGCGCCACGACCGGCCAGTGATTTCTAATATTTACTAATATGGCAAAGAAACGACAATTAACCACTACAACTAACAAGCAACAGATATTGAAAATCACATACTGGGTAGCTAGCCAAATATCATAAAACAAACAATAATAAGCCAAGAAACTTACAGACTGTTCCCTTTCGTATTCAGAATCGAAATCATCCGCATCGTTAACACTAAGACTTGAAGCGTGAACTCTTTCCGACCCCGCCAACGGCGCCACGCTGCCATCAGATTGAGTTCTTGTTAGTGGCGTGGTGGGCAACTTTACTTTTGCACGGGCTGCGCGTAGTAAAGCAGAAGTGGAAGCTTCCGGAGCAATGCCTCGGGATTTCTCCCATTCGTGAAGTTTTCGGGTGAACGAGCGGGATATTCCTGTAAGATGCAGTTTCAAGTTAACAGAGTAATCAAATAATTTAGTGTTAAGACACTACGTTGACAAATTTTCATCTACATTTATATCAAATTGTATGATATTATATTTTCTTCAAATTCCCAGTTTTAAAGGTGCCCGTTTCCTTTGAAGCCCTACGAAGGGACAACAACATGTAGAGGGCCATTAAAAACATAAAAATGTTTAAATGTAAACATTTTTGAGAAAACGTATAAAAATTTGATCGCAGCGGGATTCGAACACGCGCCTCTTGGATACCGTCCAAGCGCTGACCGCTAAGCCATGCGTACTACTACCAGTTGCGTCGAAATTCTTATACGTTTGTTACAACTTATTTATGTTGCTTAAATGTAATGCGTCAACTGGGACAAATGTATGAAATATTTCACTATTAAATTATTTAGAGATCTATCAGAGGTACTTTTGAAGATTTAAATTTTACAAGAACTCTATCAAAACAGGATCTTTATATTAATTTATTAGAAATTTTATAGCATAAAAAATACCTTGAAATTTGAAAAGACCAGTAGAAGTTTGTACTAGGACCTCGTCAGGCTTAGCCTCCTCTTCCCACGCCGGAACGGAATTTGTTTCTTTCATTCTTTTCCATGCGTCTTTAACGATTATTATAATTAATGTTTTAAAACACAAGTAACAACAACACTCTAAGACATCAGTTAAAGACACTAGTGTTTAAATGGCGTTAAATAGTTATTTTTTGTTTTGCTGATTTCCTAACTTAGTGGTCTAGTAAAATATATTTATAAATTTCTACCATTTTTTAAAAAAAATAATCCCAGAATATAAATTGAACTTACACCTATTATATACCATCAGATGCTAACAAACGGTGCTCGCAACAAAATCAAGACATTATTTGCTTTGTAAACCTAAAGATAAACCAAACATTTCTTTCCAGAGCGACAAATACCTCATCTCAGCAATTCTATAATAACATAATAGAAAATACCCCATCTCTTAAGAAAATCATCGCTTAAGTCCTGACGCGCTGGAACTGGTGGTGGTTGCTTGACACCCTTCATACGTTGCCATTCTGTCAACTTTTTGTGAAAATCCGCCGACAACTGTTCTTCCGTTGCTACTGGCCGGGAAGCTAAATAGAATAAACATATATATTTCTAAAAGTGTTTGCGTAAATTCTATTTTTTTAAGAGAAATAAAACGAATGACAAGTATGTAACAAGTTAAAACACACAGTGTCTTAGTCGTTACAGTATATTTGATGTTTGATGTTCTTTTTTCAAGACACCCTGTACTTCGATTTCCACGGAATTCGAGATATTGCGTGTTGAGTGGTGAAACTCAACACCGCACTTAGTCTTACCAGAGCGAGGAAATGAAAATAATTTAAATAGGTATAATCACTCCAAGCGTTTGATTAACCGCCAGAAGCTGTCCCACAGTGCCACGCCGGCCATTTTGTTTTTAGAAAATGAATGTAATTTAAAACTATTCTTGCTTCTCTAACTTGGTACAAAAATTCGAACTTAAAATCATTTTTCCTGTATTATTTTGTTAGTTTTAGAGAGTTAAAAAAAAGTATATATGCCTGCGTAGATTTTCTCACGTCTGTCTGAGAACTCTCTACGTAAACGTGATTGCAATGCAGCATAATCTCTAGCGATTTCTTCCCGTACTCCACTCGCCTCGCATCCACTGCTGATGCCTTCTGTATCTGGAACGAATATATTATTTTATCGAATTATATTCATACTCTATATAGCCCGCAAAATTGTTTTATTACGTAAAAGTTCAATATTTCTTGTTCCCGATGAGAGTTTTGAACAATTATTACTTAGCGCCATACAATCTTCAAGAATGTAAGACTGTATTCTATTTAATGTCAAAATTTGACATTAAATAGAATACAGTCTCTTGTTTTATTTAAAAGTAATAATATAATTGTGAACTTGAATTAAAACGAAACTCCGTTGTGACTTCAATTCCCAATCAGGGGAATGATATATTAAAATTATTTTTACTTCCTCCCTCTGATAAAGACAATGTGCGGCGTTGAGTTCCACCACTCGACACGCAACGTCTCAAATTCAGTGGCAAGCAAAGTACGGTGTGTCTTGACATTAGGTGCTTTGTATCTACCCTGCTATGCGGGATAAAAGCGTGAAGCTTAATTTAAAAAAAAAGAACTGGCATAAACTTTACTTAGCCCCAGTTTTAAGGAACAGTTTTACTTATATTAAGTAAATGATAAAAACAAAAGAGAGGATGAGTGATAAAATTAAGAGTAATATATGAAGCGAAGATGAGTTGTAAAAGAAGTCAAGTTTCATCACTCAATCTCTCAACGAGCACCTGTTCTTCTTCATTTTTACTGTGACATTCGCGCTTACACCTGCCATTCTGCGTATCTCCTCGCTGCATATACGGTCACCTAAGCTGACTCCGCATATCCGACGGAGAGATCTCATCTCTACTGCATTCATCTTTCTTTCATTCTTCTTTGGACACACGTCGGTATCAGTACTGTATTGTGAACGGCAACACCTGCAGGTACGCTGACGTGTTGCCGTCGTATCAATGCAGCAAGAGCACCGTTAACCCTGTTACCGGCAGCTATACGCCTTTCCACATCCGTCTCGTATCTTCCTTCTCTACTAAACATACTTCCCAGATATACCACCTCATCCACTTGTTCTAATATCTTTCTGTCTACCATAATCTTACATTTCATTCTTTCTCCGTCTCTTTTAAATACTAGAATTGAAGTTAATAAGATCTTTGATTTTCGCGATTTTTATACATTTTAAATGAAACTATTTTAACCGGATTAATCGTGTATATTTCGAAAATACACCACCACGTCCGTGGTCACAGGTAGACTCGGAGTCTACCTGTGACCACGGACTACTGTAAAGTGTTCGAAACGTCCTGACGTTTTCAAAATGTATTTTCGAATACCAAAATATACGCTTTTAATCCGGTTTTAATGGATTCATTTAAAAAGAATTGTAGTTTTTGGTTAAACTTTAAAAACGCAGTATCGATGACATTGGAGGAATGAATAGAGGAACCTGCCGGATATATACCCGAAACAGGATAAAGACTGTGAACAGGCAAAAGAAGTATACAGGGTCCGTCGCATTTGATGCTCCGATCTCCCGCTGTCTTGGAAGCGTGTAACTAAAACACAAAAACTATAAGAAAAAAGAATAATAGTTACAAAAAATATCCGTAGTTTATTTTTTTAATTATTATGAAAAAAATATTGTAATTATTTTTTTATTGTATGTAATATAGATCTATGCTGTAAAGTTCTAATTATTTAAAATTTTTAAATTTACAACACGATTACACGAGATTATGTCTGATTTTAACAAAATTTTTGTTAAAATCAGACATAAAAATTAAATATAGTATGTATTTTATTTATTTATTTATTTTATTTTTTATTTGATTAACAACAGTTTAGAGTTCCAGTTTACAATAGTTTCACAAACATTTCATACACAATTCGGCTGAAGTTAAAAATAATATTAGCATTAATAAAATATTCCATCAGTATCCAGGCTATTTATCTGTATTCCGGTATATAGCGCCATTCCCCTCAATAATATTGAATAATTAGCCTTTCAAAAATGGGTGCTTTCATGTGTATAAATAGGTGCGTGTGGATGTGTGTGCGTATGTATTTGTGTGTGAGTGTGTGTTCATGTGTGTATGTGTGTGCATGTCAAATCTTATTTAAGAATGCAAATTTAATCAACTATAAGTGCCTGTACTGTACATGAAGCAGATCCTCTTTTCCTGGTAAGAGAGTTCATGTATGTAAATAATTATAAACTTTTAACTTACAAGATGATTTATTTAGTTGATATACATTTAAAATTTTATTTACCTTTTTATAAATAAAAGAACGCCTAAAGTAGAAGAAATGTTCTATAAGGGACGTTCTTAGGTTAGGTATTTCATAGACCATGTGACTATGGCGTTTGGAAAAAACTTTTGGATCGACGGTTAATAGAGAATGCTGTTTGATAAAACGTTGACTATAAAGACAAGAATAGAAAATAAGTGCAAGTAATTTTACATAATATGAAATATTCCTCAGTCATTCCCTCAAATGACATAATTTGGTAGACACAACTAGTCAATGTTTTCTCTTCAAATTGTCCAAGTCGACATCACTTAAATACGTATTTGAGGATCATTAGTGTTCTTTCAGAGATAAACTTAAGTGCTTCGTATTTAGTTTTTCACTCTTGGTTTTACTCTTATTAAAAGCCTTTACTACTTCCATAACTTTATTTTTTAAAAGTGTAGTGGAAAAATCAACAATGATGGGTTGCGTGTTGTCTTTCAAGTTCTAATAGAATTAGCTTCAATGTTAATAGCTAATTTTTTCCCAGACCAGTAGTTGAACTACATAGGCTTGATGATTTCGATGCTAGGCAGCGCGTGTTCTACGCTCTAGTGTTTCAATTTTATCTTCAAGCTGCTTAATAGCTTTTTGTCCTCGATTCTTTCTTTCTCCAGAGAGGAGAAATTGAACAAGAAAGAGTCATATTTTTCACTCACTAATTACTTTCTATCAATCTCTTTTGTGAATTCCGAGAACATTTAGTTAATTATGGTCAGCATGTTGGTGTCGTCCTCACTGTACTTCAGTTTTTCTTTGTAGCAATCGATGACAAATTCGTAGCCTAGTTACAATGCTGCAAAGTAACGTCTGTTCCAGGAGCCAGTAATTTTCGAGAGATAGAGGAAGTATATAGATCCGCGCTGGAGAGGCAACAAGTGCCGTAACAACGGATAGGGTTACCAGCTTATATACACTGGGTTGCCTTCAGGCAAGGCTATTGTACCGGTAGTGTTATCTAAAGAGCTTATAAATGGTCTCTTTGAAGTTGACTGCCTAATGCGAACTGAGGGTGTAATTACTAACTTAATCAGTACCCCCAGGCGGGCTGTAGCGTGGCCGATAAGGATCATTCTTGGTGCATTTTGAAGAGGTTCTACGTGCTATACCGGCTGTCAAAGTAATAATAGTTGGGCGGGATTTGAACGGTTACGTAGGCAGGGCTGCTTATGAATGTGTTCACGGCGGTGATGGTTATGGTTGTCATAATACAGAGGAAGAAAATATTCTAAGAACCTATAACTTAGTTAGTGTTAGACTTGGCTGTCTTCTTCGTTGTTCTTACAAAAGAATCCTCAGTACCTTATCACGTATAAAAGCGGGTCCCACTCAACTAAAATAGATTATCTGCTAATCAGATAGTTTCATATAAGCAGGGTGACAAACTGTAAAGTAATTTCGGGTGGCCCAACATCGTCTCCTTGTCATGGACTATGTCTTTACTCCGAAAAAGAAAGTAGTTGAGAAACGTCAACCTAGAATCAAGTGCTGATTGCTGAATGTACCGATGCAGACCGACTTTCTAGCTGAGGTTGAGAGTTAAAATCTATCGACTAAAACCGAAACTGCTTAGGAAGTTTGGGATCGAGCCATTCAGCAACTATTGCGGCAGGTAAACGAGTTCTTGGTCATTCTAGGGAAAGACGAGTCATCGATAGGGAGCCATGGTGTTGGAATGACAAAATACAGGAGGTGATTCGTGGAAGGAAGGCTGCCTTTAAGGAGAAGCAGACCACCGGCTTTCCTGAAGACAGAGTAGGTTATATAGCAGCCAAACGTGTCAGTAAAAGAGCTGTAGCCAGAGCCCGCAGTGAAAAGTTGTCACCACTATATGATAAACTTGAAACTGCGGAGGGGCAAAAGCTCGTTTACAAATTGGCACATCGTAGGGATAAAGTGACGCAGGACATCGCAAAATGTCTTTGCAGCAAAAACTCCCAGGGCACACTGCCGTGTAACTATGACTCTGTGAAGGAGAGATGGAGTTGCTACTTCAAGAAGCTGCTGAATACTCAGCATCCGCGCAGTCTTTCGACTGAACCACCTCCTAATCTCGGACTTGTTACTCCAATAGCACCTGACGAAACTCGGAATTGTCTTCGACGCCTGAAGAGTCGGAAAGCGGTGGGAGGTCCCAACGCTTTCCATTTGCGCGCCATTCTGATCAGAGCGTGGAAATCATTGGATTGGAAGTCAAATATACTAATAGGATTTTTTTAAGTATTTATTTAAAATATACAAAAGATTTTTGCACAGTGGACATGTCTAAACAATTTCGCGGTCCGAGGGGAATAGGAATGTGACACACATAGACAAGTCATTTAACATTTGTCAATGTCATCGGGAAAATGGACTTTGACATATAGTGAAATGTATATATAAAATTATATTAAAACATAACTTTTAAATCATTTAATTATCATTAGCCTTTTGCTAATGATAAAATGACAGAATGAAGACGTTCGCGAACTTTATGCATTCCAGATATTGATTTTCCCAATGATGACTTAATAAGCCGCTCACTTCCTTACTTATATCTTACACCAAGAAATAAGCAAATTAAAAAGTCAGTAAAGCAGCAAATGGTTTTAAACATCATATTAGTTATTATAGTTCTATTTATATTTTATGGATATGTGAGTATATATTTTTATCTTATTAATTTTAACAAGAATTAATCTTTTACACAAGAAATTCATCTCTGAAAGTATGGAAAAGAATTAAATTAAAATTCAAAAACTTGAATTTGATGCCTGAGAGAAAGAATTTGAAATTCAAAATCTATGTATATATAATTCTGACGTTATGGACTTGAGTCTGGACTAAATGATACAATCATCCAGATCTGTCTGTTTAAAACCTATTAGCTTTTAATCCTATATTTCCAATTTATTCTGATTCATTATTTAAATTTAATAAAAGAATATACGTACGTATCTACTTTATAATAGTGTCTACTTTATAATGAGAATTGGCTATAAATAATCCTTAAAGCTTACAGTATGTGAAAAATCAGTATCAATTTTGTGGTGTATTTTTTTTGGTCAAGTCTTTGATTTATTCATGATTGATGGATATTATTATATTATCAGCTTTGCTCTTTTTTCAATCCTATCTTTACGTTTTTATCCCACATACCAAGGTAGACAGAAAATAACTCGTGTGAAGATAATCCGTACTTCGCTTTCCGCCGAATTCTAGATATTGCACAATGAGTGGCGGAGCCCCACTTTGTCTTACCAGAACGAGGAAGTGAAAATATTTCAAGCATACCCACAATTACGAGTATAAATCGAATCCACAATCGCGTTTACAATCAGACGCTGTCCCACTGCGCCACGACCAGCCTTTGCACTCGCACTTTATCCCGTATATTGGCATAGTCGGAAAGCACCTCAAGCCAAGATACTCCATTCAATGCATCTAGCCGCAATTTGAAATATTACGTGTTAAGTGGCGGAATTAAACGCTGTGCTTATTAATATAGTATTTCTATTTTTACTGGTATTTATATTACAGACAAATCATAACAGAGAATTCACAGCCACAGCATCAGCGATCCAACAGATTTGGTCTGGCACCTGCAGGTTGTCGTGCAGGGAAAATCAAATCACAAGCTTCCATGCTATTAAGCAATTCTCTGATGACGGGAACATAGTCAAGCCGGAAAACTACCAGGATGCGAAGGATGAAATAACCGATTATTTGAGAATAGCTGATCAGTGCATCTGTGGCACTTGCCCTTGCTCTTTAATGGAAGCTGTCCTTAAGTAAGCATTTATCTCTAATTTTTACTATTTTTAAAGTGTTATTCTACACTTAGAATTAGAAAAGATTTTTGAAAAAAAGTAAAGAAATTTGAACGCAGCGGGATTTGTACCCACGCCTCTTGAATAGCGACCAAGGCTCTGATCGCTAAGCCATGTGTTCTGGTGAACGCAGCGGGACAGTATCCAAGAGGCGCGGTTTCGAATTCTGCTGCGTTCAAATTTTTATACGCTTTTTTTTTCAAAAATGTTATCTCTAATTTGTTTGAAAAAATTAATAATAAGATGCATATGATATAGAAGCGCAGTCAGACTCTAGTGGTGGTCGGTTTGATTACAATCTCAGTCTTTTCTTACATTCATAACTCTTACCGTGTCGTGAGGCGGAATTCATCCCTCGGTTTTACCAGAGAAGTGAAATAAAGTAAAATATCATTTTCCTAAGTGGGAGGCGAACCCGCAATCAATCGCGTTTCGTTAAACGAAATACCACTGCGCCACAATATTCTTTTACTATAGGCGAAAAATATACCCGTATTAGATAAAGAAAGTGTTGGAATAGTAGAGATTAGGAATAACTTGAATAAAATTATATTTTTGCTTGCTTGATAAAGCAAAAATATTTTTTGTCGGTCAAGTCAACTAAAATACAAAAGTTTATTATAATAGTTGAAAATGCAGTCAGTTGCATTATGTATTTTTTATACAAACGTATATACTATAAAATTGTAACATATATTGTAACATATATAAATTGTAACACATAATTTTAAAAGATATTTTTGAATAAACGTATAATAATTTTGAACACAGTGGGATTTGAATCCGCCCCTCTTGGATACCGTCCAAGCACTCTGGCCGCAAAGCCATGCCTTCTACTACCAGCTGCGTCGAAATTCTTATACGTTTGTTACAACTTATTTATGTTATTAGCATCCCTGTAGAGAGATTTTTATAAATTTCTGATACTTAAAAATTATTGAAAATCAATCATTTAACAATCTCGTGTAATTTTAATAATTGTTGCAACATAAGTCTGTATTTTATTGAAATCTATACTAAAATTATTATACACCTACACTTTTATTATTATATAATTTCACGATTTATCCCTCATAACATTGTAGTCAGAAGTAATCTACTTTCTTAGTTTCACGCTTTTATCTCGCATAGCAGGGTAGACAGAAAGTACCGAATGCGTGTTGAGTGGTGGAACTCAACGCCGCTCCTTCTCTTAACCAGAGCGAGGAAGTGAAAATAATTTAAATATAATCACTCCCTCGAGTGGGGATCAAACCCACAACCGATCACGTTTATAATCAGGCAATGTCACACTGCGCCACGACTATCTGCTCTCAAGAAACTCCGCTTATTGTTTTCCGGTTAAAAACGAGACATTGAGTGTTGAGTGGTGAACACAACATTATACTTTTTCTTAACAGAGTGGAGAAATGAAATTAAATTTGAAATATAATCATAACCCCGAGTGGAATCGAACCCACAACTCGCTTTTACAGGCGAACAATATATCGTAAATGTTTCAGAACGTGCCGACCAGCTGCAAACATTTATTCTCGGTGTATAGAAATATTGTCAGACTTTTACTGTGATATTGTGAAGACAGTAAGTATTTACAACGTATATAACTATAAATTTAACTAATCGTGGCTCAGCGCTACAGTGTTTACAATTAGTTGTGGATTCGATTCCCGCTCGGGGAATTTTTTTTAATTCTGATTTTTTTTTATTATCAAAAAGGTTTTTCTTGATTGTTATCACATAATTATAATGTGTGGTGTAAAAGAGGGTAATTATATTATTTTAATGAGGAAGTAATTATAATATTATAACATGAGCAGGGAAGTTATAAAAAAATTGTGGCCGGTCGCGGTGCAGTGTGACAGCGTCTGCCTGGAAACGCGATCGGTTGTGGGTTTGATTCCTACTCGGGGAGTGATTAGATTTAAATTATTTTGCACTTCCTCGCTCCGGTAAAGACAAAGTGCGGCCTTAAGTTCCGCCACATTACACGCAACGTCTCGAATTCTGTGGAAAGCGAAGTACGGAGTGTCTTGACACTAGGTACTTTCTGTGAAAGTGTGAATTAAAAAAAAACATAAAAAAGCAGATACACGTTTTATCCCGCATAGCAGGGTAGTCAGAGACAGCCGAGTGTCAAGACACTCCATTGACTTTTTTGCATCAAATATAAATACGAACTGAGTGGCCAAAATAAAATATTTGAGTTTACCCTATAATCTATATTATTTTGTTTTTATAGTTGGTAGATATCTGCGTCTATGTAGGGCAAGTGTTGGCTAGCGCAGAAACCAATCCTAGATCGACACAGGTATCAGTTTATACTAATTTTATTTTTTTTCAGTCAATATATGTAGATATATAATATTTATTGTATTTTTCAAACATTTTATTGATTCTCGTTGATTACTATGTTTTTATTGATTTGTTTTGATTTTCAGAAATCATGATATTTAATTTTGAAATTAAATAATGATTTTGATTTGTTCTTCAAATAATTCCATTTTAGTTCTTATCAACTTTATCGATAAGGACTGTAAAATACCATAAACAACTCGTATAGGTTCACGCCTGTAAACTTTATACGTAAAAAATATAATAAAACGAGATTACTTCTGTTTAAAAAATTAAACCCTTTTAATGACAGTAGAAATTTTATTTATGTATATATACATATGTAAAATAGTCATTTTTGCTTTTCTAGCTGATTTCAACACAAGCATTGGGCATAACTAAAAGTGCCGATTTAACCCAAAAAATCAGGAGTGATCTTAGGAAAACAAGTAAAGGCGTATTCAGCCTGAAACCGTCCAGATCGATCACGTTCAGTAAGAAATCTGACGTCAACTGGGAAATCGAACCCGGAACATCGAAAGCTTCGAAAACTATACTATCGGAAAACCAAAGTTTATCTAACGATAGTTCCAGAAACTGTTCGAGATGCAACGATAAAGGTGCTATTTGCATAGACAAGTGTCCAAAAGCTAAAGAAAAAGATGAATAAATATTGATCGTGTCAAGAAAAATTGTTTTTTTCCTTATTCTTTATTTTATTTCCCAATTTTTTTTAATTTAATAATATTTTCAAACACATTAGATATTTCAAGCAAAACTAAATACGGTAGCCTACTATTTCATATTTTAGTTGTACAATATGTATATATATATATCGTCGTCGTCGTCAGCCAATCGCAGTCCACTGCTGGACATAGGCCTCCCCAAGTATATATATATATATATATATATATATATATATATATATATATATATATATATATATATATGTATGTGTGTGTTTCCCAATAGGGATGATAGTATTTTGAAAGCTCACAGCTGCCATCTTGTTTGTTTAACATATGATATTTGTATTGTTTTGTGTTCAGTAATGTTTGCCATTCAATATTGACCAAGTTTACGTTACCTATCAAAATTCGAGAAGTATTGTCTCTACTCAAAGAGCATTTCGTGCTAAATATGGTCGTCATGGTGCACCGTCTGAGCTCGCTATACGTCGCATAATCCAAAAACTGGAAAGTGAATATTCTTTGCACGATAGTAGACCACCAACACGACAACGGACAGGCCGTAGTGAAGAAAATATTGCTGCCGTATCAGCCAGTGTCGAAGAAAATCAAAATGTTTCCGTTCCACGACGTGCACAAGAATTGGGCTTATCCAGAATGACAATCTGGCGAATTTTACGTATGGATCTTGGCCTATATCCATACAAGATTGTGTTGGCACAAGAACTCAAGCCAGCAGACCATCGATTACGTCGGGAATTTGCTGATTGGGCGCTTGAAATGATGGAAACGGACACCGAATTTCATATGAAAATCATCTTTTCAGATGAACTCACTTTTGGCTCAATGGTTATGTGAACAAACAGAATTGTCGTAACTGGAGTGAGTCAAATCCAAGAGTGGTTCATGAAACACCATTACATCTTGAAAAATTGACTGTTTGGTGTGGATTATGGTACTTTTTCAAAAACGACGAAAACCGTACTGTTACTGTCAATGGCGACCGTTATCGTGACATGTTGAACGATTTTTTTTCCTGAAGTGTATGAAATCGATGCGGACGACATTTATATTCAACAAGATGGTGCAACATGCCACACTGCGACCGTCACAATGGATTTATTGCGTGATAAGTTTGGTGAGTCGTTTATTTCTCGCAACGGTCCTCACAATTGGCCACCAAGATCATGCGATTTAACACCCTTGGACTATTTTTTGTGGGGGTATGTTATGTTCAAGACCTTGAACGCAACATTCGAGCCGAAATGCTGCACCGAGTCATCGAAAATTGGACCGATCGTATTCACCAGTGTAAAAAAAATCGTGGCGGTCATTTGAACGATATTTTGTTTAAATCATAAATAGCATAAAATTTCCTATCAAATAAAGCCATTGAGCCAAGCCATATATTACATGTTTTATTTCAATTTCAAAACATATTGTTCTTATTGAGAATTCCCATATATATATTTATATATACACTTTATATATACATATATAATTATTGTGAAAGAAAGCGCTGCGTTGAGTTTCGCCACTCAATACAGTGTTTACCCTGCTATGCAATATAAAAAAATATTCACAGACTATCAAAAAATATTTATAGCAAAATCATATAAATAATCTATATAAAATATTTAATTGCAAATGACCACTAATTGTCATTAAAATTTGAAGTTGAAATAGACATTTATATTAATTGAATTTTAAATCGTTTTTGTAAAATTAACAAGTTATATGTTATTTAAAATGATAGAAAAATTCTTAAACAGCAACCTGAAGCCAGCTTTTGTAGGCGTAAAATATGGACGTATGGCGGGGCTCGCGAAGTAATTGTAGTTTATAGTAATTTTTAATTGTATAAAAGTTTTCTCCTCCTAGCAAGTTGTAGTTGAAAACAGTTAATATATAAATATATATATATATATATATATATATATATATATATATATATATATAAAATATTAGTATAATAATATTTTATTGTTTCTAGGAAGGTCTTTTCCCTTACTATGTGTCACTAAAGCTGTGTTATATGCATTAGTTGCTGTATTCATTTTGGTGAGATTCTTATTATTTTACTAGTTGATTTGGCGAGCTTCCTACAGTAATTGAATTAAGTATCACAAAACATAAATTAAAGTCTAAAAATATTCCCAATCGATACATATGTATTGTAAATAAATAGACTAAGCAATGCAGAAATTAATCTTATTAGTTTAATTAGCATATAAAGTTGCAAAGTGCAAAGTATAAGATATGGGTAATGTTTAATTTATTAGGTAAGGTTGTTCGTTATAATTTCTCCGAGTGTAATGAAACACAACAAATTGTGTTTGCAGTCAGGTGCTCTGTGATCAATTATACTTGGCTACTATAACATATACTGGACTACTATGACATCCTCATATAAGGACCATGACTTCACGTGTGATAAGTGACATCACACGTGGCCATTGTGTCATAGGTGGAATGTGGATAGGTGAAATCACATTCATAATGATATATGTAGACTAGTCAAATCCCATGTGAATCATGATGTCATATGTGTATGAGGTAAATCAAATGTGGACGACAATGTTATGTGTAGACGAGTAAAAATTATATGTGGACCATGTTATCATATGTGAATAAGTCAAATCATATGTGGACCATTGTGTCATGAGTGGCTGGGTGAAATCACACGTGGACCCTGATGTCATGTGCAGACGAGTAAAATCATATGTGGACCGTGATATGGACGAGTAAAATCACATGTGGACCATAATGTCATATGTGGATGAGTGAAATCACATGTGGACCATGATATCATATGTAGACGAGTAAAACCATATGTGGACCGTGATATAATGTCATATATGGATCGTTGAAATCATATATAGACCATGATCTCATGTGGGGATAGACTAAATCATATGTGGACCATGATGTAATGTGTGGATAAGTGAAATCACATGAAATTTGGAAGATGGAAGATGTTCGTCAAAAAGTTTTTTGACAGGACTCTCGCAAGTTTGTGTGAAATGTTAGGCTTAGTGTGCCCAAATAGGAACAGATTTTAAGATAGGGCTGATTTAAAGAAATACAAGAGCTATTGCGACACTGGTCTAATTGTAACGTGATTATTTGTGGATTCAAATCCCATACGGAAAATTTATTGATATATAAAAAAAGAAATTATTTTTATTTCTCTGTTTTGATATTTTTTTTTCTTTTCAGTATTTGCCACTAGGCGATCCAGCTGTTCAATGTAATCCTGAATGTGAGGGTAAACTGCTTGGACTGTTTTGCTTTTGTGATATCTACAGAGCTTCCACAAAGTAATTATTTCCACATAATATTTTTTTGTTTCTTTCAATTTAGCCAATTACTTTTCAATATAAATATACTTTAGTAAAATACGTATAGAAAAAAAAGAAGCCTTACGCTTTATAGCATAGCAGGGTAGTCAGAGACAACCTAGGGTGTTCACACTGTTGGCTGCTTTTCGCTGGAAATTGAGACATTGGTTGAGTTGTGGGACAAAGTGAAGCGTTGAGGTGAAGTCACCAAAGCACGTTTCAGTCAGCATTGTAATTTTTTTTGTATATATAATACTTTCATAAACTATGTTTCAGATTTGCGAATAATGCAACGGAAATGGGAGAGCAAATACTATCCATGATCCAAGATATGCTGTACAGGCTAAAGAGTAAAGTAAGTCTTGTATATTAACACTATTGTATAGAAAAAAATATAAAAATTAATCGATTTTTGTGGCGGCGTCAAGTTCCGATACTCAACATTTAGTATCGATACATGGCAGAAACTAAATACCGAATAATATTAAAAATTATTTTTATTTCCTGGATCTAGTAAGATAAAGCAAGGCGTTAAGTTCCACCAAATAACATGTTATGTTACGAACTCGGCGAAAAGGAGGGTACGAAGTGTCTTGACAGGTACTTCCTATCTACCCTATTATGAGATTCCACTGCACCATGATCAGTCTCGTTTTAAAAAATGTAATATAGACTTTTTTCTTTTAGCTAATGTCTTCAAAAGCGTTAGTTACGAGTAAGAGCAACGACTTTGCCCAAAAAGATGAACTTAAAAACCAAACCTTATCTAATGATAATTCAATATTATGTTCGAGATGCAAAGAAAAGGGAGTCATATGTGAAGACAAATGTCCAAAAGTGAAAAAGAAGAATAAATATTGATTGTATTAAAAAGAATACAGGAAATATATTAAAAGCCATAAAAATATACGGATAGCTACCAAGTACGGTCAGCATAGTAAAATGTACTCGTAATAGTGGGTCAATGATTTCGAAGTATTGCTTATGTATTTAACTAGAAAATAGAAATTGGACACTCCCTATATATTTTTTTTTCAAAAGAACACCCTACATTGATGGGCAGAGTGATGTAATGGTTGTTTTAGTTTTTAGTACAATTATTTTATCAGATTCAAAGTATATTTAGAATTTCAAGTTAAAGAGAAGTGAGTTAAATTTTCACTGCTGTATTTCACCCATTGACTCTAGGTCAAGTTAAATAAAACCGTTTTATTATTTTATTTTGTATTTTATTTAACTTTTTCATCATTCATGGAAACACAAGTTGAAGCGCAGTACGGAGTGTTTACAAGCTAGGAGGGCTTACTCTCTCTTACCACCTTACTGTGCGGAATAATGCAATATAGGGTATATTGCATTATATCATATCATTATATATACAAGTTACCTTGATCTTTTTGACAGACGCAAATATTTTTGATCGACTTAACTTTACAATGAAGAACATATTATTTTCTTAATTAAATAAATTATAAATAATCGTTAAATTATTAATATTATACATATACATAACACATAAATCCCTAAAGATTCAAGCGTTATACGAAAATGTTAATATAGCTAGACCGTCTGTCAAAATGATCAAGCTAACTTGTACAAGATACAATGATTTTTTGTTTATTTCACAGACTTCAAAATAAAGATGTGTCTTTTAAAGCAAAAAAATAGAAAAAGAAAGTACAAATTAAGCTTCACGCTTTTCTTAGCTTCACGCTTTTTATCCCGCATAACAGGGTAGACAGAAAGAACTTAGAGTCAAGACAATCCGTAATTTGCTATAAAACAAGCAAGCTTACAAAATCATATTCGAGTTTGCAGTGCCCTAAAATTGGGAAATAAAAATACACTCCGTTTTCGTGCATTCACTGTGACGACTGTAGCCTTGCTTTAAGTAATGGAATTATAAAACAATCGATAAATAAAAAATATAATAATAAGATAAGAATTTTTCTTATAATATAATATTGCATATACATTATATTACTGTAGCCGGAAATCCAGAACTCCGGTAAATGCTTAAATATTACCAGCTATGATGGTAAAAGTCCGAACTTTTAACTTTACCAACATTTACAGTTCAGACTTTTACCATAATACTAAATTAATTATATTATTTTACCATAATACTACATTATGGTAAATACTATGGTAAATTTTATGTAATAGTAAATTTTAGAATTTACCAAAGATTTAGAGATTACCAAGAACATATACATATATATATACCTAAGCAAGCAGACTAAAAAAATCACAACATATATTATCTATGGAAAATATTAATTTCTCAATGACTTTTAGCAATTGTCATTTAAAATTACAGTTGAAGTGCAAATTTTCGTTCAGTGAATTTAATATAATTTTTTAAAATCTACTAGTTACATTTAAATTAATATGTTTAAAATATTTTCAAACAGCGATCTGAAGCCCGCTGCGGTAGGCGTTTGAGATGGACGCGATACAAAGTTCAGGAAGTAATTACTTTAGTATTTCCCAGTGTGTATATAACTAGTGTTCATAGTTAATGAAATACTGAAGCCACTCATAAATATATATTTTTTTTAATTTAAAATTTTTGTATTCAATGAAAAGGAATGTATGTAATAATAAGATCTTTGATTTTTGCGATCTTTACACATTTTAAATGAAACTATTTTAGTCAGATTAATCACGTGTATTTTGGTATTCGAAAATACATTTTTGGACACTTAAATCTTGAAATAATATATTTTCGAATACCAAATTATACGCGATTAATCCCGTCAAATAGTTTCATTTAATATTTATTATATTACTCATTATTTTTATTTTATTAGTAATATTCTGTCTTTTCATTTTGCCATATCTGATTCGTGACTTAATCTACTACGTTTTTAATTTTGTATTTTATTTAATTTTATAATATATAGAAAAATTAAACAACGAATCATCCTCGTCATCTCATCAGGGTATGATGCTTCCCACTGCTTAACGCTCTTGAACTAAAACCGTTGATATAAGTAAAATATTATTTAAAAATAATTTCTCTATGGCTATTAGATATTATATAACTAAATAAAACTGGAGTGTCTGTTTGTAATATAAAAATAATAGCTTTTTGCTAAATGCACATGTTTGTATGCACGGTATACATACCAAAGTAATATTTCTTACTAATTTTGTCCGTCTGTCTGTTCTTTCTTATAACTGGAACGACTAGACCGATTTTGACGGGACTTTGACAGACAGAGACCTGATATAAGGAATAACTTAGGGTAGTTTTATTTTAAAATTATAAAACAAGCAACACAAGCTTCTAGAGATGTTAAATTCAACCTTGACGAAGTCGCGGGCACAACTGGCGCATATATAAACAGTATATATTATACATATTTAGAGAGAGGGAGGAACTGAAACGTCAGACAATATTTGATTATTTTAAATTAAACTTTTTAAACGGATTAATCGCGTATATTTTGGTATTCGAAACGACATTTTTGGAAACCTGACGTTTCGAACACTTTACAGTGGTCTATGGTCACAGGTAGACTGTGTTATAATACTATTCAGTTATAATAATATTCTATCTTTCCTAGGAGGGTGTCGTCCCATGCTGTGTATCATTAAAGCAGTGCTAATTGCGTTAGTTGCTGTATTTATATTGGTGAGATTTCTTTCATATATTAATTTGACTTTTAAGTTCATTTATATTATTGTATATTCATATAAATGTAACGAAAGCCTAATGATATTTAAAGGTCGTAGCGCAGTGGGAGAGTAGTCTAGATGTACATATATATGTTTGATAGTGGGTTCGATTCCCACTCAGGTTATTGATGAATTTTACATTTTTTTTTCATACATCCAGTTTAGTAAAATTTTCGCCACTACGCTAACTATAGATTATAATTGAAACATGACTGATAGACCCCTGATAAAGTAAGTTTTTTTTATTTTCAGTATTTACCACTTGGCGATCCAGCTGTACAATGTAATCCTGAATGTGAGGGTAAACTGCTGGGACTGTGTTGCTTTTGCGATATATATAGAGCTTCTGTAAAGTAGGTTCTTTTGTTTTTTAATCTCCTCACGCTTTATCCTGTGTACCTATCCCGACGTAACACATTCATCCTACCTCGGATGAATGTGTCACGTATGCGGTCAACCCGCGTTACGCCACACATCTACCTTAGCATCTTCATTTTCGTGAAGCTCCTGAATGTGCTGAAATAGGGCTAGTCAACATCCGATCAGTTCTCTTATATGACAGCGATGTCATATAAGAGAACCAGTCGGATTATTCTTGGGCGGTATTCTGCGGTCACAGACCATACATGTGACCTCACACCATTTGGATCAAGCAGCGCTGATACGGGCATGGTTGTCGTGACTCATACACGATGGATCCAAGGTACCTGAACTTCTCCGACTTAACGGCTGGTTCAGGACCTATATGGATAGTGCTAGAGTCCGGGCTCCCACAAACCATGTACTCGGTCTTCGATAAAATTAGGTTAACACCGCCGTTCTCAAGCGTACCCTTCCAGAGGTTCACTCTCTGCTCCAGTTTAACCCGGCTCTCGCCAATGAGTACTATGTCATCGGCGTTCATCATCAGCCAGAGAGGCTGGTCTTGGATATAAGCTGAGACAGTATCCAGCACAACACTGAACAAGAACGGGTTAAGAGCCGAGCCTTGGTGGACCCTTACCGTAATCGGGAAGGGTTTCGTGTCGCCAACAGCAGTCCTTACCATTGAAACGGAATCGCGGTACATATCTCTGATAAAGTGAATAAACGCCTCAGGGATCCCTTTGTATCGCAATGCCCACCAGATGCATTGACGAAGCACACAGTCAAAGGTTTTCTGCAGATCTAAAAATGCTACGTGCAGAGCTCTCCTTTATTCCCTGTAGGCCTCCATCAGAATTCTGAGGGCAAAAATGGTATCTATGATACCCGATTCTTGCTGAAATCCATATTGACACCCAAAAACAGTAAACTCTCGGTAGAAACAAATCCGAGATTAGGTGGGTTTGGTCGTTGCGATGAATATTGAATACATATATCATTTTCACCGCTCTTGTAAGAAAAAGCACCGTATTGAATTCTACCATCTCAGATGGAATGTCTCAAATTTGGGTGAATACCGGAGAATGGAGTGTTCTGCCACTACGCTTCCTACACTAACTCGCTATAGAGAAAACAATATGAAACTGTTTAATTCTTATTCCCTTGGTTATACAAATAATTTGATCTTGATTTGTGCATTTTTAAACATTTAGGTTGAAAACAAATCAGGAAATTCTCTCTGAAAACCCTTCAATTAAATTTATGTGAAGATAAACGATATTATTGTGAATCTAAACATATGTTTCAGAATTACTAATAAGGCAAAGGAAATAGGAGAGCAATTACTGTGTATGATTCAAAATATGCTGTACGAGTTAAAATTTAAAGTAAGTACTGAATATTGATTTTCTAAATAAAGATAAATACAGCGCGGCGGTGAGTTACGTAACTCAACACGCAATATTTTGAAGTTAACCAGAAATTGAAGAAGAGAGTGTCTTGATATCAGGTTCTCTCTACTGAACCTGCAACCTATAAGATTCTAGCTCAAGTATTTATAATTCGATAATATTATTAAAGATTACCAAGCGGTTGGCTCGCTGCTTTGCCTGCAAGAACTACATTATTTATAGGAATTCTTCAATGAACTCCAGATGGCATTTATGTTAGTGACAGACTCGGTACAGTAACTTGCCAAGCCGAGGGTGGTTTATATTCAAACAATGAATCAAAAATGCTGGCAAAATCTGTTTGAACAAATGAAATGAACGAATTGTACTGAATTCGATAGAGAATCTCTCTTTTAATTATAATTTCTGAAGAAAAAGTAACCATAAATTAATAATTAAAAAAATAATTTCAGTTCTATGGAATGCTAGATAAAATGGACCGCAATGATTTGTGTCGAACCATCAGCTGTTCAGATAGTACAGTGAGTTGCGACTTCCCTTATCTTAATCCCTTCGGATAACAAGTTCAAATCCTATTTAAAAATAGAAGCTATTATGGCGAAATGGAACAGCATCTAATTGTAAATTGAATCATTATGGCTCTCATGTTCAGACAGAGGCAACGTGACGAGTGAAATATCTTGACATTTAGGTCTTTGTGTCCTATTAAGTGGGGTAAAGCGTGAAGTTAAAAATCTAACTATATTTAGATTCAGATTAGAATTTCAAGTCTCTACCTGACATGCAAGATCTACTTGTATATCTAAATGACATATTAACGAAGTTATGTTTAACTACATAGATACTGCACATTCTAGATGTTCAGGGTATATAGGTTCGAATTCTTCAGAATATCATATTTATATAACTTTTGACAATATAGAGGTCAGTCGTGGCGCAATGGGGTAGCGTCTAACTGTAAACACCAATCGAGGGAATGATTATATTTAAATTATTTCTATTTCCTTGCTCTGGTAAGACAAAGTGCGGAGTTGAGTTTCATCACACAACACGCAATGTCTCAAATTTGGTGGAAATTACAGTACGGAATGTCTTGACACTAGGCACTTCTTGTCTATCCTGCTAGGCCTGCTAGGTCTATTCAAGGTTAACTTTAGTTTATGATGTATTATATGTGCTATAGGACAAAACAGACGACAAGAGACCTGGATGTAAATGTTCGAGGCGATGCTGTAAAAAGAAATTAGAATCATAATTAGATATTTTTTTATCCTTTTATCTATTTCTTTTACAAAAGAAATAATAATGTACGTAATGTTTTTGTAATATTTACTTTAATTTAAAATAAAAATACTAAGAAATATATAGTTTTCATTATTGATTGAAACGCTTAAATACTTCTTTCTCTTTACTCTGAGGGATGTAAGGAACATCTGGTAATACAATACAACTTTGTTCTACACGATTTTTGTTTCTAGAGATATTTAGGCCTAGAAACTGGATATTGCCATTTGTTCAAAGGGTAAACTTAGAGATATAAATATTATTTCCAATACAATTTACTTGTCAGGTTCATTAAAATGCAATTTTACGTGCTAATTTTACTCTTGGGGCCGGTCGTGGTGTAGTGTGACAGCGTCTGACTGTAAACGCGATCGGTTGTGGATTCGATCCTCACTCGGGGGTGTGATTATATTTAAATTATTTTCACTTCCTTGCTCTTGTAAAGACAAATTGCATCGTTGAATTCAACCACTTAAAACGCAGTGTCTCGAATTCGGTGGAAAGTGGAGTATGGAGTGTCTTGACACTAGGTACTTTCTGTCTATCCTCCTATGCGGGATAAAAGCGTGAAGTTAAAAAAAATACACTCTGATAAGGCAATTCGAGTTGAGTTGAGTTCACCTTTTACCGCGCAATGTCTCATTTTCTGGTGAAAAACAGTTAATAGTGTCTGTAGTAATAAAATTACTCAAGTAATTTTAACTATATTCTAAACATAATTTTTTAAATTAAAACATTATATTTATATTTAGTTTAAATCATATTCTAGAAACCGTGAAAAATAATAAATTTATCACGAAAAAAAAACCACTTCAAAAGCCGTAAAACAGTTTTATGTGCGATATCGTAAACATTCGCCTATCTCATATAGCGTAGCATTTATTTTTGGTATTAGTTATTTATACTTACATTGTGTAATTTCACCAGCGCTATGGTCGTTTGCCGTTCCTTTATTTTTATATTACTCTCACTGGTAAGTTTAAGAAAAAACAGCTTCATAGTTTTTCCCACATAACGGTATATTCAGTGAGAGAATCATAGTTTTAAATGAAACTATTTAACCGGATTAATCGCGTATATTTTGGTATTCGTGATAGAGTCTGAGTGAGAGTGAGTCTACCTGTGAACACGGACTACTGTAAAATGTTCGAAACGTCAGGTGTCCAAAAATGTATTTTCGAATACCAAAATATACGCGATTAATCCGGTTAAATAGTTTCATTTAAAATGTATAAAAATCGCGAAAATCAAAGATCTTATTATGAGAATCATAGTATTGTATTAGACACGGTTTCCCCATTTTATCCGCCAGATATCCTAGACATTTTGTCTAGACTACTGTATTTCATCGCCGTGTTATATATAAACCCACATCTTATACGTTTAGGGTCAGAATCTGTCTGGCTGTGCCATGATGATCACTTGGAAAATTATTCAAATTGGTTTGCCATCTCTTTAGGAATTCTTTGCGGAATATTCGGAGACTGTGGTGGCATATCCCTATACTCTACAATTTGGGGTTGAAATATAATCGATAATATTAGATCTTTTAAATCAAAAATTGTATTTAAAAATAATTATATGATTTGGTAAGGACATCAGGTTCATGTTCTCACAATATTGTACTGGATACAAATTTTCAAGCAAATAGGATATTTTATAAGTCTCACGCTATATTCCTAGTTGGGTTGTCAGAGAGAACGGAGTGCCAAACCTTCTATTCACGAAGGTCAATAGAACTCTCCGACCTCTGGCACTCCCTTTTGCTTCCTATAACTTTCTTACTATTCTTTTATCACTAATTCCCTTAACGTGCCCAAACCACCTGAACACGTTCTTTTGTATTCTTAATATGACTTCATTTATTTGTTTTAAATAAAATATATATTAAAATAATATTAAATATAGTAAAATAAATATATAAAATTCCTAAAATAGAGTTACTATTTGAAACAGAATACTAGAATCATAAAAACTATGTGGAAGAAAAATATCCAGAAATAGTATATTTACATATGTGTTTTAAATATCTAATGTTTATGTTTTACTTGTAATTTCCTAATTCCATTGTAATTTGATCTTTGATTTTCGTGATATTTTAAATGAAACTATTTTAAACGGATTAATCGTCTACATTTTGTTATTCGAAGTATAATTCCTTCACACTATTCCTTCAACTATATCTACAGTTTAGTTGGAAATTTCCTTTAGAAGTCCACCGTTGCGGGCATAATATCTGTTACACCATTTATGTGTGTTTTTTTTCTTAACTACAGTAGAGGCCAATCGTGGCGCAATGGGACAGCGTCCGACTGTAAACGCGATCAGTTGTGGGTTCGATCCCTACTCGGGGGGAATGATTATATTTAAATTATTTTCACTTTCTCGCCCTGGTAAAGACAAAAAGCAGCGTTGAGTTCCACCACTCAACACGTAATGTCTCGAATTCGGTGGAAAGCGAAGTACGGAGTGTGTTAACACTAGGTACTTACTGTCTACCCTGCTATGCGGGATAAAAGCGTGAAGAATATATAAAGTGATAAAAGAAAACATACGTTCTTTCTGCTTGTCCTATCAATTATATGTAACACGTAACACTTTAACACTTTCCGCTTACACACTTGTAAGCGTGTCACAATTTATCACGTTGTCTGTAAGTTTATTTAGTGATTAAGATTCGAAAACAAAAACACTTTGCTCAAGTGACACGGCCATAATTTACGCTAATTGGTCACTGTGTGCCAGAATTGTATAACAACGTGGTATATTATGGTGACGTGTAATTATGTACGTGCAATGTTTACACATTGTACATAAATATACGTGTTTATACATGTAATATGTGTATGCATTTTTTTTATTTTCACGCTTTTATCACGCTTCGCAGGGTAGACATAAAGTACTTAGTGTCAAAACCCTCCGTACTTCGCTTTTCACCAAATTCGAGACATTGCGTGTTGAGTGGTGGAATTCAACGCCGCACTTTCTCATACCAGAGCGAGCAAGTGAAAACAAATTAAATATAGTCCTCCGAGTGGAAATCTCATCCACAACCGATCGCATCTACAGACAGACGTTATCATACTGAGCCACGACCTGTCCGGCCTTCTGTATTTTATAAAATTACACAAAACTACAAAACAATATTATTATAAAATGTACTACAAGTTGTACGTTGAAGTATATTGACGTGACCGAAATAGAACGTGGGACCTAGTGGTTAAAGTGCTAAGGGGGACTTCAGGGGGCGCAGGTTTAACTCCTATAACGTTCAATCTGTATACGTTCTATGTAAATGTTTCTCTTATTCTAAATAATATGATAGTAGCTTTAACATGCTTTTTGGTATAAATTTAATTATGAAAAAAAAATAATTAGGTATGTTTATAAATTCACATGAGATTTGATTAAGTCAAAGCGACGTTTAATTTCGCATCGACAATAAAACGTAACACAACGCAGTGAAATATTGAAAACTGTATAAACATGTATATTCCCATGGATATACCCTGCGGAAGATTACAATGTATGGATAATTATTTTCGAAGTATAATTTTTTTTGCCCTTTTGCTCCCATCGGAAAGACCGAGCTCTACTCTATATAACCAAGTTCAAAAAATAATATTATACAGGCATAAATATATATATTTTTTATTTTGTTACGGTAAGTTAGCAAATACTCTTGAAATAGTCAAAGAAGATGTCGATCATGTCATAGAAGATGAAATAACTCGCAAATTGGGAGAAGATTTACTGCAAAGTATTGAAAGGAAGTTCCAAGTGGATCTTGAAAGGTAATTATAGGTTATTGAAGGTAATTAAGGGCAATTATGGAATCCGAAAAGGCACGATAGTTGTGGGCAATGGTTGTGGATATCGTATATTCTCTGCTCCGGTAAGATAAATCACAGCGTTATGTTCCGCCACTTTACGTTCAAATGTTTCAAAAATTGTGCTGAATGGGTATGTTTTGAGACTAAGTATACTCTATTTATATCATTACATAGAAAAAGGGTAAAAGTACTTTATATTATATATTTATGGGTATTTTTCGTGAGAATTTGAATTTTAATATTAACAAAATCAAATCAAATTCTCTCCCAAGCTAGACTTGAACCTGCAACCATTGCAATGTTGGTATTATAGGTATAATATAGAAACACAAATAACACCGGTACTAGGTATCAATTATATATTTGAGTATATTGAAAGTATATTGATCTAATCTCAGTTAGATTTTAATCTTATCTAGAGAAACCGCGGTATATCGTATACCGTAATTATATATTTTTTTTGCTTCACGCTTTTATCCGGCATAGCAGGATAGACCGAAAGTACCTAATGTCAAAACTCGAATGTGGAATTTTGATTGGTGGAACTCAACACCGCACTTTGTCTTACCAAAAGCGAGAATATTTTTAAATATAATCACTCCTCCGAGAGGGAATCGACCCCACAACCGACCGCGTTTACAGTCCAGATTCTGTCCCAATGCGCCACGACTAGGCTCAACTGTAATATGATACCCAATACTTGTAGATCCGTAGAAATGGCGCTAACTAAAATCAAGCTTCTCCTACAAAACGGTACCCAGCACATTCAAGATAGATTAGCAGACATTCAAGAATCCTTGGACTTGATAAGATCACACGCGGGCGATGAGGTACATTTACCTGTTATTTAAATCTTTTATAAAGAACAAAACCAAAAAAAAATCCAGATTTTTCTAATTAAATTATTAAAGTTTTATTTACACTATCTCCCACATTTGTTAATTAAGCTAGAGAGAATCGTCCGAATTTAAAATATAGTGCGAAACGGAACTCAACGCCGCCCTTTCTTATTTCAGAGAGGAAATAATAATTAAGTTAAATATTATTCATACCTTTATGTCTACACAGACACTACCATGAAAGCTTCCAATATGCAACTAACAAATAATCATATTTGTCTAACAGGTAGACAAATGTCTAAACGATCGACAGAATCTGACATCATTGTTAGCTATTAAAGCTCTCCATCAGATGGTCGTATGTGGCTATGCGCTAATAGGTCAGGATCCAGCGCAAGGTGTAACGAAGGTTATGATGCTGAAGAACATGATAAAATTGGGAGTGAAACCGGTATTTATATATGTCTTTTTACCTTCATGCTTCTGTCCCACATAGCAGGGTAGACAGAAAGTATCTAGTGTCAAGACACTCCGTACTACGTTATCTCCGAATTCGAGATATTGCGTGTTAAATGGCGATATCAACGCCGCACTTTCTCTAACCAGAGCGAGGAAATAAATATAATCATTAGAAACTCCCTCGATCACCACTCGGGAAAATGAGAATAGAATCTACAACCGATCGCGTTTACAGTCCGACTTTGTGCCACTGCGCCACGACCGGCCTCAAACCGGTGTTACTTCTTTAAAACGCTTTTAATTGCTCTACATGTATATACATATATATCTATATATTATTTTATAATACAATATTACTATATCATGAACGTGATTTTCTTGATTTCTGGTTAGCGATAATGATTTCAAAAGTGTTGCTTTTTATTGGACTCATGAAAGAAACAAAACAACATATAAGAATATACAGACACTTTTTTCTGTTCATATTCATAAAGAGCATCTGATTGTTAATTCAATGGGTTATGGGTTCCATGTGCACTTGGAGAATGATTATAATTCAATTACTTTCAATCCTCGCCCTGTTAAGACAAGGCGCGGCGTTGAGTTCTGCTACTCTCAACGCAATGTCCCGAATTCAGTGAAAAATGTCTTGTATAGAAGACATAAGCGTATGGAGTGTCTTGACACTAAGTACTTCCTGTGTACCCTGCCATGCGGGATACAAAAAACCACATATATACTAATAGCTCAGTGTTTATCGCAATATAAAAAAAAGACATGTAAATCTTTGTTTAAGTACTAAATATTAACAACTCATTGTAAAATGTTTTTAAGCTTCACGAACAAAAGAATGAAATTTATAAGCTATTAAAAGTCTGCGGGCACGAGCACGACGCTTTGAAAAAGGTCATCAAATGCGTCATTTCAAAAGTGAGTGTTGATTATTGTTTTTTTATTTTACTTGAAGATAAGTCATTCTTCTCTCTACGTTTAGTTCACTTAGTGACATTGGGTGGCGGAACTCAACGCTGTGTTTTATCTGACAATAGTAGGTATATTTTTGTTTAAAATGAACAGTAGTATATGAATTCGGTCGGTCGTGGCGCAGTGTTACAGCGTTGTAGGTTCAATCCCCACTCGGGGGATTGATTATATTTAAATTAAATTCACTTCCTTACTCTGTTAAACGACAAAGAGCGGCCCTGAGTTCTACCACTCAACACTTAATGTCTTGAATTCGGTGAAAAGCAAAGTACGGAGTGTCTTTACACTAAAAAAAATAAAACAATATATTCGAATTTGATTTTTCAAATCACGCACAGTGTCTAGACACCACTGTGCCACTAAATCATTAGTGTCTATAAATATAAGCATCTCACGCTCAATCAGAGCTCGATCTGTTGAGTCTAAATTTAGTTTCCCGCAAGCAGTTTATCAATTTTGTGATATGTTCTAAAGTCTTCGCATTTTTCGACGTGATGTTAAACAGATACATAAAGACGATAGCTATTAGACATACTGTATGAAATTTATTATATATATTTATATATGTAACATTTAGTTGGTTTATTTAATAAAAAAAAATTATAAATATACGCATCTATGTATATAACTAAGAAGAAAGTAGACATTTTTAAATGAAACTATTTTAAATGGATTAATCGCGTGTATTTTAGTATTCGAAAATACATTTTTGGACACCTGACGTTTCGAACACTTTACAGTAGTCTATGGTCAGGAATGCCACCTCAGTCTTCCTGTGAATAAATAAATAGCTTCACGAGGTAGTCTCAGGTGGTTATGGCAAAAACTGAACTGACTGTTCATCTAGTACCAAGACATTTCATTGACTGTATACTATCTGAAAATCAAGACGTTGCGTGTTTAGTGGTGACCTGAACGCCGAGCTTTATCTTAACAGGGCGTAGAGAATAAAATAAATTTAAAATACAATCATTTCTCCGAACGAGAATCGAACTTATAACCAAACGCGTCTACAGTCAGACGCTGTTACTATAGTTTCTATATATAAACATGCAAAAATTATTTATATAGCTATAAAAAAAAACGCAGACACGTTTAATAAGTAAGTATTTGTATTACACCGCCGACGCAAGCGCAGGAATGCCGACAATAGACGTTATAATTTAATTTTGACACGCCCACACCGCTCTTCCGTGAGATTTGGTTATAAATATATGGACATTATATATGCTTGGATCAGTTTCGGTTGTGAAAATTTGAAAAATACATAAATTCAGGTGTTTTATGTGAATTATATACTCGTAGATCTTATTTTTTTCAGCGTCAAGTTTCTATAAAAAGTTAATAGTCAAAGACAAAGTATTGTGAAAACACTTGCGGTGCTTCATGTGGAGTAGCGAAGCTCAACGCCGCGCTTTATCTTCACTATATCGTCATTATATTGTCAATTCATATATAAAATAAACATAAACAATAATATCTAAGTATATATAAATAATAACTATAATAAGATATAATTAATAAGATTTAAACCTGCACTTCTTATATACTACACTTTGGCCATTTAGAGGGCGGTCACGGCGCAGTAGGACAACGTGTCTGTAAACGCGATTGGCTGATTCCCACTCAGAAATAAAGTATATGTAAATAATTTTTATTTCTTCACTCTGGTAACACGAAGCGCGGCGTTATGTTTCGCCACTCAACACACTATATCTCGAAGTTGGTGAAAAGTGGAGTACGCAGTATCTTGACATTAGGTATTTGTCAGTCCTGTCTATTTTGGAAAGCGGAGTATGGAGTGTCTTGACACCAGGTACTTTCTGTCTACCCTTTTACTGTCTACGCTTAAAAGCGTGAAGGTGAAAAAAAACCTTTTTACATGTTCCTTACAATATTGGCTGCTAAACCCAAAAATATTGCTTCAGTTAGAGCTCCAATGAAAAGCTACAACATACTGTTACTGAAACCCATTATTTAGTAAACGGTCGCATTAACGGAAATGTTTAAATAAACACGTAACGACCTTACTAATGTGGTACTTGAAAGCTTACAAATGAATCATGTCCAATATTAGCCGAACAATCTATATATGAGTACATCGATATAGTCATGCAGTTGGAACCTGTTCGATTGGACACAGTAAATGTGGGTTCGAATACGCCTAATGAAACAGAGAGGAGCTCGGTCAGTGTAGGCATAAAAGTAGCCCCTAAATTTAAATTTGAGTTAAAAGTCACAAACACTGTGCCTAGCTTTTCTCTGCATCGTGATGTGAATTCATTATACGTAAGGATTTTCCTCTTTTATATTAATAGGAAAAAAATTGATAGCACTATAATGTTGTGTTTTGGTTTTTATTTTATCCTGAAAACGGCACCAAAAATGTTTGTTTGTTCCATATTTGTAAGATACTAACTGAGCCACTTCATCCGCGTAGAATTTAACTTATCTAAATCTCTATTTAATAATCTTAAAATAAAAGTTATTTTAGATACTCCTTATTACATCCCTATATTTATCCTCCTTATTATATCTGGCAGTGAAAAACTCGTCGGTTGGTGTTCCAGAGATTAATCAGAAAAAACAGACAGAAAGGCAGACAAAAATAGTAAAAAGTTATAGTTTAATTTATTATATAGCAGCTATTTTAATATTACAAACAGACACTCCACATTTATTTATTTGTAGATATTATTATAGGAATTTCTTTCTTGCAGTCACCATTGATAAAGTCAACCATGATGGACATAACTGAAAAGCTTTTGGCTGGGGTCGTTGACTTAACAAAGCTCATGGCACATGGAGCTATGCATGAAGCCTGTCTCATAGAAGTCACCAAATCTACGGAAGATGAAGCTTTTAATATAATCCAAGAAGTAAGAACATGTGCCCTAAAGAATAATACTGAATTTCAAAATTTCATAATTCAAAATAACGCTACAGTTCTAGATTTTGGTCATGAACGTAAAAATAACAGTGGAAATACTGTCAAGGATATGAAAGAGGTGATACGACGAATGTTAGAAGATGATACAGATTTAAATAAACAGTTCAAAGAGAAATTGTATAAACTGCAAGACGATTTGAACGGTGTTGATGCAAATGCCAAAATTCTTGATATAACTAATGATTTGAAAAATATTCAATAAAATTTAAAAAAAATGTTTATTTTTTTTAATTATTGTCTAACTGAAAATCAGTTTAACTGAAAAGAAAATATTGGGCCTTTCACGGGGCAGGACCACAATTTGACTGTAAACGTGATTGGTTTCGTAACCCATTCGGAAGAACGAGTATATTTAAAATTTATTTTCATTTCTCCTCTTTGGTATAATAAAGAACGATATTGACTTCCCCAATGCCTGGATCTGGACTCAACTAACAATGCCTGGATTTCAGACGGAAAACACAGAATATATCATCATCTTTGTTTTTTATTAAGAAACACCCTTAAGGTATATTGCATTTAGATGAACTATTGATTCTGATAGATTACATGGGATTCTAAACCCAAGAAAAGGTGGTAGACTTCACATATGATATACCGTGCTGACGTTATATATATCCATTAAAAGTATTTCTTACTTGCAAGAAAATAGAATTAATGAACAAAATAATGTATTTATACAGGTATTTATAAAATGGCAAAGTGTAGACAGCGTTTAAGTGGCTTTAGGTTGATATGTGATATAATTAATTTTTATATTAACCGACAGACAAATGTCACCTCATTCTAGACACACTTCGAATACCAAAATATACGCGATTAATCCGTTTAAAATTTAAAATATGTAAAAATCGCGAAAATCAAAGAAGTTACTGTAATCACTAAGCGTATCATAAATAGGGTGATTAAAATTGGAGTTGCGGATTGAAGTGTGAATTAGATTTTTATAGGCGGCCTTGCGGTCTAACAAGGTTCTCCAATAAGGCCTCCTGCGTCACCACCTATTTCTGCCTAGACTAATCTAGACTTTACGTTCAAATTTTATTGAAATTAACTTGGCGTTAGACGAATCAATTGCTGAAATAAGGTTTATGTTTAAATTATATGAGGCCAACGTGGCGCAGTGGGACGTTACCCGATTGTAAACGCGATTGGTTGTGGGTTCGATTCCCATGCGAGGAAATAATTATAATTAATAAAATGTATTTCCATTTCCCAGCTTTGGTAAGGTAAAACGCGTCGTTGTATTTGCTATTCAACACGCAATTTCTCGATTTTGGGCGGACAGCAGACAAAAGAGTGTCTTGACACTAGCTTGTGTCTGACTATCCTGCAATGCGGGATAAAGCGTGAAGCTAATATATATATATATATATATATATATATATATATATATATATATATATATATATATATATATAACTAAATATGTATATGTAAAAGAGTAACGTTTGTTGAAACTTCTAATCATGTTTTTTTAAATAAGATTTAAAAAAAAAACGAGTTTTTTTTCGAGGAAAACTGTTTTTTTAACTCTTATCCCGCATAGCAGGGTACTTAGTACCTAGTGTCAAGACACTCCGTACTTCGCTTTCCACCGAAAATGAGGCATTGCGTGTTGAGTGATGGAAAACAGTATTAAGGGGTTGTTTATTATCAATGTTGTATTTTACAACAGATATATCAATACAATATAATTCGTTGTCAAATTTTTACTCGAAATTAAGACATTACTAAGAAGCGGAACTCAACGCCGCGCTTTGTGTTTAAAGTATAGAAACAAATTAAATAATTCAACATATGCAATAATCATTCTTTCAAGTAGAAATAGAACCCACAACCCATCGTGCTTACTCAGATGCGCTGCGACGTTCTCTTTTATCTTTAAAATGTTGATTTTTAATTTATCAAGCATATTTCAGATAATCTCCAATATATATACGTCATACGTTGGGACAGCGTTTTCACTGTACATCTTTCCGAACGTAAACACGAAAACGCCCGCGTCACAATCTGGCCCAGTTATCTTAAGCTAGATTTGGCTTGAGTTTTAACCGCTTTAACTAAGCCCCAGGATTATATTAGTCAAATAGAAATATATTTGTGTATAATTTGGTATTATTAGTGAGATATGTATGTATATTAATGGGATAGCGATGGGATCGTCTGTAAGAGGACTGAATGTAAAAGGATTGATTATATTTAAATTATTTACATTTCCTAGCTCTGGTAAGATAAGGCGCTGCGTTAAGTTCCGCCATTTAACACGCACAGTATCGAATTCGGTGAAAACCAGAGTATAGAGTGTTTTGACACTGAGTACTTCCTGTCTACCTCGCTATGCGCTTTAAAAGTTTGAAGCTAAAAAAAACTCAACTCTTTTCACCTGTGTTGAAATATTTCGTTTTATGTAGCGAAACTCAACGCCGCACTTTGAGTTACCAGAGCGGAGAAATGAAATAATCGGTATATAATAGTTTCCTCGAATAGGAATTGAACCCACAACTAATAGAGCTTACAATCGGATACTGCTTCATTCTCTATCCTCTACTAACAAAGAACACAATACAAAATACATAAGAACAATATAATATTGAAATGAATCAAATATTTCCCATTTAGTTATATTTGTGGGCGAGTTTTGTTTACATTGCGTGTTTATGTTTGTCTTATCTAAAATATTCGAGATCGGCCGTTAATGGATGGCGGTCAGATATCGATTTAGAAGTATGTATAACATTGATTATTTAAATATCTATTTAAAGTAGTTCAAACGCGTTGATTTTAATTGAAAATATATGTTTTTAGGCCGGTTGTAGCGCAGTGGTACTGTGCGTGTCTAACTGTAAACACGATCGGGTGTGGGTTCAAATATCACTCGGGGAAATGATTCCTTGTTCTGGTAACACAAAGCACGGCGTTGAGTTCCGCCACTGAACACGCAATGTCTCAAATTCGGAGCAAAGTGGATTACAGAGTAAGCAGTACATATTGCAAGGCGAATTTGACCCACTTCCCAGTGTTTGAATGAACTGAAATTTGGGATATATTTTAAGTTCTGATGGAAATATATTAGTAGATTTCAAATGGTTATAATGCAAATTCTATATAAAAATTTGAATATTGTTAAAGAGATTAGAAACGCCATAGAAAGCCATACGTTATCATCAGACTAAGCAGTTTTATAAGGATTTCGTAACTTACCCTCAATTTGAGGCCGGTCGTGGCGCAGTGTAACAGCGTACTGTAAACGCAATCGGTTATGGGTTCATCCCCATCGGTGGAGTGATTGTATTTAAAAATTATTTTCACTTCCTCGCTCTGGTAAGACAAAGTGCGACGTTGAGTTTCACCAATCAACGGAAGGTGAACTACGGAGTACGACAGAGAAGAGTACGACAGAGTACGGAGTCTTGACACTAGGTACTTTCTGTCTACCCTGCTATGCGGGATAAAAGCTATAAGCTCAATTCTCATTTTTTCTCTTATATATGTATATATATATATATGTATATATATATATATATATATATATATATATATATATATATATATATATATATATATATATATATATATATTTATTTATTTATATATATATAATAAGTTCAAAACGAATACGATTAGATTATATACCTAATTTATATATTTTTTCACGTATCCCATCCCTTATCCTATATAGCAGGGTAGACGGAAAGTCTTGACACTAGGTGTCAAGACGCTCCATACTTCGTTTTCCACCGAATTTGAACCCTTGTGTGTTGAGTGGTAGAACTCAACGCCGCACTTTTCTTAACAGACACGCTCACGCTCACGCTTACAGTCAGGCGCCACGCCTGGCCTCTTACGTATTTATTCTAAACTTTCCTCATATCAACAAAATTATATATATATATATATATATTTTATAACTAAGTTTCTGGAAACCTAAAAACCTATTCGCTATGTAGACCGAGCATAGATTGGCGGCGGGCCAGCTAACTGAAATGAATTATATTAGCGGGTAGGACGTTCACCTTTACTTTGGTAAATTATATCTATCTGAGATTTTGAGATAGGAAACGGTTATCTGATTAACACATTACAATTGCCTTTTCTTAACTAATATTCATAGATTTCAAAGTTTGGAATTTCGTAAACTGCTTTGTTAGAGTAATTTAATTTATAAATAGATAGCATTATATATTAGTTGTATATATTAGTCAGTAAGGGGACGTTATTTGATTTTAATAGTTATATTTTAAAGGAAGTCATTTGAATAGTAATATTATTACAAAACATTCATACAATATACTCATTTTATCTATGATTTGCCTTCCTTTGTTCAATGTGTTTAATATAAGTCGGCTATTAAGGCCACATGGGGCTCGTTTACTCGTTGACTTTCCATCAGTATTTCTCATCAGGCTGTGTTCGGTGCTGCCTGTTCTTGTAATAATAAAGTATTTGCTATTATTTCAACATTTTTTGGGTTTTGTTTTGTATTTTAACAGCTTATTCAGGTTTCCAAACTTGACGCCACTCTTAACCTAATAGCATGAATAAAGAATCATTTGCATTTTTCAGTATCAGGGTATTTTTAACATAACAGCATAATATTTAAGGCGTTGCATGTAAATTTACGTAACTTAACGCTGCCTAGAGAATGAAAATTATTGATATATAATTTCTTTCTAGTGATATCTAACCCTACAGCTTACAGTCCTATTGACACCAGAGCTGCTGTAGTCTTTAATATCTGCATATATTATTTTACTGTTTTAAAGTCTTATTTCACACTAAAGATTAGAAAACATTTTTAAGAAATGTATTAAATTTAGGCGCAGCGGGATTCGAACACACACCTCTTAGAAACCGTCCAAGCGCTCTGACTGCTAAGCCAAGCGTTCTACATGCGGCTGCGTCGAAATTCTTATATTTGTATACGCGGGTTCTAATCTCATAAACACAAACCTTTCGACTAGAAGAATGTGAACTCGATACCATCACGGTCTCAACCGCCACTAAACTAAATCAGTGTTTTAATTTTTTATAAAATATATTTTAATTATAATAAAACCATGTGGTACATGAAAGTTCTAACACATTGCTCTTGTAATGAAACATCCGGTGTAAAACCGGATACGAATTTTAAAAACAGGAAGCTCCCACGTGACTTTATTCACAACTAAACGCGTTTAAATAAGCTGAAATATATTTGTAATTATGAAATAATGTTTAAGCATATTTTAACACCGCCTATACCCTTCCCACTTTATTTCCTATCTACTTGAAATTAATGCCTTATAAAGTACTTTTATAACTACCCTCTACTTTCTTACTTTATTTCTAAAATTTTTTTAACTTTTCACATCAAAAACACGCATACACAAACATTTGAATTATGAAAAAAGAAAACTTAACGTTTATTCTTATATAGTATTATAGATATAGAAATATTAGTGTCAAATAAAATATTACGACATATTTAGCGTAACTCAACGCCGCGTTTTATCTTACCAACGTTTTTACAATCAAATCAATCCCATTGCGTCACAATAGTATCAATTATCAAATCAAAACGTAAAAATCACTTCCATTGGATTCAATCCTAGATTTGAACTCACTTGAACTCATTGCTATATATATATATATATATATATATATATATATATATATATATATATATATATATACATACAGGATTTGTTTGTTAAATGCTATTTTCATAATATTAGTCATTGAATTTAAGTGTTATCGCTAAACGATTTCTAGCCCCGTCATCAGAGACCTTGGCTCCCATACTGTTCATCATATTTAGTTACTGCGCTCTTTTGTAACATATATTTATAGGTTTTATGGATATTTGTATATATTTAGAAATATAATACCTAGTGTGTACTATTGAAATTATCTTATTAAATACAATACACTTCTTAAAAAATACAAGTTATTTTCTCTTAATAATAGGCGTAAGCTCCTAGGTGCGACGACTTTATACAATATATGTAACGCAAAAATCGACTGTCCAGAACTATTGGGTAAAATACTTTTTCTGATACCTACCAGACCGTTGCGACAGACTCGCGAGGCTAGACTGTTCACTGTCAAAAAGTGTAATTCCAATGCTGGCAAACGAGCACCTTTATATCGCTTATTGCAAAGTTACAATGAAACCTTTAACAAAATTGATATTTTTGTTTATAATAACAATAAAAAATATAAATTAGATTTATTTAAATGTTTACGTGATTGAACGTGATGTTGTTGGGATTTATCTTATAAGAATATAATTATATACCCGTAATCTACTTTTATATAGTCTGTCTTTGTTCCTTATATTGTTTTAATGTATCCGTGGACAATGTTGTGGATTGTACAAATACCTTTAAGCCTATCTGTAGATTATTACCTTTGTTACCACTTTTTTTTGTGCAATTGTTTATTGTTCCTCAATAAAGAAAAAAAGAAAAAAATATATGTTTTTAAAGCATTAATGCTTAGAAAGTGTCAAAGGTATCAAGGGTGAGTGCTGAGTGGTGAACTCAACGCCGTGGTTTGTCTTATTGGAGAAATGGCAGTAAATTTAAAATGTCCCACGAGTGGATATCGAACGGACAACCGATACCGAGTTGGACGCTATTCCACTGTACTAAAGTGGTAATATATATTAGTAATTTTAGCATAGAAATATATGCAACAAGTATGCTCTATTTCCCAGCAATATGAACAACGGTAACGAGTATACAATGGCCATTATAATAACATACCAATAGCAATTATAATTACATTAAATGGGACAAAGAATACAAAAATATTTGAAACAATTTTTAGCCCAAATACACCGATTATCCAGTGTCATTTGTTTATTTTATATATAAATACAAGTAAAGAGGCATAGAAACGCACTTTTCGACTTCATGTTTTCCCCCGTATATTGGGGTAGATAAAATACCTAATTAGGTAGGTAGGGGTAGACAAAAATACCTATTGTTGCTATGCCTTGAATTCTATTCGTATTTAACATATCAGGTGTTGAGTGATGGAACTCGGTGAACGTGTGGAGAAATAATCATAATTTTAAATACAATTATTTTTAATCATGTATTTAGAGCTTGCATTAACAGTCAGACGCTGTTCCACTGCGTCACAACTTCACGCATAACAGCTTAGACAGTACCTAGTGGCAAGACTCTCCGTACTTCGCTTTCCACCGAATTCAAAACACGTTTTGAATGGTGGAATTCAACACCGCCCTATATCTTACCTGAGCGAGGAAGTGAAAATAATTTTAAATATAATCACTCCCCCGAGTGGAGATCGAATCCATAACCGATCGTGTTTACAGTCAGACGCCGTCCCACTGCGCCACGACGGCATCATCAATATATATAAGAACGTTATTTCTTAATCAACAAAATCAATAAAATCATATTTCTTAACATACTAACCAAAGAAGAATAAATCATTCGGTCAAGTCAAATTTTTTAAATGAACAAAAAGACTTGAAGGTACAAAAATTGTTATAAACTGTACACTGAGTACAGCGGAGAGAAAGTCAAAAAATGCATAAGTATTTATGAAGAAAGAGTAGATAAGATATTGGTATCTATGTAAAAAATTATATGTATTTTTTCTTATACCTTTCCCACATATGAGATAGACTGTCACTTGTCTGTAGACCACTTTCTGCTTAATTACTAGACATTTATATTTATAATATTGCTAAGAAATGAAATAAATTTAATTTAATAACTTATTTAGAACAGATCGATTTAAATAGTATATAAAAAAAATATATTAAGTGTTTAAAGCTTCCGCTCGTCCAAGCGTTTAAAGTGACGAATCAATATATATATATATATATATATATATATATATATATATATATATATATATATATAAAATACAAATATAACAACAAAAACACAAACTTACCTCCATCCGTGAAGAAAGCAGAATGTCTGCTAGGGCTCGATGGTACAGACGCAGATGCTGATGTAAGGAAAGCTCGCTTCACTCTCGTCCATTTGGAGTCACGTGGCTGTCTGTGCTGTGGCGGTCTGGCTCCCAGCTCTAATGACCGTTGTTTCCTTAGTATCGGATGGGAACCCTCAGATTCTGATGGAAATTGTAATTTTGTATATTTTAAAAGGACATACAAAGACAATGTGGTAAACAATCCTCATTACTCTAGTAGTAACCTGGTTCCTAAAACCATAATATATCTAAAGCTGACAATACAAACAATATTTAAAAAAAAGTATGAAATTTTTTTCCTTGTATTAACTAAACTAACTGTAATATATATATATATATATATATATATATATATATATATATATATATATATATATATATATATATATATATAAGGTATAGCCTTAGACTATAGATATTACTGTTCCGTAATTTCTATAGCCTTATATATTTAGAGTTATTTAAAGTATTATTCATAATTAACATAAGGAATATATATATATATATATATATATATATATATATATATATATATATATATATATATATATATATAAATACTTCAGTATCTATTTTTATCTCAAATAAAAAAATAAACATACTATTTAGCTTCTTCAATTATCTGAATAAAGAAAATTCTTACCAAGTTCCTCAGAAGACGGTATAGTCAAAGTAAGTGCTGGTGGAGCGTCACTATCCCCACCGTCACTAAAAGACCGTCTTCTCGAAGGTATTACATCTGGAGATCCTTTGGGACCCCTGGTCTTCTTCTTGACTGACTCACGATGCGTTTGTATTATATCACGCATTTTCACCCAAGCGCTCTTATGCAGTTTATTTGGAGACGGTGATGTGGAACTGTCGTCCTGTGGTATATAAACAGACATTTTTTACTTTATCTCGCCATCCATCATCCAATCCATCCAATCTAGATATAATATGTATAAGAGTAAAAATTTTACGTTACTCAGTGACTGATAGATACATACACTTGAAAGTACTGGACGTAAATAGCTGACCTTGGATGTTTGTTTTTTAGTGTGAAAAGGAAAATTTTTCTTGAAATATCCAATGATATGGGAAATTTCGGAAATTATTCCATAATCGGCGTTCATATTACAAACGGTGTCCAATTAGACATATGTGCTATATTTTACAATGACTTTAGTAGATAGTTGAAAAAAAATCAAGAAAATTATTTACCTGCATTGGTGCCTGTAAAAAGGCATTGTCCTGATCATCACCGCGTATGCAACTTCGAGGTCGTAGTTCTATAGAAATATATTATATATTTATATAAATAAAATAATAACCAAATATTAATATATAAATACAAGTGTCTGAATCAATTCATTAATTTGCAGTATGTTAGATGTCACCTATATCTATTATACTATTAAGGGGTCTATCAGGATCTTCATACTAAATATTGTTTAGTTTGAGTTTTAGCTTCACGCTTTTATCCCGCATAGCAGAGTAGACAGAAAGCACCTAATGTCAAGACACTCTGTAATCCGCTTTCCACCGCATTCGAGACATTGCGTGTTGAGTGGTGGAGCCCAACGCCGCACTTTGTCTTTACCAAAGCGAGAAAATGAAAATAATTTAAATATAATCACTCCCCCGAGTGGGGAACGAACCCACAACTGGCCGCGTTTACGGCCAGACGTTGTCACACTGCACCACGACCAGCCTCAGATAAATATTGGTAGTGCCACGATTTATTATAATTTATTCTCAATGATAATAAATGAATTTTTTTATATTATCACAGGATCAAGTATCTCAATTAATAGTCGAGATGAGAGCGCTCACAATCCATCATCTGATAAGTTAGCCAATTTTAATACGAAATGATGTATCACAAGTGATACGGTTTCATCTATTTGGATTTATAGAAACTATATTTTAAGATATTTTTTTTGAATAATATGACACTAAGTTTACTAGGGGCCATCGTTTTGTACTGGGACGAGATTTAACTGTTCTGACCCACGTCACACTTTGAGGAAAAATTATAATTCAATTATTTTCAAAACACTGCTCTGATAAGACAAAGTACAGCGTTGAGTTCCGCCACTTGACAAGCAATTTCTCAAATTGTCGAAATTAAAATGTGAAACTACTTTTGTCTGTTCTGATGAAAGTAGTGTTGGTTTGTAATATTAACAAAACCACTTCTTGCTAGATGCACATGTATGTATACGTGTATACATACATTTTTACCAAAATAACATTTTTCACAATATTTATTTGTCTGTCGGTTTGTTCCAGCTTATCTCTAGAATGGCTGAAGAGATTTTGATAGGATTTTCACTGGAAGATAGCTGATGTAATAGGGAGTAACTTAGGCTATTTATATTTTAGAATCATAAAAGAAGATATTGAGACGTTAAAATCTACGCGAACAAAGCTAGGAGCTATATAAAGTTATTCGCGTATTTTTGTACACGTGATCAAAACTCAATGCATACTGAGGATGCGCTCACGCATTCTTGCACCGGAAATAGATTCCTATCAACAAGTAGGTGCATACTTACATTCTTATTCTTTCTTTTATTGAGAACTATAAAACATTTTCAAGTGCATACGTATAAAGTTTTATAAATAAAATTTTGATTTAAGTTTATTGTTAATATGCATATTTTATAGTACTAGTGCTCTAGTAGCATACGGTACGCGTTACCTTGGCAACATTTAATTTAATATACAAAAAAAACATGTACTTTTTTTTTAGCTTCACGTCACCTAATGTCAAGACATTCCGTACTTCGCTTACCACTCGAAACATTGCGTATTGTATGTTGGAACTCAACGCCGCACTTTGTCTTACCAGAGCGAGGAAGTGAAGATAATTTAAAAATAATCACTCCCCTGAGTCCCCACTCATCAAACACACAACAGATCGCGTTTGCAGACGCTGTCCCACTGCATCGTGACGCAGTCAAGGCAAGGGGTCGGTCGTCATCGGTCTCTTGTTTAATTCATTTATTGCATATTTAATTTCAAAAGAAAATATTTGTTTTAAATTCTGCTCCATAACAAACTACCTAAATTGAGCACAAGACAGTAATTAGAAAAACACCATAAATTAAATCAAAAACCGTAAAATGGGTATACCTGTATCCATTCTTAATTCTTCGCAAGACGAATTGGGCGTTAATGATATAACACTTCCTGGTGTCAAACTCGCAGAGTCTCTTGGTTCTGGGTTGGGAAGAGAACCCGGACTTGAACCAGCTAAGGCAACCGCCCCTACCATGGCACCAGCAGCTACCGCTGCCGCACCACCTATAGTTGCTGGTGGCCATTGAGCTTTCTCCCATCTGAAAATTAATTGGAAATTAGAACTGAGTACTTTCTCCCTCATAGCGACCTCATTAAAGAGAAACTGGTGTCAAAACACTTCATTGCAGTAAGGTGTTTTGAATTTCAAGTACAATTTGAATTATGTGTTTCCGAATTGGATGGTAAAATTAAAATGTTATTATTTACCACTTGATTCGTTATCATGTAAGGCTAACATGAAAAATTATAAACTTATAAGAGTGCTGATTAAAATTACCTATATACTAGAATGTAGACTGATTCAGATATATTAAGATAAATATATAAAGTAAGAAGCGCCATGAAAATGAATCCCCTTATGCTACATCCATGCTTTAAAAAATAGGAAAGAATTATAATACAATTGAAATATGTGTAAAATGTTGAGAAAATTTAACATTTATTAAGAAAATATTGTTTAATATCGTTAAGGAGGCTGAGTGACGGTGTCGTGAAACAAAAAAAAATTCTTGATTGAAAACTTTTATCTCTTCATACATAAATTATTTCCATAAATAATAGTTCGTATATAACTTAATTTTCTACTATATACATACTAAACTGATGAAAATTGACAGACCGTGTTAGGTGACGTAACACAGTTCGGGAGATCATTTAATAAAATATCTAACATAATTTTAAATTAAACTGTTATAACAGGATTAATCGAATATATTTTGTCATTCGAAAATAGGTAGTTTGAGGTGACTTTAGTCTGTAATTTTCGATTGTAAAGTTTTCGGAACGACGACTTGACCGTATTCCATATAATTAAATGTATGAATAATCAATTTATAAGCTATTACAATCTCTTTGAAATCAATAAAAAAAATAAAAACGTCTAAACTGTAATCATAATAAATATAATGATCTCTAAATATAAATATATTTATTATTTTTTTATTAAAACAATAAATTTCAACTTACTTGAAAGCTGCTTTCACTCTTGTCCAGTTTGAAACTTTAGATTTCTCCACTTCTTTCGAAAAAATACCATCTGATCGTCGTCTGAGCGGGGTTCCAGGTGCAGCATCGCTTTCTTCCCCACCAGCTGATCTAGATCTCTGTTTCCTTAACAGGGAACCACCAAATCTGGAATGTGACTTCCACCTAGATCCAGTTCTTTTCATACTTCTGCCCCCAACTACAACAGCATCAAAAATTGCTTGACCATATTCGCATTCAAATTCTGCATCCAAAGCTTCGTTTATTAATTCTAATTCCTTAGCTTCATCTTTCAATCTTTCATTCTCTTCATCAATTTTTTTATGAGCATTGTGAAGGCGTTTCAAATGATTAACATCACGTAACTTTCTAAGAAGTCTGGCATTATGTTCTTTTAAGGTGACAAATTGGTCTAATAACTCTAATAACTTGTCAAGTTGGTCTAAAGTCTCCAGTGTATCTTTTGTATGTGATGCCAGGTCCCTGCCACGTCGAGACATGGGATCATCTCGGTTTTTCAATCTTTGCAGCATACTCTCACATAACGCCTCTGGATCTGTCGTGTCACCATCTTGAATATTCCAGGGTTCATCTGATGTTGGTCCAGCTGTGCAAGGTGAAGACCCTTCAGCATCAGATGGCGTTTGAGGGGATTTTACGGACAAAGTCGCTGGGGGTTCCCCTCTACGTCTCTTATGCAAAGAAGTGCCAATTGGAGGAAGTTCGGATAAATCTTTTGATTCTTGTCTCTCAGATACACGAGATTTTTCCCCTTTGATTGGAATATTGTCAATTTCAACAACATCACTGTTTTCTTTTGCTGACGTCATTTTGTGTCGGTAATACTGTCCCGGTTATTTTACATTAAAAATATATCAGTTTCATTATTAATTAAACAGATAAATCGTAAGGGAATGTATCTTTGGTGTAGACAAAATAATAAAATCATTTTAAATCAACCATTTCTATTATATCACTTTATCGAATGATTTTATATAATTATTTTATTCGCACTGAATTCACTTAAATTGCTACACTGAAATATATTTCTAGACACGCTCACATTCTTACATTACACAAATAAGATTGGAACCACATTACACTATATTGCTAAACACAGTTTTATATTAACAAAATGCCTATTATCTTTAAAATATTATATAATTTTAAACGTATTATAAATATTTATTATATTAATTGACTTTTTATATTGTTTAAATCGTTTAATTCATTATATACATCCGCCTAGTGCGCGGGCGCATCTCTTAAGGCGGGCGGGCGCGAACTGCCACGGAAATACACGAACGGTTACGAATTATTTTTATCTTATACTTTCTTAGCATTATATTGAAGGAAAGTAATCCTTATGTATATTAAAAATAGAGGTTTTCTAACATCCGAAACATAATAGTAAAAAAGCTTTTTTAAGCGCGAGACTGAAAACCCATTAACCTATATTTTAAATAAATTAACATTTTATGTCACTACCTTGTATGTTAAGAATTAATTATTTACAGGATATTTCATGAAACCACTTCCGATGACGTCACGTACATACTGAAAAGTAAGAAGATATATTTTTAAATACAATGTTTTGACTTCAACATTGAATTGGGTCACTCGTATTATGTAAATATTATAAAATGATATATATTTTTTAGCTTCACGCTTTACACCTTGCGGGGTAGTCAGAAGGTGATAAATTATGTTTTTAAGTAATTTTTGGGTGTTTGTGAAGTTTTCAAGTTCAGTTTTGAGGAAGAGGATGTTAACATTCACTCATTCACTCATTCACTCACTCACTCACTCACTCACTCTCTCACTCATTCACTCACTCACTCACTCACTCACTCACTCACTCTTGTTCATCATTTTCAATTCGTTCGCAAATATTATGTACACTACTAGGTCCCTAAATACAATTTATTTTTTTTCTATAGGTATACTAACAGATTGGAGATTTTTAGATATAAATTAATAAAGGCACCTGAAAGTAAATCAGTGTTTTAATGTTTTTAATGTATTCTTTATTAAGTAAATCTAAAAGCATTTAGGAGCGCATAAAATTTGAAAGTAAAGACTTATTTACAGGTTGTGGTAAAACAAAGCGCGGCGTTAAGTTCCGTCGCTCAACACGCAATGACTCAAATTCGATGGAAAGCGAAGTACTGAGCATCTTGACACTAGGTGCTTGTGTCTACCCTGCTATGTAAATAGATATATAAAAGCGTGAAAATAAAAAAAAAAACAAAACATAACAACGAGATTCAAACCTTGAGCCCTTTAAACCCTTTCTTAGAAACCGTCCATGCACCAATTAAGCCGTACGTTTTTATCTACCTAGATCTATTTTTTTTTTATATTTGGACAATTTACTTAAAAAAAATAATTTACTGGCCATAAAACACACCTCCAATGTATTGATAGATGTGAATTAGAAAAAAAAACATATATTTGAACAAAGAAATTTATGTTGTCATGTTGTAGTTTGTGATTTTTAGACATTTTCTATTTTTCCAAATTCTTTTACATTTATATATACGTATATATTTTACAATCAGTTATAGTTTTTTAGGCAAGCATCGGTAAGTTGTTATTTACAATATTTTTCATTAAATGTAAATATGGCCGTTACAGTATTCTCTAATGACATGTTAAAGATAAGTAAATATGCTCTTAGATAAATTATACATTTTTTTTTAGCTTCCCGCCTTTATCAAGCATAGCGGGGTAGACAAAGTATCTAGTGTCAAAGCACTCCGTGTTTTTATTTCCACTAAATTCGAGGCATTGCGTGTTGAATAGTGGAAATCAACGTCGCACTTTGTCTTAACAGAGCCGGGAAGTCAAAATAGATTAAATATAATCACTTCGCCGAGTGGGAATCGAACCCAAATCTAATTACATTTACAGTTAGATGCTGTCCCACTGCGCCACGACCAGCTTCATATCTTCTTTTTCTTATTATGTTTTATGTTTTAATTACTCTGAGAGGGTATTTATAATTTTTATCGTTGCCTCTAAGCAATACAGCGTGTTCAAAGAAGTATATAAGTTTAAACATAACGGGCTTGAACATCAATAAATAATATACTAGGTTATAATTTAAAAATGGCATTCTCTCACAGATACGGACGCAAGGCATTCTGTCATCGCCTATGATCTAAACGACATCCATCATAATAAAAAAAATATAAATGTTTTTAAAAAAAATTTACTTAGTTTTAGACAATTTTTCACGAAAATAAAATGACAAGAACATAATTTAAGTTTGTGGTAATCACAATAAAGATTTAAAAAAAAAACAACGGGAATTGAATCCGCGCCTCTCAAAATCTTTACGTTGTAGCGAAATTTTTCACCATTTTTTTTGTTAGCCCGTTTCTAAATAGTTTTCTTGTATCAAACGTTTGAATAAAACACGCTAAAAATGTGTGTGTGTGTGTGTGTGTGTGTTTGTATATATATATATAATCGAATATAATAGAACCCACAACCGATCGCGTTTACAGTCGAATGCTGTCCCATTGCGCCACTTCCCCCCTTAAAAAATGTATATTGATCATATATAATCTATTATATTTTTTCTTAGATGGGATGATTTGAAAATTGAAGAGACTTAACACCTGCGGCATGGAGCCCGATGGAAAGATAAACGAGGACCTCGTGACGTTCATGCGTAAGCGCAGCGAAACGGGCGCCCCACAGTACGCCGCGAGAATCAAGACCTATTTGAATATTAAGCAAAAGTTAGTTTTGTTATATTCATTTGTTATCTATGTTTCACTTTTCACATCCTTGGTCAGTGGCTGTGGGTTCAATTCCCATTCAGAGGAATATATATATTAAACTTATCTCCATTTCATTCAATGCGGTCTCAAATTCGTGTGGAAAGTGGTATACAGAGTGACTTGACACTAGCACAGAGTGAACCCACTGTCAAGATAGATAAAGCGTGACGCTCTAAAACATTCTTGATATTAGCCCTGTCTGGATGAGAGAGTTTCTTTCACGTTGTAGAGGCCATCGTGACGTCCTTGGACAGCATTTAATTGTGTGTGATTTGTGGGCTCTACCCCTTTACAGAATAATAAATATTATATAAATATATACAGATTAAAATATTTTATATAAATAATATTTATATAAAATATAATAATCTGTACATACATATACCCAAAGGCGGCGTCGGGCTGCAGCGGCGCGACGTCACGCCCATAGTAGCAACCATAATGAAACAAAGACTGTAGACAATTCGTGAGTTCTTAATATATAATTATTTTAATTCCGTCGTTTCGTAGTTTAATTTAAGCTTAAACGCCAATGGCTGGGTTCGATTCCCACTCAGGGGAATGGTTTATAACGACTGGAGATATGCAGATAGAGTAAATAATAATTTTAGCGTAACACGTTTTTATATATCCTTTTTTTTTTAAATGTTGCCATCTCGAAAAGAAACAGATAAAAAAGAGTACAAAGTAGTTAGAATTGTGATTATAATTACAATGTCAATTTATATAATAAACATAACTCAATATTCTCTATAATATCTAGCCACCAATCTAGGTAGTGTTTAAGATTATATAAAAATATTTTCATCTCTCCGTTTTGGTAAGATAAAACGCGATGTGAATTCAAACAGCCCGCAGTGTTTCGATGTTGGGCGGAGAGCAGAGAGCAGTCAGTGTCTTGACACTAGATTGTCTCTGACTACCCTGCTGCTGAGCGTGAAGCCTCATTTCATAATAATGAATTTTATTTTATTATTAATACGTACCTATAAGTTTATCTACCCCGCAATTGATAAAGCGTAAAGCTAAAAAAGAACTTTATTGTGTTGATACGTAAAGGAAAAAATAAATAGAAACATCGGACCTCTTTTAACGAAATAACCCCTACGTAGAAGGAAAATTTTGTAATTTTTTAGTATTTATTTATTTATTGCAATAGATAAATAAATAAATAAACATAAATTTGTATTCATAAAAAAATATCATATTGAGTTGCTCAGGCTTCCTAGTAAGAAATTTAAGATACTTGTGTTGGAGTGACTCGCTTTTCCGTTGGTTTAACACACAAACTTATTACACACACTTTGTTTGCAAACACATATATGTATGTGTGTGTATTTATATACATATATATATATATATATATATATATATATATATATATATATACACACACACACACACACACACACACACACACACACACATATATATATATATATATGTATGTATATATATATATATATAATTGTTGCAGTGACCGTCGGGGAGTTACTGAAGAAAAAGTTCACCAAAAGTGCGTTATTTTTTTGTTTTTCCTTAGTTATTTATAGATTTTAAAATTCTTAATCACGTTCAATGCCAACGCGGTTAGGTTAGGTTTCCCTTAAGGCCAAGCAAAAATCACTCATTTTGTTTAGCAAATGTTTTTTTTTAAAGATTTTAATATTTATTATAAAAATGTTCCTTTTTTACCTACGAAAATATTTTTTCTCACTAATTATGAATATATTAAACGTCGGTCAGCACTGACTGACTGACACGGCCTGAACGGATACTTTGTCGACCATGACTGACCAACACGGCTGGTATGGAAAGGTCCATTTTATCTGGGAGTTTAACACGTTAATTATTTATATTATAAACAGAAGGATTTGAAGTCAATACCTACAGCTTTATACAAATACGTCATTGGTTAGACTAATTCACATTATGTATATTATATATATTTAAACAATATTTTCTCCAAATGATAATTTATTAATAACACAACAGAATAGTTCGATGTGGGTTCGATCGCCACACGGGGGAGTGATTGTATTTAGATTATTCTCACTTCCTCGCTCTGTTAAGACAAAGTGCGGCGTTATGTTCCACCACTCAATACGTAATATCTCGAATTCAGTGTGAAACGAGGTACGGAGTGTCTTGACACTAAGTACTTTTAGTCTACGCTGCTGTGCGCAATAAAAGTGTGAAGCTAAAAAAAGCTTAGCAATACAAGTGTCTGCTAAATTGCTATCATAATCTCTATAGGCGCAGTGACAATAACACTCACCAGCCCCGCTCTTTGACGCGTTCCCGTTCCGATATCCCGGAGGACGCGTGTAGGCGACCGAAACGCAAATGTCGCGTTGCGCGTAGATCACGTCGGGTAAGAATTTTTTCCAATTGAAATATTATTTATTTCCAGTGAGTAAGGCCATTGTGTGTGCGGTGAGACGGCGTCTTGACTACAAAAACAACATCAAAATCTGGCGTTAACTTTGAAAGTTTTTGTCTTGTATATTGCAAATTGTTTTGAAAGGAAGTATATTTTAAGTAAACCACGAATAGTGGGAATAAAATCCACCATATATATTTTGGGGAGAGAAACCTTACACAAAACAATAAGTATTGGGTACCAAATGTCATCTATAAGTCATGCGTAGAATGTTTGCAGTACTGCGGTCGAGCAGGGCCTAGGGGACTTCCATTTAGAGCTTACCAAAGGCATTTTTAATATTTCCCACATACTGGAAAGTTAGAATTGCTTCTCGCAACCACCAGCTCAGGCTGGTGATTGATTCCTGTGGAACTGACAATACTGACACTTGTGTTGATTGTAAACAGTCTATTTGAATAAGGAATATTTTGATTTTGTTTTTTTTTCTTTTTTGTATTTTTTTTAACAGCGTTGCAGTTGCCGCCGCCGCCGCCGTCGTCGACGTAGCCGAAGACGACGAAGGAGTTGCAGTCGCCGTCGACGAAGGCGAAGTGCGCGACGAAAACGTCGTCGCCGTGGCTGCCGCTAACTTTTACGGGGATTTCCCCCAAAATATTATAAAATTTTATAACTTGTACCTTTTTTTTTCTTAAATTTTAGTCTGTCAGTACAAGAAATAACGGAAGTTTTGATCGTTTTTGTAGACATTTTTATTTGTTTTAATAAAGTTATTAAAATTATTATTTTTTTTTCAATTCATATTTAAGTTCGTCTTTATATAAACCTATTTGTTTTTCTAAAATATATATTCTATAATCATTTTATTAATCCTATTAACACGTTTGATTCATTTTTTTTTATTTTCTAAGCTTATAAGACACAAAGGCCCTAGTGTCTCTGTATTCCCTAAAAGAGTCCAGAATTTATAAATACTTCTTAAAACTTACGTTAAAAGATACTTAGCTTCACGCCCTTTATCTCGCATAGCAGGGCTAGCAGAAAATACCTAGTGTCAAGACACTTCGTACTTCCCTTTCCACCGAATTGAAAATAATTTTAAATATCCCTCCTCCGAGTGGGGATCGAACCCACAACCGATCGCGTTTACAGTCAGACGCTATTACACTGCACCACGACGGGCCTCTAGCGGTCGATATTTTTGTATTAGCTAACAGACAAAGGCCATCTCCGTCTTCCTATGACCATCGACTACTGTTCGAAACATCGAGTTTTTAAAGATATATTTTCGAATACCAAAATGTACGTGATTAATCCATTAAAAATGATTTAATTTAAAATATATTCAGACTTAAATTAGCTGTTTTGTTTTTAATTACAAAAAAGGAATGTAGTAAACGAATTCTATGGTCTCCACTTTCCCTTCAAACACGATATATGACTGATTCAGCAGCAGAACTCAACGCCGCAGCTCGTCTTAAATAATGTAATGCACCAAAAATATATTCAGAGTAGATTTCAAAATGTCATCAGGTTCTCTCTGTCGTCTGTAAAAACCAAAATACACACACTCCTTAAAACGGCATAAAATAACTATAATAAAAAAAATAATATATTTTTAGTTAAATAAATTATAATATAGATTGAGCAATGAGTTTCAACTGAGATCAGATTTTTATCATTATTTGGTCCAAGCCTTTTCTTCTTATATCCGGTACGGTTGTCTCTAGATGGGGCTTTCCCACAGGTAGGAGTAACTCCAGTTTCTCATTCGAAGGTCTTTGTAGAAGGTCCCTTAGACGATTGTTGCAGTTTAAAGGCGTCGATGTTAGTGCAACAAGGCCACAATACTGAAAATAAATGAAATATGTAGTGTTGTACACTACCGTTCCACCACCCTCTTAGCTTCACGCTTTTATCCCGCATAGCAGGGTAAAAAGGAATTATCTAAAGCCTCTGTACTCCATTTTCCACCGAATTCGATTGCGTGCTCAGTGACGGAACTCATCGCCGCGATTTGTCTTACCAGAGCGAAAAATGGATATGTTAAGAGTGGGAATCGAGCCCACAACCGATCGCGTTTACATTTAAACGTGGCCCTACGAACGGCCTCAACAATAATATTATAGTATTAATACAGATATATATGTTATACTAATACGAGCAAGTCAACAAACACAATTGGTTCACTATAAAACATATCAATTTCGCCTATTACAAATAATTAAAATAATGAAATATATGAATTTAATATATTTTCTGTATATAATTATTTAAAAAATATGAGTAAATAAATAATATATTATATTTTATTGTAATAAATATATTTAACAATGTAAATAAATAATAATTGTAAATAATAAAACAGCTTCACGCTTTATCACGCAGATAAGCTAGTGTCAAGACACTCTGTTGTGTTCCGCTAGAAAACGAGACATTGCGTGCTGAGTGGCGAACTAACATACACCCAACCGTATTTATCACTAGACGCTGTCCCACTTTGTAATTGCAGCTTCTATATATATATAATAGGTCCCTAATTTATTTTTCCAAAGAAATTATACCGATAATCTGCGAAGATTCCTAGATATTACCACTCTTAGGGTTGTTTCTTTGTACCTAAAATTATTAATATTATAATTATTTTATCAGTAAATGAATACTCAATCATCCCCTTATTTCTCAACCCTTAAGTTTAAAATTTTTATTTGTAAAACGAAACCAAGCCTCCTTCTTTTAATGTCGGTTAAAAAACTAGATTGCGCTCGAGGCTTCCGCGTTCTGTAAAAAATATCTTAAAACTTGGTATTTACCGATTATAAGCTTGAAACTTGATATATATTATGACTAAATCGCAAAACAAGCAATATCAACTGTAGCCTATTCGTTATCCTGATCTAAAACTTATATTACAGTTAAGTTTTATCCAAATCGATTCAGTAATTTTAGCGGGGAAATGTAACAAACACATACATATAACTTAGTAGAATTTTTAAAACATGTCTGAGAAGCTTTTTAAAGAAGAAGAAGAAAGTACTGTATTCCTATTTCTGTATCAATATAATGAAATCATTTGTGAGGCCGGTCGTGGCACAGTGAGACAGCGTCTGACTGTAAACGCGATCGGTTGTGGGTTAGATCCCCATTCGGATGAATGTTTCTATTTAAATAATTATCATTTTGCTCTGGTAAGATAAAAGCGCGGCGTTTAGTTCCGTCACTCAACACGCAATGTCACGAATTCTGTGGAAAGCGAAGTACAGAGTGTCTTGACACTAGATGCTTTCTGTCTACCCTGCATGCGGGATAAAAAGCGTGAAGCTAAAAAAATAATTTAATACCCGTATTGTACTAAAATGTGTGTATATTTCCACCATTTTAAGTAAAAATGATACAGATTATATATAATTACATTGCCATTAGCAAATATAATACACTAGAAACTTTAACAAAATAATATTTAGAACAGGATTGAAATAGCTTTAAAAAAACGAATTTATGGCGCAGTGGGACCGTCTGACTGTAAGCGCGATTAGTTCTGGGTTCAAATCTCACAGGAGAGAATAATAATATTTAAAATTTATTACTAATTCTCCGTTCTGGTAAGACAAAGGGTGGCGTTGAGTTTGCTATTTGTTGATTTGAGATTAAAAGCAGTGAACGGACTGTTTTGACACTAGGCTGTCTCTGGCTACCCTGCTATGCGGGATAAAGCGTGTAGTTATGCTGACATTCCCTTATGGCACGACAAAACGCGGCGTTCAGTTCCAATAAACGTATCAAAGAGGCATAGAGATTGTTATATGTACATTACGCGGCGTTCAGTTCCAATATAGTACGTAGTCAAAGAGGTATAAAGATTGTCATATGTACATTAATGTATGTAATAGGTACATTGAATGCGGAAATCAAACTTGTATTCTACGTCATAGAATGCACATTCCATAGACAAGTTATTTGTTGTATTGTGTATAATTGTTTGTTCAAAGTGATCGATTTTATCAATTTATTATTTATTTACTTTATAATTTACTTTTTTAAACAAGTATTTCCACACTTAGGATTAGCAAATACGTCTAAAAAGCGTATATTAATTGTACGGAGATGTATTCGAACCCGGGGTTTGATTTTTATACATTTTTTTAAAATGTTTACTATTAATAGTGCTAAAAGAAATATATATATATATATATATATATATATATATATATATATATATATATATATATATAGTATATATATATATATAGTATATATTTGTAATATATAGTAATATATGCTGTTTTTATCTCGACGTTGTTTAGAATATACAAGAAAGGTTGATTAAATAAGACTCAAGTAGGAACTAAATTCATATTACTATTTTAAAAGTGTTCTTCCACACCTACACCACTTGAGGCCGGTCGTAGCGCAGTGGGACAGAGTCTGACTGTATCGTGATCGGTTGTGGGTGCGATCCCACTCGGGGGGTGATTATATGTAAATTACTGTCACTTCCTCGCTCTGTTAAGACAAAATGCGGCGTTGAGTTCCGCCACTCAATACGCAATGTCTCGGATTCGGTGGAGAGCAAAATATAGTACTTTATGTCAGAAATTTGTAAAAATCTCTCTACAGAGATGCTAATACGGTAAATAAGTTGTAAAAAAATAAATTAAATTGATAATCAACACGCATTGCGTCAAAATGACGTCATATCTTTCTACCTAAAACGGCGTGCGAATTTCAAAATCAGATTGATCGTGAGAGGGACGCAGGAGCGGGGTGCGGGTAGTGGGGATAGGTAGCTTGGTTCTCGGAAATTTAGTCACGCTGAAGCGTTTCACCGGTTAGCAGCGTGCGTTCTGTTAGCAGCGTGGGTTAAAGGCTTATTACATAAATGGCGATCGGTGCACTATTGCACGGCGTCTATTCAGCTCAAAGTCCTACTAAAAGTGCTATTATATCGTGGGTCAAAAAATTGAGTCTACAGGTTGGACACTAAATCAAAAACTTGCGGGGCATTGAAGGTTAATAAGGGTTTAAGAAACTGTAAGAGAAGTCGCGATGTCCGTACAGCGCGATAACCAGTTATCAACCCGAAAGAGATCAACTGATCTCACTATATCAAGATCATCATTAAGGTGTATTTTGGCAAAAGATCTTAAATTTCACCCCTATAAGCTTTTATTAGTCCAGGAATTGAAGCCAAATGACCACCATTCTCGCCGTGCTTTTGTCATAAGAATGTTACAGCGTTTTCGAAGTTTGAACAATATGTTTTCCTCGGGTTAAGCTCATTTAAGTGGATACGTGAATAAGCAAAATTGTCGGCATTGGGCCTCAGAAAATTCCAAATTAAAACATCAAAGACCAATGTATTCGCTTAAAGTGACAGTTTGGGCAGCCATGTCGGCTGAAGGAATCATCGGACCCCATTTCTTCGGAAATAGGCGAGGCTAAACCGTAACAGTAAATTCTGATCACTATACAGACATGTTACGTAACTATTTCTTCACATAACTGTATAATTTTAAAGTCTGCAACAACAGGACCTGGTTTCGACAAGCGCGACATCTCATACAACCAATGAGTCCTTAGCAGTTGTATACGAAATGTTTACTGGAAAACTGATAGCTCGTCGAGGCGCCTTTCCGTGGCCTCCTCGGTGCCCAGATCTGACACCACTGGATTTTTGGCTGGGGGTACATCAAGAGCCGCGTTTATGCCAAAAAACCGACTACAACTGCCCAGCTCAAGAACAACATTTACGAGGAAATGTCAGCAATCCCACGAGCAATGTGCCAGCGAGTTTTTACGAATTTAAGGTCCAGATTCGAGGAGTGTGAACGCTTGGATAATTCTTTTTAAAAATTAATATTCCCATGTGTTTATAAATAAATACTATCTATCCTAAACCTTGTAGTTTATTTCTATGATTTTTTGAAATTCGCATAACTTAATGGCCCACCCGGTATATAAATATTCTTTTTCATGAAATTGTTACGATTATAAAAGGTCATCGTGTCATAATGGGACTCATTCGAAGACAAAATTATATGCAATTTATTAGAATTTTTCTGTTCTTAGACAAATTGCGTCGTTGAGTTCCGCCACTCGACATTCTATTTTGGTATGAAAATGGTAAATAGATTATTTTAACAATAGAGGCTTTCTAACTACCCTGCTATACCAAAAAAAGAAATAAGTAAACCATTGATTACCTGAATTGCAGCTAAAAGGAATCCAGCAGCAATTGCAACACTGATTTCACTATAATAATGCATTCTTTTCCTCCCATCGTGCCTCCAAGAGTGCGTTTGACGAAATACTAAAATTAAAGCCGGTGCCTCAGACAAGTAGGATTTTATATAGTTAGTTGCAAACGGCTTCAGATCAGCCACCCATTGGCGAGACATTCTTCTAGAGTAATTGTATTCTTCTTCTTCTTCTACTATTGTCCTGATAGCGGATTTGGTTTCCGGATCTTGGACTACCACGTAGGTCCAAGGTTCTGTGTGCGCACCGGATGGAGATGTGCCTTTAATTAAAATTTTCAAATAATGATTCAAATATTAATAGATTTATTTTAGCTTCACGCTTTTTATCCCGCACAGTGATGTAGACAGGAAGTACTTAGTATCAAGACACTCCGTACCTCGCTTTCCACACACTTTCATATTGAGTGATGAAACTAAACGCCGCGCTTTGTCTTATCACTCCCTCAAGTGGGAATCGAATTCACAACCGATCACGTTTACAGACAGACGCTGTTCCGCTGCGCCACGGCCGGACCGCATATGTATTTTAAAATATTATAAAATGTTAATCTAGAGAGAGACGCTAGAACAGTTAAGGCGAGTTTTAATGTATTTTGAAGAGCCCCTTAAAGCACCCTCAAAGTGAATCCATGTTATACTAAGGATACTAAGAATAATATTATTTAAGTAACGATTTGTCTTCCTTTTATTCCTATATTTTAAGTAAGCTAACGGCGTTAGCGTTTATTCCTATATTTTAAATGACTAACGGAACTAAGTGTTAAAACCCTCCACTCTCCTTAATGCCATATTTTGGACATTTTCACAAAATTATTCAAATCCAACATGACTCTCTTATACTCAATGGGATGGTATTTTTTTACAATACAAACATAACCCTAACTGATATTCGAACCCCATAAAAGCAGCGTCACTAAGACCATAATAATACATACACACATACTTAAAATATATATATATATATATATATATATATATATATATATATATATATATATATAATTTAAAAAGCCATAAGCTGTTATTATAGATTATCTCACACCTCTTTAAGTACGAAGGATGTGCAAAAGCAAGACATTATGTATGCAGTATAAAAAGGGTAAATATTTTTTATTACTCAACAACTACTTGTTAGAATTATCGAACAGGTTTTGACGAACAAAAAATCTGTTTTTGCTAGTAGAAGATAAATGCGTAGTTTAGTTACGAAAGCGTCTTCTATACTTTGTGAAACGGGCAGAGAGAACGTAAACAGTTCTAGTGTTGAAACATTCCGCTGTCCACTTTACAATCGAATTCGAGATATTGTGTGTCGGATAGCGGAACTTAACGCCGCGCTTTATATTACTAGACTGTAGCAACTGAAGTAATTTTAATATAAACATTCGACAAGTAATAATGGAAATGTATACGATTTTTTTTCACAACCACGCTTTATATCCGCGCCAAAACGGCCTCTTAAAATCTTCAAAGTAAAAAAACGATAATAACAAGGTATTTCTAAGAATTTTCGTGATTCTCAAAACAACAGTACTGAATTAGATTCATGTTAGCGCGAATATTTGTTCTTTAACTGAGTATCTATAGAGGTAGGTGCTTATCTTAAAAGCTATTTACGTAAATTTATGAGATTCGATTTCAACTCGGAGGACTGATTATGTTAAAATAATTTCTTTTACCCCTTCTGGCAGGGTAAATCGTGGCGTTAAGTTCCGCCTCTCAATGCACAGTGTTGTGATTTCGATCGGAAAGTGGAGAACGGAATTCTGACTATCGTGTTATATGTGTGAATCTGTTTATGCGACGTCTTTTAACCCTTGTTTGCATGGGAACTAGTTTATATTAATATGAGCTTTGATTTTCGCGATTTTTACAGATTTAAAATGAATCAAAAACATCCTAATTTCAATAGATTAGATGGAAAATTCCTACCACCTGGGACTCACTATAAAAATTTTAAAGTCTCAAATCCACCACACCAGAGGCAAAGATACAGTCAGCTCATTCTGCAACAATCCTGGTTACTTATTAATTTTTGTATCAACTGACAGACGAATGCCACCTCAGTCTACCTGTGACCACGGACTACTGTAAAGTGTTCGAAACGTCAGGTGTCCAAAAATGTATTTTCGAATACTAAAATATACGCAATTAATCCGTTTAAAATAGTTTCATTTAAAATGAGTTCATGTTAAATAGAACAAAATATAACTTGGCGTGTTTTGGGACAGGTCGCGCTTAGAAAGATTTTTGCCAGTTTTATCTGTATATTAATTTTTAAGATGGTAAGTATATATTGGAAAGGCTGAAGAAAGTGTATGACGTAGAGCAAATGGTTGGATTTGCTCTGGATGATGAATGAGCAAACAATAATGAAGTTGAGGGCTTCCAGGTCTCTGGAAGTGACAGTAAGGAACTCGAAAACAGTCCGGATGTCTCTTGATAGTCAAAATGTCTTGGCAGGGTACTGTAGGTAGGTTAGGTACTTTCTGTCCTGCTATGTGAGATAAAAGTATGAAGCTATAAGATTACTAAAGTCTTCTGTCTTGTAAGAGATAGCACTGGTAAGACAAAGAAAAAAATTCAGCAACACCAACTAGTAGAAGAAAACAAAAATCGTTGGATTTAGATTCCAAGAAGTAGGAGTGTCCACGCTAAGTTACTGAAATGTTTCAGCCGATAACTTAGCGTGGACTCTGTTCAACTTATTCTACGAACAATGACATAAAAGTACCAACCGAATATAATAAGTGCAGTAAATTTACTTGTCAATAAAACCTTATAGGTAAGATACTACGTTAGATGCAAAACGGAAGAATCTCGAAGAATCTCATAATAACTGAACGTTTACTATTTAGCGCTCGATTATTGCAAAAGATGGATCATCCCAACCTATCTATCTACCATTATTGATATATTTTAGTAAATAACAATCGTCCCTAATTACATATTATGAATACCCAAATAAAAAGTAGTTAATAGATTGGTGCAACAGTGAAATTGGTAAAATAACTAATTAAGGCCAATAAACACATACTCTCATCACAGATTCAAACCAGTTAAAATAAATTTCCATTCTGGAAGAATTTCTATAAACTTTACATTATGCAAACCGCTAAAAAGGCCAAAGATATATATTAACTCACAGGTTGAAGAATTTATTATGAGAATGAGGATTAAATATATTTATTTATATATAGATAAAAAAATTTGTAGATATATTTATATGTAGATACATTTATATGAAGAAATATTTATATGTAAGAGAGATAATTATAGAACCAAATTATACAAAACACCTCGGAGACTAACCATATATACGAATTCACAGGTTAAAAAAATCATTATGTGAGAGACGAATAAATAGGTATATTTATATGTAGATATATTTATATGTAGATATATTTATATGTAGATATATCTTTATATGTTTATATGTACATAAAAGCGAAGGGTTGGTCCTCTCAAAATATTTAAAATCTCTTGAAAAACGTACTAAGACATTTAGCAGTAAGGCCGTTCATAGTTATTAGACATCTGCGGACAATGAATTTTCTTTTTGTTTTTATTTAATAGGAGGCCAATGCTGTATACAATTATTCCTCATTCTCGTGGTCGTGGCGCAGTGGAACAGCGTCTGACTGTCAAAGCAATCACTATGACTATAACTGTCAAGGAGCTGTGGAGGCTATTGGGTCCGGGAGGAAGGTCTTTGCAAAAAAAGATACAGGCAATGACTGTGACTAAAGTAGACATTCACTATTCTCTGGTACATATTTATATCTTAGAAAGCAAGTGTTAAAGGTATAACTGGAATTTAGAGGTAGTAGAGAAAAATTTTCAAATATATAATAAAACTATATAACTTTAAATACCATTGCGATGCAATATAACAGCGTTTGAATGTAAACGCGATTGATTGTGGGTTCGATTTCCATTCGGGAAATAATGGAATAATAAATGGAATTTGGTCATTTCGAATATGGAAGAACATGTAGAATAGAGTGTCATGAAACTATATGTCCAATGCCTGCCCTTTCAACAAAAATCAAATTATAGTTACCTGCAGTTTTAACAATGTTTTCGAGGATTTCTTGAGGAATGGGCTCGGTACTAAAACTCCTCACGGTTCGCCTCTTTGCCATCAGGTCATAATATTCTCTTGACCTCTCAAGGATATCTTCTGTTGTCCTATAAACCGGTCTATACGGGATAAAAGGAGTGTCTTCCGGTATAGCCGATATGATAAAATCTGGATCGTCATCATCTTCTGGATATTCTTTTGCTGAAATTGAGAAAAATATAATATATTTTTTCCTTTTTTTCTTAGCTTATATCGCACAATAAGGAAGACAGGACAGTACATAGTGTCAAGACACTCTACACTCCGCTTTCCACCGAATTCGAGATATTGTGTATTAAGTGGCAGAACTAAAACGCCGCGCTTTATCTTATCAGAGCGAGAAAATGGAAATAATTTAAACATAATCAGTCCATCGAGTGGTAATAAAACCCACAACCCATTGCGTTTACAGTCAGACGCTGTTCCACTGCGCCACGACCAGCCCCGAATTTCATTAATTAAAAATGATCATTCCTCCAAGCAGGAATCAAACCCTCAACCATTGTATGTACAGTTAGAAATACCAGAACAGAGAAATTAAATTTATTTTCATTTCTCTGCATTAGTATGATAAAGCGCGGTGTTAATTTCGTCACACAATGTCATGATTTCACCGGAGTGTCTTGACACTAGGTGGTCTATAATTACTCTTCTGTGTGGTGTAAAACGTGATAAAAATGATGGTTTTCAATAGTAATGGAAGTTTTAAATTGAGGACATTAATCCAAGTGCCATTTGTATCTCTAATGCAATACTAAGTACTAAGTGGGTCAGGTCAGGTTATCAAATGTCGGGACTATGAATAGATTATGGAACTATATTTATACTGTCACTTTACTAGCGTCAATGTGTTATTTATGTTTCAAATAATTATTTAAATACTGTACATACTTTTCTGTATATATATATATATATATATATATTTGTTTTAGTTTTGGGAACATGAGTTTATTATATATTTAAATACAAGCGGTACAGCGTTTGACTGAAAACGTGATCGGTTGTGGGTTCGAATACCATTCAGGGGAGTATTATTAATACAATATTACAATCATTTTCGTTTCCTAGTTCTGGTGAGACAAAGCGCGGCGTTGAGTTGAGTTAGTTAAGGATATCGGAAAGCGGAGTAGGTACGAATTGTATAGACACTAGGTACTTCCTACCCGACAAAGGCTATTTTTCTGGATTTTTTATATTATTATTATTTAAAAGTTAACATTTTAAATGGACAATTATTGTATATCTTTGTTACAATAGGTATAGGTAGATATAATTATATTATAATAACCTTTGGTGCATGTTGTGTCTGCTTATATAAAAAATATATCGTTAATATTATGTTTGTAATCTTCCTTATTTGCGTGTGTTTAATTGTTATTTCTTTTGTTTGCCATAAACACAAAAAAGAAAAAAAGTCCGTAGCAATCATAAAAACACATAAAAAACCCATAAATTACGCAATTAATTATAAATTAAACCCATAGTTTCTTATGTAAAAAAAGGTGTACAATCTTTATGAGTTTAGTTTCATGAGTACATTTCTTTTAGCTTCACTTCTTTCTCCCGCATAGCAGGGTAGACAGAAAGTATCTAGTGTCAAGACACTACGTGCTTTGTTTTTCGCGGAATTCGAGACATTGCGTGTTGAGCGAAACTCAACGCCGCACTTTGTCTCACCAGAGGGAGGAAGTGAAAATAATTTAAATATAATTACTCTCCCGAGTGGGAATCAAACCCATAACCGATCGCGTTTACAGTCAGACGCTGTCTGGCTTCAACCTTACAGGCTTCAAACGAGCACAATTGCATGTGGTATCCATGCATGTGGTAAAAAAAACTAGTGAATCTAATAAAAAAAATTCAATTAAATTACTTCATATAGAGGCCCGTCGTGGCGCAGTGGAACAGCATGTGACTGTAAATACGATCGGTTGTGGATTCGATTCCCTCTCAGAGAAGTAATTATATTTAAATTATTTTCACTATCTCGCTCTAGTAAGACAAAGTGCGGCGTTGAGTTCAATCACTCAACACACAACGTCTCTTTGGTGGAACGCAAAGTACGGAGTGTCTTGACACTAGGTATTTTCTGTCTACCCTGCTATGCGGGATAAAAGCGTGATGCAAAAAATTACTTCGTACAATCTTTTATGTATTTTTTGTTTTGTTTTTTTTTAATAGTGTCAAGACACGCCGTACTTTGCTTTCCACCGAATTCGAGACACTGCGTGTTGAGTGGTGGAATTCAACGCCACACCAGAGCGAGGAACTGAAAATAATTTAAATATAATCACTCCCCCGAGTGGGGATCGAGCCCACAACGTCTCGCGTTTACAGTCAGACGCTGTCCCACTGCGCCACGACCGGCCTCGAAATTGTTTTGTTTCAATATTCTATTTCGTGTATTCATTTATCTGACACAACTATTTTAAAGTGGGACACTTGATAAGCTATTATCATTCAGAATAGCTTATTTGTAACAAAACATATTAATTATCTATACAAAAAAATAAAATTTGTGCGTTTATTTGTAATATTGAAATAGTCATTTTTTTATCAAATACACACGGTACATATACCAAACTAAATTTTTGTACAATTTTCGTCTGACGATCTGTTTCTTTGTTCCGGATAACCTCTAGAACGGCTAGACCAATTATAATCAGACTTTCACTAGCAAATAGCAAATGTAGTAAGTAGTACTTTTATTTTAGAATTATAAGATTTATATTCATAAATGTTAAATTCGACACAAGCGGAGAGTTCTTCTCTATATAGAAAAAGACATAGTTTATATTACACATGCGCATGCGCATTTACGTTACGAAAGAGTATAATAGTAAACAAGAGGATATGTTGTAAACGAAGTCTATGCTATTTAAGTAGTAAGGTTATTTTTTCCGATAACGTTACCTCTTTATATCTCAAGGAGTAAAATTTTGTGAAGCATATTGCGGTGTTGAGTTCCGCAACTCCACGTCTTATGTTTCAATTCAGGGTGGAATGTCTTGACACTAGTATCAAGAGAATCTAAGGTTTTCTTTTCTACATTACTATGTAGGAGAATTATTTTTATTTTATTAACTATAAACTATGATTGTAAATATCTTAATATTTAAAATTTAAATAATAAGTACCCAGTGTGAAGACACTACGTACTCCGGTTAATGTCAAATTTGAGACAGTACATGTTAAGTGGAGGAACTCGACGCTTTGCTTTGCCTTACAAGGCCAAAAAATAAAAAATATATAATCATTCACCCGAATGGGAATCAAACCCACAACCGTCATCACCGCGACAGTCGGACGCTGTCTCATTGCGGCAAAAATGAATTTAAGATTATTTCTGCTAAATCTCTCCGGTATTTACGATTTTATAATTATTCCAAGATATATGTTATGTACGGGAGAATTTAAGATCCAGGCAAGGTGAAGACATCGCCAAATTGTACATAAAAGCTTCGCATCTAATAAAAGTGGCCTAAAAAAAATAGAAAATTTGAATAAAACACAGAAATTTTAAGTTACGTCACTTTGGATTATTGATTCATTTAGCTTAAGATATCTTATCCATTGCTTAAAATTACTACTTGAAACCGAGACATTGTGGGTTGAGTGTGCGAAGCTTAACGCTGCGCTTTGTTATACCAGAGTAAAGATATATAAATATTATAATTTTCAAAGTAATCGAACCCACAACCAATCCTGTATACAATAAGACACTGCGCCACAATGACCTTTCTTTCTTTATATGTTATGTGAAATTTATTAATGAAAAAATAAAACACATTTTAAATCCAGATTGAATTGTCAAGGTTACATTAATATTAATAGCTGACTGGAATTGAGTAACACAACCTTGCAAAAAATTTTATATTTTTGTTTGCTATAGTTATATATATAGTAATGGTATAAAAATCATTCGCGATTCTTACATATTTTAAATGAAACTATTTTAAACGGATTAATCGCGTATATTTTGGTATTCGAAAATATATTCTTGGAAACCTAAAGTTTTCAACACTTTACACGCACAGTTTACGTGGTCACAGATAGACTGAGGCGGCAAATATATATATATATATATATATATATATATATATATATATATATATATATATATATATAAATAGTTCTATTAAAAAACAATGTAGAATTTTTATCCCTCCTACCAGGGTAGGCAGAGAAGCGAGTGCCAAGACACTCCATTCACCAGTTTCCGTCTGAATTCAAGGCATGACATGGTGATTGACGGAGCTCAACACCGCTCTATTCTCTAAACAATTTTAAATTGAAACGAATAAAAATATATTTTTTCAAAAACCTGACGTTTTGAACACTTAAGAGAAGTCCGTGGTGACAGGTAGACGCTATTGTAAAGTGTTCGAACCATAGGGTTGTCATTAATGTACTTTCCAATAAAATATACGCAATTAATCGGTTCAGTATAGTGTCATTTGAAATGTATGATAATTTTTCCCTAGTTAAGAACCCACGCCTAGCCATCCACCACTGTTCCACTACGCCATATTGGTCTCAATTATATAGTACATTTGGTTTGCCACTTAGTTCATCTTGTTTAACTTTTATAGTTATTATATATTTTTTGTTCAAGTATTAATTCCTGCATTTTGTAAATATAATGTAGATATTGAGATTGTTGAGGCCCGTAGTTGTGTAGTCGCATGGCGACTGACTGTAAACGCGGTCGAATATGAGTTCAATTCCCACTCGAAATAATGATTGTATTTCAAATTTACTTTACTTCCTTGCTCTAGTAAGGCAAAGTGCGGCGTTGAGTTCCACTACGCAATATCTTGAATTTAGTGGAAAGCGTCGTACGAAACGTCTTAATACTAGGTACTTTCTGTCCACTCTGGTATGCGGTATAAAAGGGCAACGTTATAATAATAAAATGTTAATAATAATATTAATTGAGATTAGGTGACGGAGATAATTGTGCCTTATGATATTTACTTCTGAATCAATTAACTATTCTTTGAGGTCGGAAGAGATATCCTACCCCATTTAATTAAGCGAATTTCGTTTTTCAGCTTCACATTCTTATGTATAGCTCGGATTTCCGTTTTCCGTCCAAAAATAACCTTGCGTATTGAGATGCGGAACTCAACGCCGTCTATTCTCTTACTAGCGCGAGTCTTTGTCGAGTTAATCAATTCAATAAAATTATTTTTATTAAAATATATAAATAAATTTGTTTATAGGGAAAAATGCCTTTTGATTTGTTAAATAAATAAAGTAAGAAGACAAGAAATAAATTTATATAGATATTATATATAGTTATTGTCTATAAGATTGGCCAGACTTAGTAGTAACGTATTAAATAAAAGAGTTTGAATTGTACAATACAATACAATACAATACAATACAATACAAATAAGATCACGAAAAAGAGTGAAAGATTTTTTTTAATATTTATATTTTTAATATTTATATTTTTAATATTTTTATCCTGCATAGAAGGTTAGTCAGAGACAATCTAGTGTCAGGACACTGTTAACTTGAGACATGTTGAGTGGTAAGCTCAACGCCGCGCTATGTCTTACCAGAGCGAAGAAATGGAAATAAATTACAAGTGCAATGATACCCTCGAGTGGGAATCGAATTCACAACCAATCGCGTTTACAGTTAGACACTGTCCGCTCTGGTATCGGTTTTATGCACTTAGTAATATTTATATAAATTTATATAAGAAATGCATAAAAGTGTATTTCCTTAGATAAATCAACGTCAAGCAGACTGACTTGCAACAATACAAACAAATTATTCATGTATTATCTCGACCGACCTATAGTGGCGAGGGTTATCAGTTCAATCTAAAACCAGTACATACTCATGTCAATGTTGCAAACAATGTCTTACTATAAACATTGTTATTTTTCTCTGTCCTGCTATGACATACGGCGTTTAGTTAAGCCATTTCAAAAACATATAAGTTACGCTTTGTTTAATAGTATCTATATATAAGCATATTTTTATGTTATTTCTATTTAGTTCTTACGTATTACGCTAACGGCTACTAAACATTGACAACATCGTGGCGCATCGGGGCGTCTATATGGTAAGACAAAGTGCGTCGTTTAGTTCCGTACTCAACACGCAATGTCTCGATTGCAAGCGGAACGCAGTCAACAGAATGTCTTGACACTAGCTTGTCTCCGGGTACTTTGCCGTGCGGGATGAAGCGTGAAGCTGCTTCAAACGTTAATTGTCTTTCAAATACCTTAATGTTAGTGTAGCGTAATATTAATAAAGTATCGATAAACAACATTTAGTGCATATTGAACTTTTTTTCACGCTTTTATTCCGTATAATAGGGTATTCAGGAAGTACATAGTGTCAAAACACTCCATGCTTCGCTTTCCACCAAATTCGAGACATTGCGTGTCGAGTGGCGGAACTCAACGCCACGTTTAGTCTTACCAGAGGGTGAAAATGAAAATTCATTCCGTGGCCGTCCGGTGTTTTTAATTTGTTGATATTTTTTATATTAAATTATTGTTTTTATTTGTGAGCCCGGTCGTGGCGCAGTGGGACAGCGTCTGACCGTAAATAGGATCGGTTGTAGGTTCGATCTCCGCTCAGAGGAGTGGTCAAATGAAATTAGTTTCATTTTCTCGCTCTGGTAAAACAAAGCGTGCAGAGTGTCTTGACTAAAAGAAAAATATTTAATTATATAAAAAATAAATGTCCATCTACGCAAAGCGGGGTCTGACTGCTGGTTTTATTTAACGTAACAAACGTATACAGGCATTTCGTGTTTTACGCTTCAAGAGATCTTCGTACTATTTTTTATAAATACACTAATAACGTTCACGATAGTAAAAGTATATCTATACAGATTGTGTCATAATGATATTTATTATGATAAAATAATCTTAATTAATTGATTAATATATACAAATATATATATATATATATATATATATATATATATATATATATATATATATATATATATATATATATATATATATATATATATATATATATATAAAAGTGGCCGGTCGTGGCGCAGTGGGACACAGTCTGACTGTAAACGCTATCGGTTGTGGGTTAGATTCCCACTCGGACGAATGATTAGTAAGATAAAAGCGCGGCGTTTAGTTGCGTCACACAACATGATATCTCGAATATGGTGAAAAGCAGAGCACGGAGTGTCTTGACACTAAGTATTTCTTGTCTACTTTGATATGCGGGATAAAATAGTGTTTTTTTCTTCTTATCGTGACATTTATACAAATTTTTGCAGTGGAATTGGCAAGTGCCAATTCTATTTTGATTTTAACTGTATCTATTTTGGTTACATATTACTAGATATATAAGAATTGTAAATGAAACCATTTTAAACGGATTAATCCAGTATTTTTTGGTATTCGAAAAATAGCATTTTTGTGAAATTTAATTATATTCAAATACCAAAATATACGCGATTAATTCGTTTCAAATAGTTTCATTTAAAAGGTGTAAAAATCTTAATATATCTAAATTTTATCTAGCTAACTAAAATAACTATAACTGGTGGCTACGAAAGTGTCCAAAACAATTATGAATATTATTTCCAATTACAAATGCACCGTACATACATCCGTACATATATATATATATATATATATATATATATATATATATATATATAATATATATATATATTTAAAAAACAATACAAACAATAGCTGTATTATTAATTTTGTAGGTTAGTCCTTTGAAAGTTTTACCATTTGAAAAAGAAAAATATTTTTGTTAAAGAACTATTATTATACATTATCGAAAAAACGTATGCAAATTTGAACGCAGCGGGATTCAAACCCGCGTCTTTTGATTACCGTCCAAGAACCCGTGTCTCTTGCACAGTATCCAAAAGGCGCGGGTTCAAATCCCGTTGCGTTCAAATTTTTATATGTTTTTTCAAAAATGTTTTCTAATCCTAAGTGTGGAATAACATTTTAAAAATTGTAAAAATTATTATTATACTTTTTCATTCCGCTTACCAGGATAGACCAGAAGCACTTAGTATCAAGACACTCCGTACTTCGCTTTCCACCGAATTCGAAACATTGCGTATTGACTTGTGGAACTCAACGCCGGATTTCGTCTTACGAGAGCGAAAAAGTGAAAATAATTCCAAATATAATCACTTCCCCGAGTTTGGATCGAACCCACAACCGATTGTGTTTACAGTCACGCCGTCACACAGCGCCACGACCGGAATAAGGAATAATAAGTAGACAGGAAGTTCGCAACATAACGTATTCCGTGACGGAACTCAAATCCGCGCTTCGTCTCACCAGACAGAGGGAATGAGAATAATTTAACTATACCGGGCATCGAACCAATAATCACTTAATATCAATAAAAACCTCACCTTTGCTATTATCAAGAGAAACAAATCTCTTTCTACCGCCAATTCTATTTTGATGTCTTTCCAATTTATTCTTATGAAACATAGTAAACACAACGAACAGCACGAGCATTACCGTGTAGACTATAAAACAATTACTCTCCAATAACCAAACGGTAAATGATATGAAATTCATTTTGTTGTTCAAAATTGAATTACGATTTGCCGCGCAATTTGACGTTCACAATTTTTTTAATTAATTTTTTTTTCACACACAAGCACCGGCCACGCGCGCGCGCAGCCAACTAAGTTTGTTGACATTTTGTGTGCATTGTACAAGAATGAAACATCTATATGTGTGTGGAGTTATTTTATCGTATTTATTAATACTAGGTTATGTGTACGGTTTCGTTTGTTTTTGTTTTTTTTACTATGAAACTAGAAGCAAATTGCTAGTAATATTTAATTATATTATTATAATTTAAATTGTCTTTTCTACTAGCTTACGTAATATTGACAAATAGTGTCATACTAAATTTAGAATGTATATATATGTATATATATATATATATATATATATATATATATATATATATATATATATATATATATATATATAAGACAGCAAAAACGTTTAAGAATATGAATAACGTATACTAAAAACATATAAGAATGCCATGTGTTATCCTACCAACTCAACCGGTAGTAGAACACATGGCTTAGCGGTCAGAGCGCTTGGACGATTTCCAAGAGTCGCGGGTTCGAATCCCGCTTCATTCAAATATTTATACGTTTATTTTGTAATCCTAAGTGATGAATAACATTTTAAAAATAGTAAATTTCGGTTTAACTTTTAGGTTAGGTTTAATTTTTGTGATTTGTGTGAATGATGAAATTATTTTAAACAAACGGGATATTCGCATATATTTTGATATACGAAAGTACATTTTTGAAAATGTGTTGAACCTATGTCACAATCATCAATTGTATAACATTCTTAATAAACTTATAAAAATTAGAACGCAGCGCGATTCGAACCTCCGCCTCTTAAAACGCATCGAAACACTCTTGTCGCTAAGCCATGCGTTCTGTTACCAGCTGCGTCGAAATTCTTGTACGTTTTATTACAATTTATTTATACATTGCTAGAATATCAGAACATACGTGATACGTGATTTATCTATTTAAAATAGTTTCATTTAAAATCTTACGCACAGAGGAGGTCTTTTGCACGGTCTTGCTATTTACCTTTTCTACTAATATATCTTTTTAAATAAATTAGCAGTATATTGCTTTATGACGTCTTAGTTTTTAGCTTTATATATAATTTCAATATACAAACATCTGCACAATATTATGGCAGTATAATAATGGACGGTGCGTGTTAACGCGACCTTGTCTTTCTTGCAGACGAAAACATAATCGTGAATCATGAATAAAAAGTCTACTCATTTCGCGATTATTATTGTATCGTGGTTTTATTTTGTAATTGATATATAATTAAACATTATTTATGTTAATAAAGTCTTTGGTTTTTGAGATTTTTACACATTTTAAATGAAAGTATTTTAAACGGATTAATAACGTATATTTTGGTATTCGAAGCGTTTGTGTTTACGGTTGGTCGCACGACGCAGCTCAATATATATTTTTTTAAATATAACGTTCACAGAAAAGTATTATATTGTCATCAGAATTGTCATTTTTGACATTCTGGCAAGTTTATCAAACAAATCGGACAAAACATGAATTAAAATAACATTATAGGATATATCTTATATTATATTAAATAGATATATGATTTGAGGCCGGTCGTGACGCAGTGCGAGAGCATCTGACTGTAAACGCGATCGGTTGTGGGTTCGATCAATATTCGGGGGAGTGATTATATTTAAATTATTTTCACTTCCTCGTTCTGGTAAGTCAAAGTGCGGAAGTACGGAGTGTCTTGACACTAGGTACTTTCTGTAAGCCCTGCTATGCAACGCGGGATTAAAAACGTGAAGCTAAAAAAAAACAATAGATATAAGAGGTATTAAAATATTTTCTAATCCTAAATGTGAAATAACACTATAGAAATAGCAAAGTATTAAAATAAATAGCATTCTTCTTTGCCAAGCGATTATTTCTTATAAATAATATTTTTGTAGCAGAAATTTGTAAAAATCTCTCTACAGAGACGCTAACAATATGAATAACGTTGTAACGTTGTAAAACGTATAAGAATTTCGACGTAGCTGGTAGTAGATCGCATAGCTTAGCGATCACAGCGCTTGGACGTTTTCCAAGAGGCACGTGTTCGAATCCCGCTGTGTTCAAATCTTATAGGTAATTTTTTTCAAAAACGTGAGGTAATAAAAGCTTTTTAAAAAATTTTTTATTTTAGTTATTATCTCAGCCTTGTTATAGATAGCTACCTCGGTATACGATGTCCACACACACTCTTTTATTAAAAAACAAGCTTCACGCTCTATCCCGCATAGCAGAGACAACCTAGTGTCAAGACATTATGTTGACTGATTTCCGTTCGAAATCGAGACATTGCGTGTATCCAGGCTTATTTTAAAAACAACTGATGTACAGGTGAGCTTGATGTAACTTCATATTCAAATTTGAAAAAATATTTTTGACCAGAATTGAACCCGTAACTATATACGTTTAAATAAACCATATTGTACACATTTATATTATCAATTTTAAACAGATATTTATTTTACATCCTATAAGGAAAGTCACATTTATCAGTATTTCGCGCGCATAGAGAGAAATTAGTTCCCCTTGACCGACTGCCACGATGATGTCGTTTTGAAAAAAAAAATACACTATTTACCGTACAATTTAAATATAGTTAATTAGATAGCAATGACTATTATAGTGCCGTGGGATAGCGTTTATCAACCAGATTAGTTGTGGGTTCGATTCCCATTTGGCGGACTGATTTTATTTGAAATATATTTTCATTTCGCCACTCCAAACTAATATTAAACAAAAAATGTCATATCTGCCGTTAGGGGAAATTTTAAATTAATATTAAATTTTTTTTAGCTTCACGTTTTTATCCCGCATAGCAGGGTAGACAGAAAGCACCTAGTATCAAGACACTTCGTACTTCACTTTCCGCCGAATTCGAGGTTTTGCGTGCTGAATGGTGGAACTCAACGCCACACCTTGTCTTTACCAGAGCAAGGAAGTGAAAATAATTTAAATATAATCACTCCCACGAGTTTGGATCGAACCCACAACCGATCGCGTTTACAGAAAAACTATTTTTTTTTTAATAAAAATATACTGTTGAAAAAAGTATAATATTCTTTCTAAGAATATTATACAGATGCTAATGTGTGGAATTAAATGCAGTTAATACTCAATCAGAAAGCTAATTTGTCAGGAAATTATTGTAAAATTGTATTTGAAAAGGGTAACTGTTGAGTTTCTCGCCGGCTCTTCTCAGCAGACTTGCCTTCCGAGCTGATGGAAACTTCCTGTAGGACTGACAATACTGACACTTGAGTTGATTGACTATTCGAAAGTGCTTGTAAAGAGCCTATTTGAATAGAGAATATAATTTTGATTTAGTCTCTGACAGACGAGGCAGTTAACGGAGTGTCTTGACACTAGACTGTCTTTGACAGTGGAATAAAACGTGAAGCTGTAAAAAATTATATCAACGACAATGTATTTTTATATTTTTAATTTATTTTAAACTCTCTTTGAATATTTTATTCTATTTTGAAATGATGAAATCAATATAAAAAAGATGCGTCATTGAGTTCCGCCACTCATCACCCTATATCTCGAATTCGGTGGAAAGCGGAGTACGGAGTGTCTTGACACCAGGCACTTCCTGTCTACCCTGCTATACGGGATAAAAGTGTAGAGTCTAATTTCATAGTTTCCCAATCATAAAACGCAAAAACGGAAGTTATCTTCAATGGAAACATTCAAAGTAGCACAATGCGAGTAAAAAATATCTTGGTATCAGATGTGAATAAACGCTTTAAAACTTAAATTTAATTTGTCAATTCTGTTTTGACCTTACTTAAACCCTTTTTTAAGTGTAGAAATATCTAATTTGTATTAATAAAAACAAAGATAAAGCAGTTAAGTTTGCCACTCAACAAAATGTCTTGATTTTGCCAACAACGAACATCAAAGTATCTTGACACTGGGTTGTCTCTGACCACTTATGCGGGATAAAGTGTAAATCTTGTTTTTTTGCTTTATCTCTTATTCGTGCTTTAAACAAAACATCGTGTTGCAGTGGGACAGTGAGTCTGATTGTCAACACAAGTGGGTTCGATTCCCACTCGAGTAATGAATATATTTAAATTATTTCTATTTCTCGGCTCTGGTGTGACCTATAGTGTTCGTTTTTATTAAACACTAAACCTCGATAAATTCGAGAAAATATTGTACGCAGGTACCCAACATTATAATAATATTCTAAACAGTTTTTACTATTTTTAAAGTGTTATTCCACACTTAGGACTAGAAAACATTTTTGAAAAAAAAACGTATAAAAATTTTTGAACGCAGCGGGATTCAAACTCGCTCTTGGACGGTATCCAACAGGCGCGGGTTAGAATCCCGCTGCTTTCAAAAAAACAGTTGATAGTTACTAAAAATGGCGATAGTTAGAACATAGTTGAGTTCTGCGAGCCAACGCAATCTCTTCAGATTGAGCAGAAATTAGAGAACATGTCTTGACATTAGATTGTCTCTGTTTACCAATTAGATATATGGGATAAGGGATGAGGCCACTTTATTAACTATTCAATCACATTGCCTATGAATATTAACGAAAAAATAACTAAATAGCAATCAAGTAATATTTAATATAATTATGAATAAAAAAATTTCAATGTTATTATTTTTCAATTCGTCACACTGGTAAGACAAAGTGCGGCGTTGAGCTCCGCCAAAATCGAAGTTCGGAGTGTCTTGACACTAAATGCTTTTTGTCTACCCTGTTATGTGGGATAAAAAGCGTGAAGCTAAAAAAATGAATCAATTTTACTCACTAGAGTAACACAAATATGGTATAATAATACATTTTATGTATGACATTTGCTTTACTTTATACGTAGATAGCTCCTGAAAATATACAGTAAAATATAGTAAAATGTGAAAATCGTAATCAACTCAAGCGTAATACAGAAAATTTGATCAATTCTGTCAAAGTGAATCTGTATTCAAATCTAATAAAATTTGAACTCATGAAACAATTTGAAATAAAATAATGAAATAGGCGTTGAAATATATCAAAGAGTGAGAGAGCAAGATTGTTACAAATATGTCTGAAGCAAATGCCAACACTTACAAAAACTAAGTTGAAAGAACGGATATTTTCTTGGTCCAGATACGAAAAACCCCATAAAATATGAAGATTACGTCACTAAAATGAACTGCGCAGAAGAATAAGCCCTGGACTTCTATGAAGAACATGGGTAAATATTTGTTATACATTAAGTTAAGTTCAGATTGTGTCCAATTTGTGGAAATTTTTGTAGACAATTTCAGGAAATCGAGGTGAACCAAGAGCTTGAAAGTAATGGACTGATTTCCAGAAAATCTTGGGTAAATCAAGAGATGGCATTAGGACATGAAGAGCTATGGAGAGTATTGTGAAGGTTAATGGGATGTTAACGTAATTGGAGGGTTTTAAATAGGGAAAACATGGGGTGAACGAAAACACGTCTGTTTTTGTCAATTTCTTATATAAACAGCTTTAATCATAAACAGAAAAAGTACTCCAAAGATTTAAAGGAGTTTATTATGTAATATATATATATATATATATATATATATATATATATATATAAATGGCTTATGTATTTTAAATAAATAATGAGACTTTCTCTTAACGCATTGAAATAGTATCTCAAGGATCTAGCCAATCACTTCACAAAGAATTCAGCGCCCCATAATTACTGTATATAGATACCTTTCAAATAAATATAATACAAAGAGATAAAATTCATATATACATTAAAAAATTGCATGAAACGTAAATCCAAAGTATTCACGCTCAGAACGGATTTTTTAAAATACTTGAGTGTAGTCGATTTATTTAATTAGTATATGTTGAACGTTATGATGAACGTTACGAAGTATATGACGATGAGGTCGGAGTTCATATTGTTTCAAAACAATGAATAGACAATCCAAGCGTGTTGGGTAATGTGGAAATGGAGTGTATTGTTATTTTATAACCCAGTTAGAAACTGTTTAATTCAATTAGTTGTATTATTGTAAGGAAGTTAATTTTTAGCCATCTTTTTGTATTCTACTTGCCTTTTTCCTGTTTCGAGCAAAAAGATATCGGGTGAAAGACTATTTATAAGTAAGAAAGATTTATGAAGCCAAGGTGAGTGGATCGAAAGGTCGGGGGAGACCTCGGTTGACCTTCGAAAACACAGTATCGAAGATACTAGAGGAAGGTCACGTAAAAAGTATAAGAACCCCCGAAGGGCATGAAGAGGATAATGACTGTAGACGAGGCGAAAGAGGTATGCAGGGACCGTAGCGTTTGGCGCTCCGTACTCTGTGACTACCCCGCCAGGGATAAAGCGTGAAGCTAAATAAATAAATAATAATATTTAGAGTCAAGGCGGTCTGTTCATCTGACATCTGAAATCGAGATATTTCATATTGGGTGGCGAACTCGGCGCCACTACTTTCTTTCCAGAAGAACAGAAAAACGAAAATAAATTTCAAATATAATTGCACCGAATTGTGGGAACCGAATCCACAACCAATCGCGCTTACAGTAAGACGCTGTCAATCTGCGCCACTATAGCCTCTTAAATATTTCCGATGACATTTAAAAATTAAAGATTTGATGAATAAACATAAGAGTCCAGCTGAACTATAAATAAAATAAAATAGCCTATATTTTTACCTCTTACCTCTGCTAAGCCTGTCCATCTATCGCGGTGTCGTGCCTCGCGCATCCATGAGGTTCCCTATCTCTGGTAGAAGGCATCATTCCCCCTTTTACTTAATCTCAATGAAAATGAAATGAAAATGAAAATACTCTTTATTGTACACCGATTAAAACATTTACAGGAGAGTAATGACTAATGAAAGGTAGCACATAAATACATATAATCAAACACACAAACATACACATATAAACATCTACATAATACATATATACATTAAAAAAATACATACAATATACATGAACACATTCATATATACGAAAACTTTATGAAGACTAAATATAAATTTCTTACAGTTGACATTAACACTTAGGATTCATAAGATAGTGTCAAGTAATACTCTTTTAGCCTTTTTTTAAAACTAAGCAACGTTTTTGCTTGCCTGACTGTTACAGGTAAGGAGTTCCATAAGCGGACAGACTTCACTGTAAAGGAATTTGTATAGAAGGTAGAGGAGTGGCAAGGAAATTTAAGAGATAAGGTTAACTTGGAGCGGAGGGAGAAATCATGTGATTCACACAAAGGCTTAAATCGTTCTTTGAGATATGGAGGGGACGATGGATTGAAAAGGACATTATACAAAAGACAAAGAACGTGAGTATTCCTGCGAAGTTGAATAGGAAGCCACTTGAGCAGTTTACGAAATTCAGAGACATGATCGTACTTACGTAGTCCGAAAATGAACCTAATGCAGAGGTTTTGAAGGCGCTCAAGCTTATTTAATTGCTCCTCTTTTAAGTCTAGGTAACAACAGTCAGCATAATCAAGGATTGGTAATAGGATTGATTGTGCCAACGCAACCTTAGTGGGAATGGGCAGGAAGTTACGTCATCGACGCAGTGATGCAACAGCTGAAAATAATTTTCTACTTACCTCACATATTTGGGGCTTCCAAGACAGATGTTGATCAAAAATAATATCTAAATTCTTGACTTTTTTGTAAAAGGTATTTGTATTCCATCAAGTAATAAATTAGGCAATTCATTTTATGTCATTTGACATATAAGCCTTAGTCTACCGATTATAATGGCTTGAGTTTTTTTTGGATTTATATTTAGCCCTAAAGATTTGCTTTGAGTAGAAATAGTTGTAAGTTCATGAGATATTTCTTATTACAGCATAGTAAATATTCATAATAAAAATATATGAACTTTATAAATGTTAAAAACATTGAAATAACAAACCGAAACAACAACAAAGGTCTTATTGTTTGACTTTAAGGCTTAAAATCTATTACATTGTTGATAAATTTCAAAGTATTTCGATTGTGTGAATAGTAAAAAAAAATAGAAAATAATAAATAAGTAAATAAGAGAATGGCGAAACATACTATGGCAGTTGATTTAGAAAATAAACAAACAGTAGTTATTTCTTGAGAAGTCGTTTTGGACTTGCCGCTATTGTTTTGTGTGCAGTTGTATTTACGGGAACTGTTTTTAGAGGTGATTTGCAACTCGATATTTTTTGTAGTTCAGTGAGACACTCAATCTGATGTTTGGTGCCGTCGAGTTTCAATATATGAATATTTCCATCTAGTATCCAACACCTGTTTACGTCAAAGCGCTGCCTTGCTTCAAGGAATACTGTATGACGAGATTGTGTTAAAAATTCAGATTGTGTGATTCCAGTACCTCTTAATTTGGTTTTGGTAAACCAAACTTATTTCTTGTTGGAAAGTCCAAAAATTTAAGTACAATGGGGCGAGATTTTTCAGAAGGACGTCCCATCCTGTACGATGATTTTATGCTGGAGCTTGAAAAACGGGTTATATCTAAGTTATCACAGTCACAACTTTTGCTAGAAGGTCCTCTGATTTCTCCTCCGCGACCCCATGGAATAATAACATTTTTCTCCGTCGACGCATTTCCTGACGATCCATTTCAAGGCTGATAAGTTCTACCTGCTTTTGCAGGGTGTTTAACGCCGAAAGAGTAAAACTCTTAAAATTTATGAAATCCGTCGCCAAAGAAGATGTAGTCATAGGAGAAGAAGATTTATTTAATTCATTTTTGGATTCATTCATCTTCATATAGAACATATCATTCGATGATAGGTGTCAATTTCGATAACATATATATATATATATATATATATATATATATATACACATGTTGACAACTCAACACCGCATTTTGTCTTTACCAGAGCGAGAAAGTGAAAATACTTGTAATATCATCACTGCCCTGAGTTGGGATCAAACCTACAACCGATCGCGTTTATAGTCAGACGCTCTTCCATTGCACGACGACCGGCCTCAACTGGGCTAGTTACATGTCATGAAACTGTTAGTTTCGACTATAAATTTCACAAAATCACGAAGACTCACTCACAGACACTTCAAGCAACTCCTTGATGACATTAAAAGCAAACAAGGAGATTTACTGTACACTTACTACACAGAACTAAGGTGGCCAAGTCGTCGTAAGACTCTGGAACGATTTTTAAATTTAATAGAAGAAATTGTAATAATTCTAGCGGAAAAGCAAAGGGATGTCCCGGAACTTAAAAATCCTGATTGGTTGTGTGATTACTTTTTTAGTTGACATTACAAATCATTTGAATGATCAAGACAAGACACACGGCTGCAAAGCAAAAGTCAGCTGATATGCCCAACGCTCATGTATCATCCTTTCAACGCAAGCTGACACTTTTCAGATCACAATTGAATTCTGGAAATCACAATCATTTTCTGAATTATAAGAAGATAGTTGAAAAATTCCACAAAACTGCGATTAATTTCAGTTGTGTAGAAAAGCTAGATATTATGATTCTATCTTTTCAAGACAGATTTTCGGAGTTTAAAAAAGTGAAACCTCTGTTGGACACATTCAGCACACGATTTCAGTTGAAAATGTGCTAGAGTCAAAATGACCAAGATTTACCCAATAAATACAACGAAGGAGTCTTGCTGAACTTTTACCTGCATTGATAAAAATGTACGTAGAGTTGCACGTAAGCTCTCTGAAGTGTGCCAGCTTATTTGGTTCTACCTGTATATGTGAACACACTTTTTCAATACTATATAATAATAAAACAAAGAATCGAAACCGCCTTGCAAATGAAAGTTTGGAAGCAGTTTTACGTGTTGCTAGAAGTAAATTTGAGATAAATATAAAAAAAGATTGTAAGCACTATGCAGTGACACGCTTCCAATTAATAAATACTTTTTCAATTTTATTAAATTATTATCAATTGTTTATTGTTAGAAAACATTATTGAAAAAACGTATAAAAATTTGAACTGGTAGTAGAACGCATGGCTTAGCGGTCAGAGCGCTTGGACGGTATCCAAGAGGCGCGGGTTCGAATCCCGCTGCGTTCAAATTTTTATACGTTTTTTCAATAATGTTTTCTAATCCTAAGTGTGGAATAACACTTTAAAAATAGTAAATATAATTGTTTATTGTTTTTGATTTGGCCGAGTAGCCACTGTCTTAAGGAGCACCGCCCAGCACACGCTACATGTGTATAAAGCTTGGGTGTTTTAACGTTACGCGTTGCGCGACGACTTAGGGGACTACCTCTCCCTCTCGGCAGTGGTGGGTCCAGGAGGTTATAAGACTTAAATAAAATTGGAGTGTCTGTTTGTAATATTAAACATATATGTATATACTTATACCAAAATAACAATATTTACCTGTCTCTCTGTTTGCTCCGGCTATGGAATAGCTAAAAAGATTTTGATAGGAGTTTAAAATTCTCAGATGAAATCACGGGCACAGCTAGTAGTCGATATATCTGTTTAAGTGAAACATCAAGAACGTAGGGATTTATATATGACTGATTATCTTCTCCCATAAAATAAAGAAAATTTAAAAGAATAAAATAATCATTGATTTGATTGACGATTACTTAGTAAACATTATAAGCGCCTTACAAGAAATTATAGCAAAGTTTCAAATATAATAATTTGCTACAATTACGTGTCGGATGTAGCTTTTGCTCGATTTTTTTTCTTACCTCAAGGCTTTATTTATCAGAGATTATTTTACTTAATCTAACTTTAAGACTTAGTAGAAAGGAAAAAAGTCTATAATTACTTAAGTTGGCTGATCGTGGCTCAGGAGACAGTGTTTGATTGTAAACGTGATCGGATGTGGGTTCGATTCTCACTCGGGAGAATGATTATATTTAAATTATTTTCATTTTCTCGATTTTGAATGGAAAGTAATTAATGGAGTGTCCTTTATATTAAGTTCTTTATTACTTCCCTGCTATGCGGGATAAAGCGTGAAAATAATGTCATCTTACTATTTTCACGCTTTATCCCACACTGAAATTTAATATTTTTTTTTCTTATTTTTTTAGCTTCACGCTTTTATCCCGCATAGCAGGGTAGCCAGAAACATCTACCGTCAAGACGCTCCATACTTCGCTTTCCACTGAATTCGAGACATTGCGTGTTGAGTGGTGGAACTCAACGCCGCACTTTGTCTTATCAAAGTGAGGGAGTGAAAATAACTTAAATATATTCACTCTCCCGAGAGGAAATGGAACCCACAACCGATCGCGTTACTGCGCCACGACCGGCATCAAATAGTTTCTTTAATGACTATTAATATACAACCAATACATTCACAACAAGGAAAAATAGAAGCTATATATATGTTAAGTTAAAGTTAGTTAAGAACAAAAAAAACATACAACTCGATTCCTTTACGTATAATTCAAGAATATAAGTTTGCAATTAAATTTTAATTAGATATAACGATTCCACTGATCGAACCTACAACAGATCGCGCTTACAGACAGACGCTGTTCCACTGCGCCAAGACCGGTTATATTATATACATATATATATATATATATATATATATATATATATATATATATATATATATATATATATATATAACATTTCAATACATATATCTATATATTATTTTTGCTGAGTTTCAAGCTTTTTCTTCGCATAGCAGGGTAGACAAAAAGTACCTAGCGTCAAGACACTCCGTACTTCGCTTTCCCCCAAATTTGAGATAATGCATCTTGAGTGGCGGATCTCAACGCCGCACTTTATCTTATCAGAGCGAGGATGTGAATAAATCCCTCCCCGAGTGGATATAGAACCCACAACCGATAGTATTCACAGTCAGACGCTGCCCCACAACCGGCCATTAATTATCAATCATTAGGATATTGTTATAATCATAAACAAAAATACGCCATTGATTTTCTTATTAATAAGTATAGTGCTATGTATTGATGATGGACAGGAAACAAGCACACTTCCTTCAGACTAATATAAACCACTCTGCTAGTGCGCAGGACTTGTTGCTGCAATCCATGGTGGAATGGTGTATCGACGTTGGAGTTGTTTACGAACCGTATTTAGTCCCACGTAATGCTCGCTGGATGTGTAACTTAAATGGATCAGTCGCAATTGTCTCTGGGAGTATCGATAATGGCGATACCTTTCCCAGCTTTGGAGAAGAGCTCAGGTTATATTGTAGCAATCGCAGCCGCAGCAGCAGATATTTCGTGATTCCGTTAGAGCTGCGATTTGTTGGCAGTCGTCTAGGAAAATCTTAGTCCCAGGTGACTTCAATGCCAACTCCTGGGCGTGTGGCAACCTTACCTCAGATACCAAGAGAAAACCTGTGCAGATGTGGGCTCTACTCTCTGGGCTATTCGTTTTAAATGCGGGGACAGCTCTCACTTGCGTACGACACAACGTAGGGTAGTGGACATCTCATTTGCTACCCCGTCCGTTGTACGTAATGTGAAAAACTGGAGAGTAGAGAAAGACATAGAATCTTTGTCAGACCATCAATATATTAGGTTTGAGATCTCCTCTCGCCCGGTGTCAGTGGTCTTCTTTAGGGTCTCATATCAAGGGCTACCAAGATGGGTCGGCTTGATATAGAGTTTACCAAAGAAGCTGCAATCGTTGCAAGCTGAAATCTTCAAGGGAGGGCGTTGGATGCCAGCTTCATGTTGGCTTGCTGCTTGGACACGTCAATGCCACGAGCCCGTTGACGGCGAACATTAGAAAGGCTCCTCCCTTAGCGCATGAAGGAGATTTGGTGGTTCCCCCAATTACTGTAGGGGAGATGGATTTAGCTCTGAAAAGGCTGAAGTCTAAAAAGACAGCTTCGGGACTAGACAGTATTCTAGGAAGAGTATTAAGCATCGCCGTGGAATACGTAAATGTCAATTTTCGGGAATTGTATGACTAGTGCTTATCGACTGGATAGTTCCCGAAGATGTGAAATGATGAAAGATTGTGCCTGTTATGCAAGGAGGGTCATCCTCTGAATTCTCCTTTCACATTCAAGCCGATTGTGTTGCTGAATGAGACGGACAAACTTTTTGATAAGATCGTTGCTGCTCGTCTAATCCTGCACCTAGAGGAGGTAGGTCCGGGTCTTTCATAAGCTTAGTTCCAGTTTATGGCTGGCTGCTCAACAATTGATGCTCTGAACGCCCTGAAAACCCGGTCGTTGGCCTTAACAGCCTGTCGTTGCATTTAGAAAGACTCTCCGCTCCCGTGGTGTACCTTTATCTCAACGATTGTTAGATGAGTCCTATAGGTTGAGGAAGATGGTCAGGTCATTCGAAGAGTTTGGTGTGGGGTTCCACAGGGGTTGGTTTAAGGAACGACGCTATGGAACCTTGAGTAGGATTGGCTCCTGCGTTGTCGTCTTCCTCCCGGTCTAAGTGTCATTTGCTATGCAGATGACACCCTCTCAACTGCCTGTGAGAGAGTGTAATCCACCTCGACTTATCAGGAGACGGCACGCCGGGCTGAACCAGGCGTCCAGCTTTACTATCATTGAACATATCAAAGTGAAGGTCTCCATACCTAAGACAAAACCCTTCTATTTCATGGCCCGCGCAAAAGTCCCGGTAGGGCTACTCTGCATATCCAGGACGCACTTCGCTCAACTTGTGCCGAAGCTAGTCAACGCCGCTGGGGCTCACGGAAGGTTGATGCCGAATATTGGAGGGCCGGACTCTCCATATCGACAGCTTAGCGTGTGGCGTGTTGTGATCCATGGCACTATACGGTGCACCCGTGTGGGCGGATTTTCTCACCGCTTATAACAGGACCCAATTACGAATAGCATAGAGGGTCATAGCGGTGTGGGCAATACGGGGATACCGTACGGTGTCATGGACGGCGGCCACTCTCCGGCTGGGTGATTCGCCTTAGGAGATGCAGGAAGAAGCGCTCGCCAAAGTTCACACATTCCGCGTAAGTGAAGGAGAGATACTATCGAGAGAAAATATCGTGTGGATCAAGAAGAGCTGATCTGATGATGGAAGGAAGACTCGGGGTCCCCAGTGGAGGGCCTAGCGACGGTAGAGGCAGTTCGCCCTCGTCTTGAATGCTGAGCCACGAGAAGTTTAGGGGTCCTTACGTTCAGGTTGTCGCGTAGGTGCTAAGAGGGCACGGTCGCTTCGATAAATATTTGCATTAAATTGCACGTCGGGAGGTGTCGCCGATGTGCCATGAGTGTAATGTGCCCATCGATTTGGCGCATCACACTCTGGCTGAATGCCCCGCTTGGGCCTCTTGATGGCTGTAGTGGCCTACCCACTCTGAAGACCACCCAGAGTGGTGGGGGGCCATGCTGGATAGTGAAAAGAACTGATCTGCAATGGATTCCTACTGCAAGTCAGTTATCGCACTGAAGGAGACCGCGGAGTGGGTGCGCGACTTCATTGCACATTAAGACCCGCTTCACTGTCGCAGGCCAGGAGGTAGGAGAAGGCGATATGCGCTTCTCCAACTCCACCTGCTCTAGAGGAGCTACTGCGGGATGGTCATTATGATCATCCTGTAACTCATTAAGCCTGCGGGTGCTGTGGAGAAAACTCGGGAGCACCCTTAAGGCGACGGTGCCCTGAGACAAAAAAAATAAAAAATAAAAAAAGAGTAACTTTACTATATAAGTACATACATTGCTTCAGGCAATATTTGACTATACAATTTTTGCGCTACGCGTTGCTAATAATAGATTTCCTGCTATACTAAAAAATATATAACTACATATAAAACGTTCATTATACACTTTTTGACAATTTTTTCCTCGTTAGCTTTTTTCTTCCAATGACGTCTTATATTTTGTATTGACGTATTTTTATATAGATTAATTACAAAATGGCGTGTTGTTAATAATGATCAAATCGATGTTCTCAACATAAAGTTGCTTCACTCAACACACAATGTCTCGATATTCGCGGAAAGCGAACGAAGGGTATTGTCACTAGGCTTTCTGTCTATCCTGCTATGCGGGATAAAAGCGTGAAGCTGAAAAAAAAACAGTTAACTGTAGCGCAGTGGCTCGCCCCTTGATTATAAAACCGATGTTTGTGAGTTTATTTTCATTTCACCATTCCGATAATACAAAGCGTGGCGTTGAGATCCTCTGTTTAACGTATAATGTCTAGAATTTGGATAGATCATCGCAGCACAGAATGTTTTGACATTAAGTTACAGATAACTTAACCTACCTTGCTTTACATGAGAAACTGGAAAAAAATCTCCGCCTATTTCCCAATTATAAGGAAAAGAGAGATAAGACAAAGAAAAAAATCCCGTTATCATCTTTTGTATAGTTAAGAAGCATTGCGTGTTACATTGTATATAGATGATGAATTCCAGAAGTGTAAGTTGAATTCTAGAAATGATCATTAAAATCAATTCTCGGACTTAAGAAACATATGACAGACATTCTTTTGTTGATAAGATGAGATAATATTAAATAATAAAAGAATTAAATTACTTTCAAATAAAATAATTGGGATCCAATAGGTAATAACAATAAGTAAGGTAAATCTCTATTTCACACTGAAAGCCAAGTGCTTTGCCACTAGGTTGTCTCTGATTACCCTGCTATGCGGGATGTAGCGTGATTTTAATGATGAAGTACTTTAAAACGACCAATAAATTTATATCGATTGGATGTTTTAAAAAAAGTAGTATAGTCTCTTTTTTAGTACCAAAAAAACTGTTAACGGCAATAATTGCTTAGGAATTTAAGAAAAAAAACTAACCAACTTATTAATATAATTTATAAACTATAAGAAAATAAATTTAACCAGTTCTCATATATGACCTCGAAGAACAAGTCGATCAAATAGACCGTTTATAGTGCTCGGAAATTTCAATTTCAATTTATCGGATGTTATTTATAAGGTGATATTTTTTTACAGCTTCATGCTTTATCCCGCATAGCGGGATAGTCAAGAACCTAGTGTCAATTCACTCACTATTTCGCTGTTCCGTATGAATTCGAGACATTGAAGGTTAAGTGGACGAACCCAACGCTGCGCTTTGTCTTACAAGAGCGGAAAAAGTAAAGACATTAGATATAATAATTCCTCGAGTGGGAATCAAACTCACAACCAATTTAGACGCGCGTGTTTAGAGTCGCACTTACGGCGTTTACAACTGTACTACTGACTGACTTGAGGCCGATTGAGGAACAGCGTCTGACTGCAAGCGCAATCGGCTGTGGGTCAATTTCCACTCGAGATTGATTAAAATAATCTCCACTACCTCACTCTGGTAAGAAAAAGCGCGGCGTTGAGTTCTGCCTCTTAACATGCAATGTCACGAATTCAGCGAAAAGCGAAGTACGGTTTATGTTGACACTAGGTGCTTTCTACCTACCCTGCTATGCGGGATAAAACTTGAAGCTGACAATTTTATCTATATCGATGATTTTATATAAACTAGCAAATGTCCGTAACTTTCTTTATAATGGTCTTTATAATCGTAAGGGTCATTAAATGTTATGCACCATAATAATGTCATTTCCATATCGTTTACTATTTCAGGGGCCCTTAGGATGCCACATATTAGAAAGCAGCCACAAAATGAACTAAAGAGTGACCAGCATAAAAAATTTCAAACCAAAAAAATTCATTCCCTTTATTCCGTTAAAGCCAGTAGTGTCAGAGATCAGCGTGTATATAGAAACAGATATTTTTTTAGCATCACGCTTTTATCCTGGTTAGATATAGCAGAGTAGACAGAAAGTACCTAGTGTCAAGATGTTCTGTATTTCGTATATGAGACATTTTGTGTTGAGTGGCGAAACTCAACGCCGTATTTTGAAAAGACAAATAGACACACAAGACAATAAATAGCTTTGAGGTTAATACTATTAGTACAACAAAAAATCAACGACAAAAGGTCTAGCACAATACGCTAATATTTTTTTAGCTTCACACTTTTATCGCGCATAGCAGGGTAGACAGAAAGTACCTAGTGTCAAGACACTTCATACTACGCTTTCCACCGAATTTAAGACACTGCGTGTTATTTAGTGGAACCCACGTTTGAATGGAACCTACTTCCGATCCGGGTAGCATTCAGACGATGTACCACTGCGCCACGACCGACCTCCATTTTATGACAATATCTTCAAGAGATATTGAGAAAATAAAGAATAAAGAGACTTTTGACTTTCCATTACATTCTTACTGTAAGGGTTGATTACACAAGATAAGGAGTATTTCTATTTTAAATAAAAAGCAATATGATAACAGATATGATAAAATTATTTTATTCGAAATTCCGTTTTTTTAGCTTACCTGGCTAGACCTGGACCAGGGGTCAACAACATTTTGAATCGGAAGAGCCAAAAACCACCATATACAATTTTTGAAAAGAAATGACCACAAAAAAACCTTGCCAATAAAAATATTAGCTCTATATAAAAACTTGCGCAATGTGACAGCGTCTGACTGTAAACGCGATAGAGTGGGTTCGATCCCCACTCGGGGGAGTAATTGTATTTAAAATTATATGCACTTCTTCGCTCTCTGGTAAGGCAAAGTGCGGCGCTGAGTTCCACCACTCATCACGCAATGTCTCGACTTCGGTGGAAATAGAAGTACGGAGTGTCTTGACACTAGGTGTTTTCTGTCTACAGAGCTATGCGGCATAAAAAGATCTTTTGGATCATTAATCTATTATTTATATTTATTATATTATGTTTGTATTAGAGCTATTGAGCCGCATGTGGTTCGCAAGCAGCAGGTTGCCGACCCCTCTGCTAGATTTTTTGCTATAAAATTAATATTATATCTTACTTTTGAATATATTTAATATATTGAAAAAAGTAAATTCGCGATTTAACCCGCATTGCGGAATAATAGAGAGAACCCAGTGTCAAGACACTACGTTCTCTATTAAAATAGCACTAGCTGAGTAGCGGAGATTAACCCCACGCTTTGTCCCACCAGAGCGGGGAAAGAAATTAGTTTGAAAAAAAAAATCATATTCTAATACCTTTCAATGTTAATACGTTACATGCATTCATGATAATGTGAAATCCTTTCGAGTATATCTACTTTATAATGCCTTTTTTCAATTTTTAAATAAATAATGTGTATATATTTCAATATAAAATCATTAAAATAAGCAAATTTAAAGTACGTTTAAATCGAGTCGTCGGAAATCGAACACGTACCAATAATGAGAACAGCCAGCCCACTGAACCATGAAGATCTCTCGCCAAAGAACAAAACCAGTGTTTAATGCTAGTGAATAATGTATAGTTAGCCTTTTAGGGCTTCGTACCTAAAGGGTAAAACGGGTCTCTATTATATACGGATCTGTAACTCATAAACCGGGATAGTTAGATAATTAAAATTTTTCCATATAACGTATTTCTGTTTCCGTTATAACAGCAAGTACTGAAACATCGTAATAGATATTTAATGAGGCTCCCGTACAAAAATGTGATTTTTCTGCTCATTTTTACTCCATATTGTTAATAAATAGACCCTGGAAATAATCCACAGATATATATTTGCTTTAGAAATTAATAATTAAATTAAAACAAATATTTAAGAAGGCTGCCATATATATATATATATATACAACAGATATGATTTTTGGCGTTCTTTATAAATAATAGTACGGAACACGTCCGAACGCTAGTCCAAGTCACACTTGGCCGGGTTTTTTGCAAATTATGTAATTAACACATGAAATGACGTACGAACAATTCATTATTTGTCAAAATTATTAGTGATGTTTAAGTATCTGTAAACAATAATAACCATTTGATCAAAAGCGATGATTGTCATATATCTTATTTGTGTGTTTTAAGCTGACGCATTATTGGTTTAATATGGATACACCGCGACGTTAATTTTTTTTTAATTAATAAGAAGTGAGTAAGTAGAGAAGATAAGAGAAGAAACTTCTAAGTCTTTTATATATTTGCCATGTGGATGCCCGTCACGTCGCAGAGAGAAGGTGGGATTTGTATCTGGCTTTAAGGCATCAAATCTCATCTCCACAGCGCAAGAGCAGTAAAAGATCAAAAGATGAGAGATTAGAAATAAGAGAAAAACCTTTCCTACTTTGAATAATAATTGATTTAGAACAAAAATAATGGACTGATTAGTCCCTACAGGCGCAACTTTAGTGGTTTCTAATATAATTGATATGAAGATGCCCTTCACATTCGGTGAGACAAAGCTCGAGTTCGCCATTTAGGCCGGACTCGAGATTCGTGTTCTAAAAAGGGGTAAAGAAATTTTGCTTCATATATTAAGATATAGATTTAGAACTAATATTTAATATTATCTATTTATTAATATATCTTGCTTGAATTACTTTATTTTACTTATGCAAAAAGTGACTAAAATATCTAGAAAATATTAACTGATTTTTTGTACCAGCTCCATAAAACCTTCCTTAAATCCTTCGCTCTAGTGATACAAGAGTCTCGCCTATCAACACAAAATTTCAAGATAGAGAGAGGACGCAGTGTATTCACACTAAGTTGCCTTTGGCTAGCCTACTGTGCGTGATAAAGTGTGAAGCTTTAAAATAAAGGGGCGCAAGAAATAGCTACAATATTCAATTCATTTTTCCTACTCATCCTGCAGTGATAATAAAGTTATCTTAGTAGTTGTTTAAAATTGTTTAAAAAAAGTTGAAATTAAAAAAAAAACACCAAATTGTGAAACCATTTATCTATCTATCAAACCATCACTATATAAAATCATATAAACACATATAAAATACAAAATTAAAAAAAATATTTTTTTTATATTCATAAATCCATATAAATGTGACATAAAAAGTAAGCGTCAGTTAGCGTATGGCTATTACAAATGTCGTGTTACCGCTAGAATTATCAATAATACAAACAAACTTAACTATGGGAAAATTCCAATAAGCGTAAACAAAATGTAAAAGCCCCAATATAAATTGATTAAATATTTTTTATTAGCTTCACGCTTTTATCCCGCATACCAGGGTATACAGAAAGTACTTAATGTCAAGACACTCCGTATTTCACTTTGCACTGAATTCGGGAGAGTTTACAGTCAGACGCTATCCCACTGTGCCTCAGGCCTATTTTCTATGATTTTTTTACCACTTTTTATACACCTTCGAAATAAAAGGAGGATATCAGCTCGGCATGTATGTATGTACTATTGTTAGAATTGAATCATAATCGAGTATCATAATCCATTTAGGTTTCCAAGCCTGTTCTTAGTTTTTTATATATGTATGTTTGTTTGTTTGCCCACGAAGTTCTCGAAAACTAAAATTCGTACCGAGATATTTTTTTTAATGTAAGTCAAGATAATTCTGATTAAAGTAGAGAGTAAGTTTCGAAGTAGGTGTTATAAATGAATTACTCATTTTATATATATACATATACATATATATATATATATATATATATACATACATATATATAGATATATATACTACCTGCACATTTATATATATATATATATATATATATATATATATATATATATAAATGTGCAGGTAGTATAAATTAATATATTAAATTAGTAAAATAAATGTAACACACACGTTTATCAGCCTTTAATAAAAGCCTTGGCTCATGATACGTCACGTGGTTAGGACTCATTTATTGTTGTATTCGTATGTTACTCAAGATCTTTTAGAGGTTCAGAGGTAACAGTGTTAAGAAATTTCAATTGTAATACATTAAATTTGTATAATTAGCCATCAGAAGGTAATCTCATTTATTATATATTTGCCATCAAAATAAAAAGAATTTCTTTGCCGTCAGATGGGGTTTTTTATATTTGTAATATCATTCATAAACCTTCCATTGAGATCACCAACGGCTCATCAGAGGAAAAGCAGAAGGCGCGTCCTACCTTTCTCCTATTTATAATGAACCATATTTATAATCAACCTATGAGGTAATCATAGTAAGAGAAAAGATAGCCAAAACAGCCCCGCCCCGCCGCTAGCCGTGAATTCCTACCGACCGTGATTCTTAAAACCTTGGTATTGAACCCTCCGGGGCGCAACGAAGTGGAACAGTTAACGTATATGATATTTACAATGCCTTTGCAAACGATCAATTATTAGTTATCTGTTCGATAGTTTATTTTACTGTAAGATAGATTTGTGATGATGATTGGTTTGTGAGACCAATACATGCCGTTGATTGGTTTGTGAGATCATTACATGATGATGATACGTCGATTGGCCTGCCAGACCAATATTACTTTCCAATTCGCATATCAGTTCAGACGCACAACCGCTAGGCGGCCGATTGTGTTATATTCACGCACAGCACGTACGTAGCAGCCGTTTGTCAAAACCAACAATTAAACTCGGTTAGGTGCCACCGATATCAGATATCAGCCATATATTCGCCGAACACTGACAGTCATGTGTCAAATTATGCGTTCTATTACCAAACAAGGCGCTAGACAAACAGTCGAACACCATTACGTACTACAGCATTTCATAAGATAATAGTATCGCATTTAAAGATACTTCGAAACGCATGAGACATAATAGCGTCACACAACCATTAATCCCACACCAGGGATGTAAAACGACATAGAAACAAATTACATCTAAACCTGATTATTATATCAGCCTCAGTGACGCCCAGAAACATTGGTTTATGCCATCGACAACGAATAGCAAGCAAGCCATAAGCTCGCCGAACACCGAAAGTCAGGTGGCATGGTGTGTCTCTATCACATAGATCCATTATATGTATCGCTCCAAATACACATATTTATATTCTTATTAGAATTTCAATTGTATAAGATCGTGCCAATATTCACTATAAAGCCATATATCATATATTTTATATACGGTACGAGTCTTTCAGCTCATCATATATGTTAGTACCTTAGTACATAAGGAGGTTGACTCGACCGCCGCATATTGCCTCCCTATATATGCCATGCAACTGTTCTGACATTCAGGACGATGTAACCTGAAATCTCTTTAAACACCAAGTCAGAAACTCTATGAAAGACGACTCGGCCCGACGACGCTCGACATCGCCGACGTCGACGAGCTCGGCCACCCTATTACATGCACAACTGCAACTTCTTTTATTACACGAACATAATCTGTTCATTTAATACAATATGAAATAGACAATAATTTTATCATAGTCGATTTATTATATAATATTGTTTTGTTTACATTAAATATATATATTTGATTTAAATATTGAAACATATTTATATTTCAATATGTACATAAGTACATACCGTTACAACTGCCGTGTATTTGACATACACGTTTATATAAAGCGACATATACGTTGCTAAGGCGACTCGTTAGTTACGCTTGAAGAACATTCAGTTTTTATAAAAAGATTTGTCGCGTTACAAGATGTAGAGATAAAATATATTTTATCTATAGTACTGTTTTATCTACAGTTTTAAATGAAGGGAAACGGATTGTGTTAACAATATAGTTTTCTCTTTTTTTAATAGTGTACGACAAGTGGCGGAACCCAACGCTGCGCTTAGTCTAATCAGAAATAATCTCTGGAAAAGTGCTCAAAACGGGAATTTTCTAAAATACATTTTTTAAATACCAAAATTTGTATACTTGTGAATACAAATTCCGATTAAAATAATTTAATTTAACCATTTAATTTAATAGAGGCCGATCGTCGCGTCGTGGGATAGCATCTGACTGTAAACGGGATCAGCTGTGGGTTTGATTCCCACTTGAGGGAATGATTATATTTCAAAAAATACTATGGTTTCCTCGCTCTGATAAGACAAAGCACGGCGTTGACTTCCGCCACTCAACACGCAATGTCTCAAATTCGGCAGAAAGCGTCGTGTCTACCCTGCTGTATGTTATAAAAGCGTGAAGCTAAAAAAATAAACTCACCCTAATGAGAATCAAATCCACAACCGATCGCGTTTGGCCAAATGCCGCGATGAATTCCACCACTCAACACGCAATGTTTCAAATTCGGTGGAAAGCTAAGTATGGAGTGCCTTAACACTAGGTACTTTCTGTCTACCCTGCTATGCGGGATACAAGCGTGAAGCTAAAAAAAAAGTGTTATTCTAAACTTTTTCTTAAATAAAATATATATATTATTTTTATTTTTAAAAATATTTTCTAAACATAACTTCAGGAATCGTTAAGCCAAAGACATGACATTGTTGGCAGCCTTGCAGGGTTGTTCCGGGTTACATAGAGTAACATAAGTATATTATACTATATATGAATAAATTAGAAACCCACTTGAAATTCACGAACGACTAACGTACACATATAAAATTTAATTATATAAAAAAAAAACATTTTTGGTAACAGGAAAAATGCAAATGACAATCAAACTAGATACGAAGTATGCACACGGTTTAGTTTATTGATATTTAAATATTATTTATATTGAATATTTCCTGTACGATTTTTTTTTTGTTTTGGAAAGTAAATATGTAGATTTTTTGTTTTTTTTTTTTAATTAAAAACTCTTTCGTTACTCAGTGACTGACTAACTGACGATTCACAGACCAAGTTACTGACTTACTGACAAAACTAAACCAATTCTATTATCAATTTGCAAATATTATAACACAAATGTTTCTCGTTTTACTATAAAATGTCAATATTAGTATGGAGTGGAAAAACCTTCGTAAAATTGTTGATAAAGATCGTGAAACAAAAATATCTAAAATAACATCCGAGTTATTAAAACACGCGAAGACCTTACTCTACTTGCCTAGTTGTGTGAAACCTCCTAAGTTGTTATGGACTACCAAATATATACAAGATTAATGCACCAGTTCCTCCAATCGTTGGCCGTATCGATACGCCTATATTTAAACCTAATAAATAAGTAAATCAATGCTTGAAACCAGTGAACAGTAATATGGTGGATATAAGCTAGATTGTGATTGTGGCTTATCATACATTGGCCAAACAAAGAGGAGCATCGGGGCTAGGGTGAAGGAACATATATCCGGTGTCAAGAATGAGCATGTATTGCAATCATCAGGTTTGATAAACCACATATCCTCGCTAGGGAAAGTAGATATTTTTAATTAAACTATTTTAAACGGATTAATCGTGTATATTTTGGTATTTGAAAATATATTTATAAATACCTGACCTTTAGAACACTTTACAGTAGTCCGTGGTCTCAGGTAGGCTGAGGTGGCATTTGTCTGTCCATTCTACTGCCTTCTGTTTCTTAATTGCCTCGGGTACTGCACTGGATTCTTGCAGAATGAGCTGACTGTATCTTTGTCTCTGGTGAGGTAAATTTGAAACTTTATTTTTTTTATAAGTGGCTCCCCAGTGGTAGTGAATTTCCAACCATCTTCTCTATTTCTCTAAATTAGGATGTTTTTGAATTTCAATAAACCCGTGGGTCATTCTAGAAATATATTTACTTTCCCTAGCTAGGATATGTGCATTAGCAAACCTGATGTAGTGGTTGGACTTATTCATTGCATGTTCATACACAGCTGACTGCAATACACACTCATTCTTTACTTCGAATATGTGTTCTATCACCCTAACCACGATGCTCTTCAGTTAAATATATTTTCTAATCCTAAAATATACACGAATAATATAAATTTAATAGAGAATATGGTTGAGAACTCTCTAATACCCACATAGAAAAAATCCATTACAACAGAGACAAAGATACAGTTAGCTCAATCTGCAAGAATCCAGGGCAGTACGCGAGGCAATTAAGAGACAGATGGCGGTAGTTTGATATAATTAATTTTTGTATCAACTGACATACGAATGCCACCTCAGTCTCCCTGTGACCACGGACTACTGTAAAGTAGCCTGACGCGATTAATCCGTTTAAACTTAAAGATCTTAATTATATATATATATATATATATATATATATATATATATATTTCTGCATCAAATGATGGTTACTTTAATGTTATTAGTATAATATAATAACATAAACGAATTATATTTAGCAAAAAACTTGATTGTTAGGATATTTTTAGAATTTTAAAAGGAAATACATATGTTAATTAATTTTTTGTTGTTCATCTTTTAAAAGGTTATTTTTGACAAATATCAGCAAGAAATAAACAACTATGAGTGATATTTTATTTATTTGCTCGGTACAACGCGGCGTTGAGTTCCGCCTCTGAACACACTCCTTATTCAGAGAATGGAACGTCTTGACGCTAGGTTCTTTGCCTATCCTGCTATGCTCTCATGTACATGCTCCCTCCTATTTTACAAGCCACACGACAATGGGTGACTCGTGTCTTTTATTCGTATTACATACACTCCTTTTACTATACCCATAATGATAGTTTAAAGCAATTGCAAATATTTATTTTTCTTGAAGTTAAACAGTAAAAACTACTTTTAAAAACTGTTAACTGTTATTTATTTATAAATCATATATATTTTTAATATCTGATTTATTATTTTAAAAATACACAGTCTATTTTATATAAAACTAATTGCGCCTGCGACTTTGTCCGCGTGGAACTTAACATCTTTGGATCTACATTGTATAATTTAAAAATTAAAGCACTAAGTTACTCCCTATTATATTAATGCACGTACTATTCTATGAAAATTCTGTAACCAAAGGTCATGGTCTTGGGAGACCTCGGTTGACTTTCGAGAACACAGTATCGAAGAGACTGGAGGAAGGTCACGTAAAAAGCATGAGGACCCTCCGCAGGGCTTGTATCGAGAGGATAATAACTGAAAGACTGTGGACGAGGTGAAAGAGGTATTCAGGGACTGTAGCGTTTGGCGCTCCGTTATCTGTGATCCCGTCGGGGAAACTGCGTGAAGCTAAAAAAAGTTCTTTCAATATCGTTTCAGTCATTTCAAGGATTACCCAGAAAGAAAAAAAGAACTGAAAAGAAAAAAAAATGTTATTTTCATATATGTACCGTAAATATATTCATATGTATATAGTAATAAGCGATTATTTTACATTTAAATAGACATTAAAATTTAATTTATCTGTATTGATATATCAAAGGTACATTATTCGTCTATTTTATATATATTATAATCACAACCTGACTACTGTAAAGTGTTCTAAACATCAGGTATTCAAGAATGATTTGGGCTTGATTTTGGCTATGATTTTGTCTTCACGCCTTTATTCCACATAGCAAGGTGGGACAGGAAGTGCCTAGTATCATGACACTCCATACTTCGCTTTCCGCCTAATTGCAGACATTGCGTGTTGAGCGGCGGAATTTAACGCCGCGCTGTCTTACCAGAGCGTGGATGAAAATAATGTATTTTCGAATACCAAAATATACGCGATAAATTCATGTAAAATAGTTTCATTTAAAATATTATACGTGTATAATATATATATATATATACATACATATGTATCTAATTGTACCAAATTACAGTTGAATTTACAGTATTTTTTCTGTATCTATCCTCACGTGTTATATAAATACTTAAAACGTGATAAAAGTCGTTATAATATATAATTTAATTTTTTTCTTATAAATTTGAGTAAAGTGCTAAAATCAACTTTAACTTTATACAATATACGTATAATATTTCTTCGCTCGGGTAAGATCAAATGCGGCTTTTGAGTTCGCCACGTTCTCCACAATCAACGGAGTGTCTTGACACTAGGTTGTATCTGACTGCGCTGTCATGCGGGATAAAATGCCTTTATCAAAGCAGAGAAATGATAATAATTTAAATATGTTTTAAATACCAGACCTACTTGGATAAATACTTGGTTAGCTGAGCTTGAGGCTTCGTTCGCGTGGAAATAATTTTTTTTAGCTTCACGCTTTTATCCCGCATGGTAGGGTAGACAGAAAGTAGCTAGTGTCAAAACACTCGGTACTTCATTTTCCACCGAATTCGAGACATTGCGTGTTGAGTGGTGGAACTCAACGCCGCTCTTTGTCTTTACCAGAGCGAGGAAGTGAAAATAATTTGAATGTAATCACTCCTCTAAGTGGGGATCAAACCCACAACCGATCGCGTTTACAGTCAGACGCTGACACACTGCGCCACGACCGGCCTCAAATAATAACGTTATATCAATTTACACGCAATGTCTGGAATTATGCGGGAAGCGTCGTACGGAGTGTATTGACACTAGGCACTTTCTGTCTACCCTGCTATGCGGGATAAAAGCGTGAAGCTGAAAATAAATAAAATTTAAAGTTTTTATATGTATATATATAAAGTTTTTTTCGACAAAATTGCTTCAAAAGCTATTTTTTTTTAACTTGTGAAAATTTTCAATTTAGATAGATAATAATATAATTTTAGTGATTTTTTTAAGCAACTCCCTCAGGTCGATGAAGTCACGGGCACAAATAACAAAAAGTATGTCTTGGAAGAACCTGATATTTTTTAATAGCTTTTAATTAAGAACTAAATTAACAATAGCTTTAAATTAACAGCACACAGGCTGAGTGATTTCGATAAAGAAATTTTACTGATTGCAACAAGGATCCGTTCACATTGTACCTGGGCAGTATCTCCGACAATTGCTTTCTTACAACCTTATTGAATTCATTTTCTTAATCTACAAAAATACAAAAACTTTTTGGTTAACAGCTAAAAATTTCTCCGTTATTATGCGGAGAGAAAAGACATCTTCAAGTGTATGCCTAAAATGTCTCTGATTAACCCATCAGGGGTACAGCGTGAGGCTAAAAGAAAAGTATTTTACCTACATTTAATATAAGAAAACGTTTATAGATTTATTACCGGGATTTAAATCCACACCTCTTGGAAACCATTCAAGCACTATGAATACTATGCCATACGTTCTCATCATGCTACGTCGAAATTCTTATACGCTTGTTACAATTTAATTTTGTTAATAGCATGCAACAAGTGCAAGGGTGCAGGTTCAAGTCCTATTCCCAAATCTGAAGATTTATATAGCTTTTGAATTTTTTATTGACAATTTTCTCTTACTCGAATAGCTTGAAGATCGATACCCATCACGCCTAATCAGTAGTGACTATTTCGATGTTCCTAAATTTAATATATTCTTTTCTTTTTTTTAGCTTCACTCTTTTTTCGCATAGCAGGGTGGACAGGAAGTACTTAGTGTCAAGACACTACGCTTTCCACTGAAGTTCCGACATTGCGTGTTGCATGCCCATCGCCGCGTTTTGTCGTACCAGAGGGAGGAAATAAAAAAGATGTTATATTATAAAAAAATATAATAAACGGAGAGCGAAGTGTTTTAACACTAAATTCTCGAAATTATCTTTGTCATAGTTCTTTTGTATAAAAATCTGTTCATCAGAAGGAAAAAACTTATCAATTCTGTTTACTTAAAACCTATACTTATTGTTCAAAATTGAAAGAATGTCATCAAACTAAGAAGAATACCTTGAACGTTCGAGTATAGTTAACATAATGTATTGAAATAAGGGCAGCTGCATACATTATTTTCAATTATTTTATTATGATTTATGTAAAGGAAAAATGTATAGTTTCTTTAGAGTATGTCCAGCATTGGGTGTAATGAGGGATGTATTTGTATAATAAATATATAAAATCAGAGTGTCTGTTTGTAATATCACATTAACCGGTTTTTTTATATGCGTTTATACACATATCTTACGTTTATCAAAATCGCCTTTTTTTTCAAGTTTTGTCTTTCGTTCTGTCCAATTTGGACCAATTTTGATGGACTTTTACTGGTACGTATTTGTGTAATAAGGAGTTACGGAGTTATAATTTAGGCCATTTTTATTTTGAAATTACACAATAAACATCTCAGAATTATAAATAAAATAAAACCTGATGCTATCTATGAAAATCAAAAATATATATTCATCATTAATTAGGACACGCGTGCTCATTTGGAAACCAATCGGGCGAGAAGAAATAAGTTGACAGCAAAACGTTAGATTTTCTTATATTACTAGATAGATATGAAGGAGCTAAAGTTCAGAAAGAAATCCATGTCAAAAACGATCAGCCGTTTCATATTCAAATGTCTAATTCGGTCAATGAAGTGTTTTATCACCAGGTTCACACTCACTATCCTTATTGGCGTGCTAAGCGTGTAGTTACTTTATTAAAATATCTTTTTTAAAATTAATATAAGTAAGGCCGGTCGTGGTGCAGTGGGAGAACGTCTGACTGTAAAAACGGTTGTGGGTTCGATTTCCAGTCGGGGGTGTGATTGTATTTAAATTATTTTCACTTCTTCGCTCTGGTAAGATAAAGTGCGGCGTTGAGATCGTCTCGGATTCGGTGTACAACGAAGTATGGAGTGTCTTGACACTAGGTAATTTCTAGACGGAAATTCGAAATTTTACTAAAGCAAGTTCACGCTCTATCGCGCTTATCAGGTTGAATTTGGAAAATGACATACGCATTCCACATATCTCATATACATATCATGGTGTCTACCCTGCTATGTGGGATAAAAGCGTGAAGCGAAAAAAAAATACCAAGTACACTAAAACTGAATTCGTATGTAATTTTCCTAATTTATCACATAAGGTCGAAGGGCAAAGAACTCCTCAGTCAAAATATACCCATACAATAAGATTGAAAGCCATTGTGAATCATCTGACAACCCGCCAGCCTTTTTTATGGTACATTATTTTTATAATTTAATCTGTTTATGAATGTTTTGTTACTAAAAAGGTAGTTTAAAGGATTTTTTTATACAAGAATATAAATATATATCTTTCTCATAATTCTTTATGTTAGAAATATCCAGAAATGTCTTTGGGGTCTTTGTCCTTATATTGCGGGTTATTTTTTTAGTTCAATTAATTACCCTATTAAATTCGCGTTTTCTTAACAATGTGTACGCCACTTTTACCTAGTTTGAACATCTTAATATATTTTTATGGACATATAAACAATATTACGTTTTCTTATTAATCATTCATATATATCTAAGTCTTCATACTCCTCCCATCCAACAAATAATCTTCTTTTTGGCTTTCATCTTCTGCCTTCTCATTTAACCTTCTCTACTTTGCACGGACTTTTGCATCCTCGGTGGTAGGTCCATTGGCTGCCATATCCTGTTTCACGACATCCGTCATCGCTTCCTTGGACATCCGGGGTGTCTAACTCCAGGGATAGACATATCAAGGCATATTCGTCCGACATAGTTCTCAGGCCGGCGTGCGACGTGGCCATACCATCTCAGGCAACGCTCTTCAAGCTTATCCCCTACATCACTGATTCCAAGTCTACCTCGGATAAATATTACGTTTGTGGCCACCCCGCGTTACGCCACACATCCTTAGCATCTTTATTTCCGTAACGCTTCGGGCTCCCGCAAGCCTCCATTCCTTCAAATATTATAACAAGCCAACAATCATAAGGGAAGTGTTAAAAATGTGCCACCTTGATCTGGAAATGTATATTCTTATTTATGCATACATAAATAAATTAGTAAATAAAAAAATTAATACATATTTATTTACACATGCATATTATTGCACTGATCGCAATTGACACGTGATAATTCACATGTCAATTACGCCGAAATTACGAAGTTATCTTGACTGTTCCTTAAATAATGAACGTGGTGCAGCGCTACAGTGTTTGACTTTAAATACGATTGACTGTGGGTTCGATTCCCACTTGAGGGTATGTTTACATTTGAGCTTGTATTTTTATTTCTCCGCCCTGGTAAGACAAAGCGCGACGTTTAGCTACGTGTCAATTTCAGGCGGAAACCAGTCAACGGAGGGTCTGGACTATCCTAATATGCGGGATAAAGCATGATATAAATATACGGGTTAAAGAGTAACTCTCTTTCACTGAGTGTTACACAGAGTGACTCAACAATCCGTTTTCTTCTGTCATTGTTTACTTAGGTATCGTTGAATTTTAACTTAACTTAAAGAAAATTAAGAACACTGGAGCATTATTTACCATTTACTAGTTTTAAAGTATTAGATAAATTACTTAGAATATATTTTTTTTAAAACGTATAAAAATTTGATCCCAGCGGTATTGGAAACCACGTCTCTTAGAAGCTGTCCAAGCGCTCTGACCGCTAAGCCATGCGTTCTAAATCCGGATGCGTTGAAATTCTTACATACATATTACAACTTATTATAGCTTTAGCTTCTCTCTATAGAGCTTTTTATATATTTCTGCTATTTAGAGAATATTTATAATAAATAATGTTTCTGCAAGAGAGATTAGAATCTCCGTGCTCCGTGATTTAGAGAAGAAAGTGTCTTAAATATAAAAAAAAAACTAAAATAAGAAAACAGATATTAAAAACGCTTTTGTACTAGGAAAAAGCTATTAAGTCTTAAGTACTTATCAGATAATTCGTATTATATTAAACGAGGCAATTCATGTTAACGTTGTGTTCTCTTTATATGTACACTACAATTATAGATTTGAATCACACGCGAAATATTTTATTATTGTTAAATTATTTCAATAAATTATCTTAAAGTCTCTTCCCGCATGACGCAGAGCACGGCGAAAATCCAGTGTTAAGACGCGCCGTTCTCTATTGTACCTAGATTCTTAAAATAATGCTTGTTATAACATATTAATTATCGTAATTTAACGCTGCACAATATCTTATAAGACCGGAACCTTTAAGTAAATGATATATATGGCGTACTCAATCATTTTGCACACGTATTTATCTTAAATTTCGATTTTAATTTCGATCATCTCGATTTTAATATTAATAAGAAAAAACCAGTTTCACGCTTCTTCTCGCATAACAGACACTTCAATATTTTTTTTTTATTGGAGTCACTCAGCGCTCCACTTTTTTGTCTAAATCTGAAAACCTAGACTAGAAGAACCTAGAATAGAAACCGACTCTACAACGTTACGATGTCCACAGCGTTACGACGACCGACAACATTAACACTAAATAAGCCTCGTATTGGCAAGCAGTTTCACGTTTTGTTCTTCATAGGAAGGAAGTTAGACAGCCGAGTGTCAAGATACTCCGTTGAGTGCTTTCCGTCTGACTATTAAGGATTGCGTGGTGAGTGGAGAGTTGAACCTCTTGCCAGGAAAATGAAAATATTTAAATTAATAAGCTCATTTCTCTGAGTGGCGTTCAATACCATAACTAATGGTGTTTACAGTCAAACACTGCCCCACTAACCTCCATAATCTTTTGAGCTTCACGCTTTTATCCCGTATAGCAATACCTAGTTTCAAGACACTCCATACTCCGTTTTCCGCGTTCAAGATAGTGTTGAGTGGCGGAACTAAACGCCACGCTTTCTCTTACTAGAGTGAGGGAATGAATATAATTAAAAAATAACCTATTCTTAAAGAAGAACTCACAACCGATCACGTTTACAGTTAGTCACTGAGCCGCGTCTGGCCTCCAAATAATAAAAAACCCAAAAGTCACGCAAAATTCATACTTTTTATAACTAATATAAGATTATATATTTCAAATCATTTGAATAATTAAAAAAGAACCAGAATTAATATTAAAGTTAACGAGCAATGTAAGTGTTTCATATTATTTGTATCACGTTTCGGAGATAAAGTTTAACATTTTATTTCGTATTAAGGCACTGGTTTTACTATGTTTATATGTTTTTTTTTAACTTTTGGCGATTTTTTCGTATAGCAGAGTGTTTTAAGAAGAGAGTAATTTAAGCGAGTTTTGCCAAAGCGGATAAGCGTAATTTTGTATATAATTATTTTACCGATTATTGCGATAACTGTCAGGCGCTATCCTCCTATGCCAGGATAGCCTCAATTTTTCTATTGGAGTCTAATCTTATGAGCTGAGTTAGACATATTTACTTTTATTTTAAGAAGTAAAATTTTAGTACAATTTCTGCATTTTATTTCCCCGATTATTTTTGTCCCCGAATGGGAATCGAACGTATCACCCTCGAGAACACAGTCAGATACTGTCCAATTATACAACTGGGTAGTCAAATTAAAATTGACATATCAATATTTATTATATATTTAATAATAATGGGACGTTTCCATCAGTACAGCCTTGTGAGAAGTTCCGGTTGATTTAACAATATAATTTATAGGTAGATTCTTTTTATGGTAAGCATGTATAATAACATTGATCTGATGGACGATGTGAATTATTTAAATTATCTACTTCCGATCTTATAGTCGGTATATAATTGTGCCATTTATATAAACAAACAAGTGGTAGACTGTATGACACGTACTTCCCGCAAAAACCCCTAATTTCCCGTTCCCATGGGAGTTTAGAGGAATCCTCTTTAAGTGGTACCCTATACTATCCAAGGAACGTATTTAGTTTCGACTTTATTAGATTAAAACAAAAATATATTTTTACAAATGTTTAGGCCCAACGTGACGCAGTGTTACAGCGTCTTTTTAGAGGCGATGGTAACAGGTTCAATTCTCACTTGAGGGAATAAAATATATTCAATATTTGTATTATTCTCATTTACAAATATTGGCTAGACAAAGCGAGCCATTCTAAACAAAATAGTTCGAATTTGGGCGTAAGTAGTAGTAGATTATGCAAATCTAAATTATAATCTTAAAGTCATAAATATCGTAAAGCTTTTTTAATTTTCACGATTTTTATTACATAGAAAGCCTAGAGAGAGGATTCAAGAAACAAGAAACTCTGTATTTCGATTTTAATACAGGTTTGCGGGGAACAGGTGTATTTATACTATTGGCTTTTTTTAGCTTCACGCTTTTATCCCACATAGCAGGGTAGACAGAAAGTACTTAGTGTCAATACACTCCGCACTTCGCTTTCCACTAAACCCCGCACTTTGTCTTTACCAGAGCGAAAAAGTGAAAATAATTTAAATATAATCGCTTCCCCGAGCGGGAATCGAACCCACAACCGCTCGCGCTTACAGACGCTGTCCCACTGAGCCACGACCGGCTTTGTTATATTCATTTCAATTTAAATGCACATTCGATAATAATTATTCAATTATTAAATAACAAATAATAATTTGGTTCATTTAGTTTTAAAAGTTACGTACAAAAACTTTACATAATTGGGAATAAAGTGATGTCAAATTACCAAAAAAAAAAAACGTCTTTTTGCAAGAACTCATTATATGTACACATTTTACGACAGTGATTTATGACGTCACTTGTTATTGCTATTGTATTATTTAGCAATAGTTAGAAAACACAAAGATCTGTTTTTTTTCTATTCTTAAATGAGTTATTTAATGGCGGTGCTTAACGCCGCGCACTGTCTTACCAGAGCAGAGAGATGAAAATAATGTAAATATACTCACTTTACAGTGTGAATCCACAACTGATCGTGTTGATAGTTAAACGCTGTCCACTGTTACAGTGGTTTTAAAGTGTTTTAATATAACCAAGTCTAAAACCGGAAAAGACAATACAATGGTTATTTAAACTTGATCATGGTGTAAGAAGAAATAAGGCTAACTATATAAATACATTTACTCTCGGACACTATACTCTCTCCAACAAGAATTTATAGTAATACCAGTATGTATATAGTTGTAAATCTATACAATATATATATATATATATATATATATATATATATATATATATATAATGTTAAACAGTGATTGTTATATAAGGCTATCGTGGCACAGTAGTACAGCGTTTCACTGTAGACGCGAGTGGTTTCGGGTTCAATACGAACAGGAAGGTGTTATTATATTAAAATTTGTTTACATTCTTCGCTCTGGTGAGACAAGTCGTGGCGTTGAAGTCACCGGTCTATGTACTTAATGTCACAATTTCGCGTGAGAATGTCATCGGCAGTCAACGGAGTGTCTGAGTGACACTATACTGACTGTTGTAAATCTATACAATATATATATATATATATATATATATATATATATATATATATATATATATATATATATATAAAGTTGTATATCTATACAATTTTAGTCTTTTCTTGTTAAACAGTGATTGTTATATAAGGCTATCTTGGCACAGTGGGACAGTGATTGACTGTAGACACGATTAGTTCTGGGTTCAATACAAACTCGAAGGTGTCATATTAAAATATGTTTGCATATTTCGCTCTGATAAGACAAATCTCGGCGTTTAATTCAGCGGTCTAAACTCAATGTTATAATTTGGGGTGAAAGTGTCAACGGCAGTCAACGGAATGTCTTGACAGTCAACGGAGTGTCTGAGTGATACTATACTGCCTGGCTTTGCATGAAACGAAGACATTATTAAAGCAGAATATTATTAAAGTATTTACTTGATGCTACTTAAGTACGATATATATTTTAAATATCTATTATAATTCTGTGTCTCGTAAAACAAAATACGGCGTTAGGTTCCGCCAGTGAAGACAATATTATTTTTTTTTATTATACAATGATTAAATTCAAGAATACACACACAATAATATTTTATAATTCGAGAAATCTTTGTATTAACCCTTTATTGACATTTATCTCAATCAAAAGCCTACGTGTTTCGCTGCACACAACAAAGTTCTGGCTAATGCATTTTTCGCATACTTAATGTTTCTACGCAGTTGGCCGGTTTTCTCTCACTTCCTCGCTCTGGTAAGATATAAAGGATGTACCTGTGTGTATAAATCATTACAATTCTTATTTTTTGGATTTACCAAATATATTTTATAATTTCATGAAAATATATAAAATTATATGTTTTTTCTACATATTTAACGTATTTGTCTTAATACGTAAAGCAACATTTTTGTACTTTTTTTGTAAAAAAGAGTACACGTGTATAGAGGAGTATGAAATTTGGCTCAGTTATTGTTTATATAGAGAAAGAGTGCAGGATGATAATGTTTTTAAAAAAATATGGAATTAATGAAATAAACGTAACACACACTACCATGTGTTTGACATACACGTTTATATAAAGTGACATATAGGTTGATAAGGCAACACGTTGTCAACGCTTCAACGGTTTAGTTTGTATTCATATGACATGCGAGTATGATACTTATATATTTTATTTGGTGTTCAAATTCTTAACAAAATACTTAAAACGTTTATAACCGACGTATCTAGGTTCAAATCCTGCTGCAAATTTATATAATATGATTTCTGTAACTATTTTTCTTATACTAAGTATGTAAATAACAGTTTTAATATATTAAAACATTTTAAAATCGTATGAATAAAGCTGAAAGTTATCTATATATTTTAATAAAAAACATATTTTTTTGTATTATTTTGTTTGTCTGTCTGTTCGTTTGTGTAGAATAATCTCTAAAATGGTATGACTAATTTTCACCGGCAGATAGGTGATGGCAAAGTACGGCGTGTCTTGACACTAGGTACTTTCTGTCTACCCTGCTATGCGGGATACAAGCGTGAAGCTGAAAAAAAAAAATCGGTGATGTAATAACGAGTATCTTAGAGTACATTTATTTTTAGATTTTTAAATAATTTAACGTAATCACGAACACAGTTAATATAAAAAAATTATTCACACTTAATTTTACAAATACCTATATAAAAGTACCGTTTAATATGGCAAAGCAGGAAGCCTCATCTTTGAATTAAATTGCACGTCATAAGAGGCCGGTCGTGACGCAGTATGACAGCGTCTGACTGTAAACGCGAACGGTTGTGAGTTCGATTCCCACTCGAGGGAGTGATTTTATTAAAATTATTTGTACTTCCTAGCTCTGGTAAAGACAAAATGCGACGTTGAGTTCCACCAGCCAACACGTAAAGTCGTAACTTCGGTGAAAAGCGAAGTACGGAGTGTCTTGACACTTGGTATTTTCTGTTTATCCTGCTGTGCGGGATAAAAAGCGTGTAGCTACAAGCCATACGAAAGTAACGTCAGTATGCAATTTAAAAGTGTAGGGAGCTTAATGTCAACGTAACTGTACTGTATAAGGATAAAATGAATACATTTTATATGTATAATTTCTCCTAAATGAAATAAGTTATCGCCAGTGACTTCGCTTGTGTGTTTAATATTAATCATTCATAGTTTATTTCTATACATTTTTTTTTGCTATACAAGTCATGAGACGTCAAGACACTCGGTGCTTTGTTTTCCATCGAATTCGAGATCTCCCCCAAGTGGGGATGGAAGCCACAATCGATCGTGTTTACAGTCAGATGCTGTTACACTGCGCCACCACCGGCCTCTATACTCCATACTTCCTAAGGAAACTAAATGACAAATTTATAATTTATACACCCAGTAGTTTTGTTTTAGTGTGTAACAAGAGAATTTTTGTATATATATATATATATATATATATATATATATATATATATATACATATGTATATATATATATGTATATATATATATTTAACATCATTGACATAAGGTATTTTTTTATTTTTTATTATTATTAAAAAAAAATAAAGTCAAAGTCAATGTTAAATAATTTTAATAAAAATAAGTAGTTTTTTTTTAACTCTATGCCACGGAGTTTCATATTTTGAATGTTTAATAATTTACCACCAGTTAACTAAAGTTAACGCCTCAGACTTGAGAAGAAATGGCGCATGATTTTTAAATATTTTTTGTAAGCCAATAATTCAACAAAAACATAATAATAATTCATTAAAATGTTTGCAGTTTTACCTAAGACACTGACCGACTTTGAAATTGATTGGATTTACCAAATTGTATACTACCATTTTCATTCACGCTTGTATCCCGCATAGCGGGTAAACAGGAAGTAGCTAGTGTCAAGACACTCCATACTTCACTTTCCGCCGAATTCGAGACATTGCGTGTTGAATAGTGGAACTGAACACCACGATTTATCTTTTAGGTCTTTACTGCCTAATAATATGTTAATATTAACAAATTTATCTGTATATAATATTATTAATGTAATGTCTAACATAAATTTATTTGTATCATTATAGAATTAATTTTTTTTTTATTTTCAACGTCGAATTGACGTATTTCGTGTGGACGAACGATAATATATATATATATATATATATATATATATATATATATATATATATATATATATATATATATTTGTTTATAAGAAGAGATATGCGAATTTGTATCGGCACCGAAGAAATACGGATTTATTAACACTCTATGGATTTAGGTCCGTATCTTTTGTTGTTTCTAATACAATTTAAAACACTCAAGCATATAAGACTTAAAAAGACCGTAGTGTCTCTATTTATTCCGTAAGAGAACCCAGAATATACATTATATTTTAGTTCTTTATTTATTCATGGATACAGACGAGATGTAGAAGAATATAGAAGTAAGAATGAGAGGAAAGAAAGGTAGCTGATGGCAACTGGCACACAAAAACCGAAGATCGAGCTTAGTGGCCTGTCATTGGAGGCCTACGTCCGACGGTAGATGGAAAAGGGCTCATGATGATGATTATTATGAATGAAGAAGAATATGCCTCCGCATAGCGTCTAAGTTACTCCTTACAACAACTAACTGCCAGTGAAAGTCTTATAAAAATCGGTCCAGCCATTTCAGATATGAGCCAAAGTCAATGATATTTTGGTATATCCATCATGTATACATACATATACGTTTAGTATTGAATATTGTTTTTTTCTTTGTATTTAGTTACATAGATTTTCAATACTGCGTCCTAATAAAAGCAAGGAAACGGAGGACTGAAGATATATTTATAATGTATTATTATTATTATTATTTGTAGCTTCACGCTTTTTATCCCGCATAGCACGGTAGACATAAAGTACCTAGTGTCAAGACACTCCGTACTCCGCTTTCCACCAATTCCGAGATATTGCGTGTTGAGTGGTGGAACTCAACGCCGCACTTCACTTGTGTATTATTTTAAAAATATGTGTACTAAGATTAGTTTCTGTTTTTTATGCCAGTGGATTGAATTGTCTTTAATAAAAGGATTCATGAAATCACAAATTTGCTGTTAAATCAAAAAATAGAGGCATTGTCTACTTATTTAGAGGCATAAATTTTGTATTATTTTATTTATTTAGGACTTTTTGATATACACTTTTAAAGTGTTACTTGTATTTATGATAAAAAGAAATTGAAATATATATAAAATATTCACACCTTATCCCGCATAACATAGTGTCAAGACAATCCACTGACTGCTTTCCCGAAATCGAGACATTGCGCGTTGAGTAGAAAACTCAACGCCGCGCGCTGTCTTGGAGACGGTGTAAGAGTGCTAACTAATTAACTATATGTTCCTATCGGGCTAAATAGAAATTGTACGCTTGTTTTTATTGTAATATTATTTATTTTCATTAAATTATTATTTAAGGTTTAAGTATTAGAATAAAATATTTTATATATATTTTCTATATTTATAGACAATTATTTTGCAACATGATAGAGTCGTGTAGTAAACGCGGTTGGTTGTGGGTTCGAAATGTGCAGGGAGGAATGTTTATAAGATTAATAATTTAAAAGCGCTGAATTGAATTCCGCAATTCAACAAGTATTATCTCAATTTTGAGCGATAACTTGAAGACGGAGTGTCTTGGCAATAGTTCCTCAAATATGGGGTTTCCCAATAAGAACAATATGTTTTGAAATTGAAATAAAACATGCAATATATATTCGAATTTCGTGCTCAATGGTATGATTATGATTTAAATAAAATATCGTTCTAATGACCGCCACGACTTTTTTTGCACTGGTGAATACGATCGGTCCAATTTTCGATGACTGGGTGCAGCATTTCGGCTGGTATGACCGCTATAGTTGCTCGAATGTTGCGTTCAAGGTCTTGAATCGTAGCTGGTTTATTGGCATACACTTGAGATTTATCATTCGCCCAGAAAAAATAGTCCAAGGGTGTTAAATCGCATGATCTTGGTGGCCAATTGTGAGGACCGTTGCGAGAAATAACCGACTCACCAAACTTATCACGCAATAAATCTATTATGACGGTCGCAGTGTGGCATGTTGCACCATCTTGTTGAATATAAATGTCGTCCGCATCGATTTCATACACTTCAGGAAAAAAAAATCGTTCAACATGTCACGATAACGGTCGCCATTGACAGTAACAGTACGGCCTTCGTCGTTTTTGAAAAAGTACGGGCCAATTATTCCACCGTACCATAATCCGCACCAAACACACAATTTTTCAGGATGTAATGGTGTTTCGTGAACCACTCTAGGATTTGACTCGCTCCAGTAACGACAATTCTGTTTGTTCACATAACCTTTGAGCCAAAAGTGCGCCTCATCTGAAAAGATGATTTTCCTATGAAATTCGGTGTCCGTTTCAAGCGCCCAATCAGCAAATTCACGACGTAATCGATGGTCTGCTGGCTTGAGTTCTTGTGCCAACACAATCTTGTATGGATGTAGGCCAAGATCCATACGTAAAATTCGCCAGGTTGTCATTCTGGATAAGCCCAATTCTTGTGCACGTCGTGGAACGGAAACATTTTGATTTTCTTCGACACTGGCTGATACGGCAGCAATATTTTCTTCACAACGGCCTGTCCGTTGTCGTGTTGGTGTAGGCGATAGTAGTATCGTGCAAAGAATATTCACTTTCTAGTTTTTGGATTATGCGACGTATAGCGAGCTCAGACGGTGCACCATGACGACCATATTTAGTACGAAATGCTCTTTGAGTAGAGACAATACTTCTCGAATTTTGATAGAAAATTTGGACAATTTTCAAACGTTGAGGTAACGTAAACTTGTTCATGAATAAATGGCAAACATTACTGAACATAATACAATACAAATGTCAAATGTTAAACTACCAAGATGGCGGCTGTGAGCTATCAAAATCTTATCATCCCTATTGGGAAACACTGTATATATATGTATATATTTAGTTACTATGAGCGCGAGCAAACATTCCAATTGATTAAATAAACAAAAAAATATTAAGTCAAATCAACGACACAACTTCTAGCGATTTTTAGTTTAAAAGGCCAATTCAACATATCAAACAACTTGTATAAAGACATTAGATAGATCAGTTTTTTATTACCTATAGTTTTTATTATCAATTTATTTTTCAAATATATCTACAATAACCTGATGTGGAAGAGACACTAGTGAAACGGGTATCTACAATGTAAATATATATATAAATTATATAGTTTCTAAGGTTCTGATAGCGCAGTGGTATCGTCTGTGCGTCTGTGCGTTGTGGGTTCAATCTCGACATAAAATATCAGATTTTATGCTAAATTTGTTATTATCGGTCCGTGCTGGTAATACAAAACACGGCGTTAAATTTCGTGATTTAAAGCGTAATATCTGCATTTTAAGACGGAAATTAGATAACAGAGTGTCTTGTCACTATTCACTCTGATTGTTTTGCTTCTATGAAGATGAAATTCGATCGGAATAGTGTAAACTATATTAGATTAATGCTTTATCGCGTATGACACTCCGTTCACATCTCAAATTCAAGACACTGCATTAAACGACAGAACTCAACTCCCTGTTCTGTAGTATCAGAGGGAGGAATCAAATATAATTTAAATATAACCCTTACATAATCGAACCCACAACCAAGCGAGCTAACAGTCAGACGCTGTCCCACTGCGCCACGATAACCGGCTTACGTTAAACATGCCGAAAAGGTTATTTTTCAATAGTATTATAATAAAACGAATGTTTTTTGAAATTGAAATGCGTCAATAGATATTTGAGGCCAATAAAGTAATAAATCAAATATCATTTTCACGCTCATCTACGTAATAAAAATAAAAAAAACTTTTAGTTAAGTGTGAATACCGCAATTTATATTATAGTGATAATTTTTTTAGCTTCACGCTTTAATCCCGCATAGCAGGGTAGACAGAAAGTACCTAGTGTCAAGACACTCCGTCCTTCGCATTCCGCAGAATTCGAGACATAGCGTGTTGAGTGGCGGAACTTCAACGTCGCACTTAGTCTTACCAGAGCGAGGAAATTATATTGAAAATAATTTAAACATATTTACTCCCCTGTGTAGAGATCCAACCCACAACCGATAGCGTTTACAGTCAGACGCTGTCCCACTGCGCCACAACCGGCCTCAAATTACATTTTTTTAACTCTAAACAGAGTGATTTTCAGAAAAGTAGACACTCAGTAAACACAAAATAAATAAATTCAGTGACGCGGCTCTCCGCTTATCTAGATATTCAGTTTTTGACTACGGCTTTGCTTATGTGTTGTGTTGATAATAAGTAATGTATGTCTTGTTTAGGATTTTACGCTATGGATTTTTTTATGTCTTTTTTCTAGCTTCACGCTTTTCTTCCGTATAGCAGGGTAGACAGGAAGTACCTAGTGTCAAGACACTCCATACTTCATTTTCTGCCGAATTCGAGACATTGCGTGTTGAGTGGCGAAACTTAACGCCGTAATCTACAAAGAAATGAAAATTTTAAATATAATCACAACCCCAAGTAGAAATTGAACTCACAATTGATCATGTTTTCAATCGTCTGTCCCACTGTGCCACTACCGGCCTCACATTAAATTATAATTTTATTACATTAATAACAGTCGATACACCGGCAAATTAATCACGTTGACTTCTATCGGAGTTAAACTCACAAAAAAGTCAATTTAGAGCCTACTACATATTGATATTATAATTTTTTTTTTAAAGTTTCCAACATAATTCATAGTAGTGCGAATTTATGAGTTCCTCGACCTTTAGAAGGTTTTGCTTGCGACCTCTTTTCATATAATATGTTTCCTAGTTTTTTAAATGCAAAGTTATGTATATCGATGTTGTTTGTATATGTAACTCTATATTACTATCGAAGGTTGTAAAACGATTTTTTATTTTATTTTTAATTTTTATAAGCTTCACGCTTTTATCCCGCATAGCAGGGTAGACAGAAAGTACCTAGTGTTAACAAACTCCGTACTTCGCTTTCCACCGAATGCGAGACATTACGTGTTGAGCGAGGAAGTGAAATTAATTTAAATATAATCACTTATCTGAATGGGGATCGAACCCACAACCGGTCGCGTTTACAGTCAGACACTCTTCCACTGCGCCACGACCGTCCTACAAATTTGCTATGCTAGTTAAAATGACTGATTATAATAAATGCCTTTTAAAATAATAACTCTACCACAATAGTGTGAGAATATCAGCTTTATACTTTATCCAGCATAGCAGGGTAGTCGGAGATTATCTAGTATCATGACACTCCGTTCACCTCAAATTCGAGGCACGGCGTTAAACTGCGTCGCAGAACTTAACGTCTAGTTTTATCGTGCCAGAGCGAATATAATATAAAAGCAGTCAACGCGATATATATATATATACTATGTGGCACAGCTGACTGATTGCACGGCGTTGGGTTCCGTCACTTACCATTGCTGACGTGTTCAGGCGAAAAGTGGAGATATACAGAGTATCCTCATACATTGAGATTATACGTATATAAATATATCTATATTACATTTTTAAAAAAGACGCAAGATTAGAACCTGCTTTCATTTAGCCAGTATATCTCTAACTACTATGCCATACGTTCACATCTTACCAGAAAGCATTTCGGTAAATTTTATAGAAATTTCGTAACATTTTTGATCTTATTTGATGGAATATTTTTACAAGGCTTCGATTAGCTCGGTTACATGATCTTTTAAAATGATTTCCATAGTAAATCCTATTTTGTATATGTTTCACAATGTATGCATTTGCGTAAGTATCGCATCGACTCTGTAGCTTAGAATTTCAAGCTAGATGACTTTTGCAAGGTGTTAGCAAATTTTCTAAATTTTCATAACTGTTTTGATTCCTATGAGAATTATCGTGCTATTATGGGAAAAATATACAAAAACGTTATAAATCATAATGTAAGTGTTATTTTTATATATAAACTATATTATTGTAAAATTTAATCAAGTTCAGTTCAGTGGTTTTATAGAAAAAGAGTGAAACAGCCAACCGTCCTCAGAAACTCGTGCATTAATAATAAATATTTGTAAGATTGTGCTTTTATTTGGTCTATTTTAATTTATAGTTATAGTTGAACAGTGCAGTGTCACGAATTCGACGGAAAACGGAGTAAGGAGTGTCTTTATACTAGGCGCTAGACTTTATATATATATATATATTTATATATATATATATATATATATATATATATATATATATATATATATATATATATATATATATATATATATATATATGTATATATATATATATATATATATATATATATATATATATATATATATATATATATATATAATTGTTTCATGCTTTTTATCCCGCATTGAGTGGTCGAACTCAACGCTGCACTTTGTCACAAGAGCGCGGAAGTGAAAATTATTTTAAATATAATCTCACTCCTCCGAGTAGGGATCGAACCTACAACCGGTCGCGTTGATAATCAGACGCTGTCACACTGCGACACGACCGGTCTCAAAACTTTTTCACTTTTAAGTAAAATAACATTAATTTAGTTTAATAAATAATATAAAAGTTGATAATTACAATTATTTTGGACTCTTTTAAGAGTTATTTGTATTAATAGATATTATTTTTTAATATTAGTTCTAACTTTCAACTGAAAATATAAGTTTAATATAATCATTCCCTCAAGTGGGAATCGAACTTACGTCCCATACGTCAATAAATAATATATTTTTTAGAAAACTCGTAACTGTTATTATAAGTTAAAGTTAACGGTAATAACGGGGATAAACCTTTCGGAATAATTCTCTTTATGTGGTACATTGAACCTTAACAGGTAGTATATTATGGGTCCTTATACACCGGTTTACTTTGACAGGGGAAATATTGGTTTGAAAGGTGAGTGTTTTCCATGACGCAGGTCAACAGTGGCTGATTGGAATCGGTCATTGATGGTTAGAATGTTATTGTAGATGATAAGCAGCTTTGTATGTTTGTGGGTTCATTTAACATGAAATACTTTTATTTATATATTTATTCTTGCCAAACGATCTTTTCTTAAATGTAATCTTTATGTAGTAAAAATTTGTGAATATCTCTCTACAGAGATGAGAGTACAAGAACACATGGTTTAGTAGTCAAAGGGCTTTAATGATTTCCAAGAGGCGCTGGTTCGAATTTCGCTGTGGTCAAAGTATTTTTAAAAATGCTAATTAAACTTAATCATTGTGCTATTGTTAATACGAATAAACATTTGTACTGTTTTTATCAATAAGTTCTATCCAGCTCCTTTGAAAGTCTTACCTTTGCTATAGCTTCACGCTTCAACCCACGTAACAAGGTAGTCAGAGACAACCTAGTGTCAATACACTACTTTTACTGCTATCTACCCAAAATCGAGACATTGAGTGTTAAGCGGCGGACGCTGCTAATTGTCTTAACAGAGCAGAGAAATGAAAATAATTTAAGTGTAATTTTACTTTACTCTGAGTAATTTAGGTTACTATGAGTGGGATTCGAAATCACAACTAATTGCGTGTGCAGTCAGAGGCCCCACTGCGCCATGATGGCATTTTATCTTATATTTTTATAACGGGTATATTTTTATATACAAGCTGTACCCGTGGCGTTCAATTCCGCCTTTGACTGTAAAAACGGCGAACCGAGTGTCTTAACACTATGCTATCTCTAACTTTGATATGCGGAAAGAAGTTAGAAACTACATTTTTATATACATTTTATTGAGGACATAAAGTTGTAAATTATATATATATATATATATATATATATATATATATATACATTTATATATATATATATATATATATATATATATATATATATATATATATATATATATATATGAATTGACACGATATGCATATGACTTGTAATGGCACTTGTAACGTTCTTTTATTTAAATGTAAATATTTTCTCTGTAAGTCTCATTTCCGTTTCCGCCACCCAACTCGCTTCTTATATATTTCTTAATATTAAAAAAACACTCTCAAATTAAAAAAAAAAAAAACTATTTTAAACGGATTATTCACGTATATTTTGGTACTCGAAAATACATTTGTGAATACCCAACTTTTCGAACACTACTGTCCGTGGTCACAAGTGGACAGGTAGCTGTAAAATATTTTTTTTAGCTTCACGCTTTTATCCCGCATAGCAGGGTAGACAGAAAGTACCTAGTGTCAACACACTCCGTACTTCGCTTTCCACCGAATTCGAAACATTGCGTGTTGACCTTACCAGAGCGAGGAAGTGAAAATAATTTAAATATAATCACTCCTCCGAGTGGGGATCAAACCCACAACCGTTCACGTTTACAGTCAGACGCTGTCACACTGTGCCACGACCGGCCTCAATTTTATTATTATGCTAATTTCAACATACAACCTTTAGATTTGAGTCGTCCCTGACCACTCCGTCAGGGATACAACGCGAAGCTAGAAAAAAAATCAGTTATATAAACGTATAAAACGTATAAGAATTTCGACGCAGCTGGTAGTAGAACGCATGGCTTAGCGGTCAGAGCGCTTGGACGGTATCCAAGAGGCGCGGGTTTGAATGCGTTCAAAATTTTTATACGTTTTTTCAAAAATGTTTTCTAATCCTAAGTATGGAATAACACTTTAAAAATAGTAAATATTAAAATAAAATAGCAATCTCTCTTGTTAAAAGATTATTTCTTAATAATCTTTAAGTAGTAGAAATTTGTAAAAATCTCTCTACAGGGAAGCTAACAACATAAATAAGTTGTAACAAAACGTATAAAAATTTCGACGCAGCTGGTAGTAGAACGCATGGCGTAGCGGTCAGAGCGCTTGGACGGTATCCAAGAGGTGCGGGTTCGAATCCCGCTGCGTTCAAAATTTTTATACGTTTTTTCAAAAATGTTTTCTAATCCTAAGTGTGGAATAACACTTTAAAAATAGTAAATATTAAAATAAAATAGCAATCTCTCTTGTTAAACGATTATTTCTTAATAATCTTTTTCAAACAACTTTCGTCTGACTAAGCAAATTTTCTATTTTCGATATATTAAGTGTATATGTGTAGATATGTATGTATATATGTATATATATATAAATATGTATGTATATAATTATATATGTATGTTTGAATGTATAACATAAATGTAATTTATTTATTATTATATTTAATTGATATTATTATTTTATTGTCTTTTGCACTATATATATACTACTTGCTAATTTACACTATCTCTTTTAACTATGGGTTGGCTGGAAGAGATTTCTTATATATATATAAATAAGCCCGCCTTTGTAAACAAATTATACTATGTAAAATTACTCTGAAACTGTTAATGTGCTATAAAGAATATATATAAGTAGTAGAAATTTGTAAAAATCTCTCTACAGGGATGCTAACAACATAAATAAGTTGTAACAAAACGTATAAGAATTTCGACGCCGCTGGTAGTAGAACGCATGGCTTAGCGGTCAGAGCGCTTGGACGGTATCCAAGAGGCGCGAGTTCGAATCCCGCTGCTTTCAAAATTTTTTATACGTTTTTACAAAAATGTTTTCTAAAAACATATATTGTTTTTTTTAGCTACACGCTTATAGTACCTAGCGTTTTAATAGAATTCGAGAATTGCTTGTTGAGTGTTGGAATTCAACGCCGCCTGTTGGAATTCAAAAAATTTATTTGTATTTACAAGAGCGAGAAAGTGAAAATAATTTAATTATAATCACTCCCCCGAGTGGGGATCGATCCCACAACTTATCGTTTACAGTGAGACTCTGTCCCTCAACAACCGAACAAGATCATAGATAGGAAATCATAAAATTCCATTAAGAGCGAAAGCGAAGTACGGAGTGCTTTGACACTTTATACTTTCTATCTATATATAGCGGAATATATAGCGGAATTTAGGCGTAAAGCTAGAAAATTAACATAAGTAAATGAGGAGAGTGACGAGAACGGAGTGTCTGAACACTAGATACTCTCTGCTTAAGTTTAAAATATGTCTAATTTTGAAATAGTAAATTATCAATATTGAACGCCGTTAATATTCTTACATTCTTATAAAGGTATGAAGTAAATACTGCTATTTATATTTCTTTTAATTTAAAAACCAACTTCTTTTATTGTTTTAGCATTTATTTACTTTAATATTATGTATAAATACTTATTTATAAAAAGTATATTATTAAGAGGTCGGTCGTGACGCAGTGGGACAGCGTCTGACTGTAAACGCGATCGGTTGTGAATTCCCATTCGAGGGAATGATTATATTCAAATTATTTTTATTCCCTCGCTCTGGTAAGGCAAAGTATTGAGTTTTATTACTTAGCACGCAATATATCGAAATCGACGTAAAGCGGAGTACTGAGTGTTTTGACACTAAGTGCTTTTTGTCTACCTTGCTATGCGGTATAAGAGCGTGAACCTAAATACATTCAGATGTATGAAACTATCGTCTGATGTTGGTTCTGGTCGAGGGTTCTATTCCCACTCAGGGGAAATGGAATATATTTAAAGTTTATCATCATCTTTCAGTTCTGGTCTCGACGAGACAAAATGCGTGGTTTAATTTCGCCACTCATTACACAATTTCTTGACTTCGGGCGGAAAGCAGTCAACGGAGCGTCTTGACACTAGGCTGTCTCTGACTACCCTGTTTCATGATAAAGCATATAACAGCGTGAAGCTGCCAAAAATCATGTATCATGGTCCAAATCCTGTCGATCAAAGCTTTATTTGTAGAAAACTTATAGTCTAGAAATCATTTCAAATAGAATACTCTGTTTTATGTCTAAATTCCAGACATTGCATGTTGGCAGAACAAGTCGTGTGTACAGTACGACGTCGTCTTTTTGCACCATGATTGCTTTCTGACTTAAATTCTAATTTGGTTAAATTTAGAAAATAATTCAAATATTCTTTAAACATGTTGGAAATAAGAATTCGTTTTTTTTAACTTCACGCCGTATCACTGGCAGGGTATTTAGAGAGAAACGGAGCGCCAAAGGCTACGGGCCCGGTATACTTCTTTAGCCTCGTCCAAAGTAACTAAACACATATTAACGTCTCTCCAAGCATTAGATGTTTAAACGTGACGTGACCTTTAGTGGCCACTTGTAAGCTACTACGTTCAAAATCTAAATCAATTATGTAGTTAGAAAGATAGGATATCTTACAGTGAAGGCGAGCGTTAATGCGCATTTTAAAGGGGCCCTCTAAGCCTAAACTTTAGTATATATATATATATATATATATATATATATATATATATATATATATATATATATATACATATAGAGCATCATGTCATTGATACCGACAAGCGGACTAAAAGTTTCTTTCCTCAGTGTTTGTATAAGGTAAAAGATTTACAAAAATGACAGTAAATATGTCCCTTTCGTACACTTAAATAATTGATATAGGTACTTATTGCATATTAAATATTTTATTGTTTTATAATATGATAAACTTAACAAGTTGGCATATAAATCCTGTTTATGTGACCTGGCGCTAAAAGAATATAGAGAATTGAATATTGATATTGGAGACCAGTTTATATTTGCAATTGCTTCTACTTGATTTATTATATTATGAGGAATTATTGAAAATATATTATATTCTAACATTAAAGTTCATTTAGCTTAAAAATATAATTAAAAAACTTTGGAGCATAATAGCAAAAGAGCCATGAGAAATGAGTACCAAGTTACATTCATCCGTGGACATCGACAATACCATAACAGTTGTGGATGCGTTGCCTATTTTGATGGTGTTTATAGTATACACCACAAATCATGGATTTCTAATAAAACCTAATAGTAAGGCACTTTGTTATTTGCTTTTCACCTGAGTTCACAATTTTCATTTATAAGAAATTTGAAAATTTGATCTGATTGACTTGTACAAGTTAGATGCTGCGGGTACGTTTGCAAGGGATCCATGGATGTCTGATATTTGTAGAGAGGGTTGTCACCGGATTTTGGTGACCAGTATTGGGTTCATATTAGGTCTTTAAGTACCGTCCGTGGACCGTGGCCTTCCTCTAAAAATTTATGGACTGTGGACTAAGCGAAAGAGGTATGCAGGGACCGAAGCGTTTTACGTCTCATTCTCTCTTACTGCCCCGTCAGAGATATAGCGTAAAAATTAAAAAAAAATCCTTTTTTAAGTAGATAAATCAAGTATTATTGCGATTTTATTCTTATTTACTAAATACAAATTAATTCAATTAAGATTTTTGTAAGCAAATTTTGAATTGTTGAACGAAACAGTTTCTCTGAAAAAAGCTCACAAGAAAATGAACAGTTTGTTTTTTTTTCAGTTTAAAATATATTATTTACAACAATGATAGTTTCTTAATTTGTATGAAAACACTAACATGTATCTATAATGTTCATATTTTGAACATTATTAGACATAGCGTGGTGTTTGGTGGATTCCCTTTAGTTTAATCATAAAGTATTTTTACGAATATTATAAGTAGAAATATATGAAATTTGACACAGTTAAAGCCTAAGTAGAGAACTTGGGCAGCAATTGATTTTTTAATGATGCATTAGAGGCTGGTCGTGGCGCAGTGTGACAGCGTCTGACTGTAAACGCGATCGGTTGTGGATTCGATCGGGGAGTGATTATATTTAAAATTATTTTCACTTCCTCGCTCTGGTAAAACAAAGTGCGGCGTTGAGTTCCACCACTCAACACGCAATGTCTCTAATTCGGTGGAAAGCCAAGAGTCTTGACACTAGATACTTTCTATGTACCCTACTATGCGGGATAAAAAGCGTGAAGCTAAAAATTAGAGATACACGAAATTAAAAGAATAAATAAATAAAAATAACCCTTTTACCGGCGTATTGCGACGGCAAAACGTCAGCATACCTGCACGTGTTGCCGTTCACAATACAGTACTGATACCGACGTTGTTATACGACAGTGAAAAGTGGGTTTTGACACAAAAGAAGAATGAAAGAAAGATGAATGCAGTAGAGATGGGATCACGTAGTCGGATATGCGGAGTCAGCTTAACTGACCGTATGTGCAGCGACGAAATACGCAGAATGGCAGGTGTAAGCGTGAATGTCACTGTAAGAATGAAGAAGAACGTGCTCAGGTGGTATGGGCACGTTGAGAGAATGAGCGATGAAAGAATGGTAAGAAAGATTTATGAAGCCAAGGTGAGGGGTACGAGAGGTCGGAGGAGACCTCGGTTCACCTCCGAAAACAAAGTATCGAAGATACTGCAGGAAGGTCACGTAAAAAGCATGAGGACCCCCCGAAGGGCATGCATGAAGAGGATAATAACTATGGACGAGGCGAAAGAGGTATGCAAGGACCGTACCGTTTGGCGGTCCGTACTCTCCGACTACCCCGCCAGGGATGAAGTGTGAAGCTAAAAAAAAAAGAATAAATATGAAACTTGAGTGCTTAAACACACATTTATGTATAATATGAATTAACATATGTGTTGCTTATATACCGTACCCAGAACTTACACAGTTGGTAAATTTATTAAGAAGTCTAGAATTTTGACGAAAGACGTTCTTAATTTATTCTTGAACTGCCCCCAAAAAAGTATGAATTCAAAATTATCGTGGTCAGTCACATCTATGCAATTGACATTTCTACGATTTATGTACAAAGGGATAGTCAGAGACAATCAAGTGTCAAGACACTCTTATAGATATTGCATGCAGACCGGTGTGTAATCATTTCCCCGAGTGGAAATCGAAACCACAATCAATCGTGCTAACATTTAAACGCTGTCCCACTGCGCCAAATTGACAAAGATTTATTATATAGGATGTTATGTAATACTAATATAATATGATATTTAAAAAATATTTTTAGACAATATTATTTTATAAAACAGAATGTCGCAGACAATGTAATATATCACATGTTGCTATTTAAAATACTTAAAAAATTTACATAGATGTTTTTGTGGAAAATTTGTGTGTATCACTAAAAGCTGTGGATATACAATGGATATGCTTTTTTTTCTATCAAAGGAGTACATGCTGTTGACCCTGTTAGTCTTTACAGCGACACTGGGAGGGGGAGGGAAGAGGGTGCTCTAACCCTGCGAAAATTAGGAAGCACTGACGTGGCTGCTTCCGAGGATGTCGACGACCGCAATGGCGCACCCTACGGGGTTGGAACCTCGCCTTACGGTCGGCGAGCGGGCTGAGGATTATCCCTACTTTACACAAACCAGCTGTGGCGTGAAGTCGCGACTGGGGAAATTCAGACTCTTTTAAGGGAGCCTAACAGTCTCAGTCAGTAACGCGCGGACGGGCTGTTAAATGGCTACGCCGCCATTTCCGTCGACGGCGGTGTGTGTGTGTCGTGTGGGTGGAGTATATCTTACCTAAAATTTTGCCGTTGGCTACCGTAATGGGGTCGTCGGGGTCTACTACGAGGGGATTCGCGTGAGTATTTGCGCGCTCGTAGTAGCGCCTTAATAAACCAGTGCAGAACTCTTTGATCGATTCCAGTTCGAAGTCCTTATGAAGATCGACGTTACGAACGTACCAGGGGGAACCCGATGCCATTCGTAGAAATCGGTTTTGTACCACTTGAATTAGTTTAAGCTCAGTGTGCACGAACGCTATACTGGCGTATGTGAGGGCGGGCCTAATGCAGGTTTTCTAAAATGTCAGCTTATTTCTAAGTGACATTTTATCGCGTTTGCATATTAATGGATGTAATCTATTACGATAGAAACGGGTTGAATTACACACTCGGCTAATGTGTTTCCTAAAGGAGAGTTGGAAATCTAAAGTGATTCCGAGGTACTTAACTTGTTTCTGCTATGGTATAGGCTTATGTAATACTGCAGCACTCTTTTCAGGATTGACCTCGATCCTCCTCCTCCTCGCTTGTGGATTAAGCCGCTGTGTCAAATTTTATCGAAAGCTTTCGCTATATCGAGAAAAAATAGCCACAGTGGAGCTGCGGGCCCCATATTATATACGGCTATGTGCTCCACTAGCCGATGCACTTGGTGGACAGCTGAATGGCCCTTGCAGAACTCAGATGGCTCGTTTAATAGCTGCTGGAAAAATCCCGCGCCTTGCTAGGCTTTGGAATACCTATGACTATTGACTATTTCCGTTGGTCTGAGAAGGTACAAGATTTGAGGTGGCATTTAAAAATGATCACTAATAAGGACACGAATAACGTTAACAGTGATAGTCGGGCCCCGGGATCTCTATACACAACGATGCCTCATAACTAATATAATATTATCTACATTAAAATAAAGTTATTATTCTACGCATAAAGAAATTCGTCTCCAAGCTGCTTCTCCCCATGCCAATAATTCCTTTTCCCTTCGAACTGTCATTTAATTCAATTTATTTTCAGGGGACCCTTGCCCTTCCCAGCCTGGTGACGCTGCCAATGCCCTTCAGGTCTATAGCACTCGTGTCCAGTAGAAAAGGAAAGGAATTCCTACCCTCACTTCTCACTAATTTAAAAGATATCTTAAGTAATCGGCCAATAACTGTTTTCTGATTGAAATTAAAACATTGTGTTTTGAATGGCGAACTCAACACCGCGCTTTGTATTATCAGAGCGGAGAAATGGTTATATTTGAAATATAATCATTACCACGAATGAGAATTGAACCCTCAGCCAAATACAATTGCTTTAACAATCAGATACTGTACCACTGCGCCAGGTTGGCTTTAATGTAGGTATTTACATTTATTATATTATTTAAACCAATCAACCCATAAATAAATCAATCTAAAAACAAGAACATTCCAACAGTCAATTAATATGTTCACTTCATCTATTCTATGTTTGATGTTAATAAATGCAGTTATAATTATTAATTGGAAAGAGGAAGCCGGTTGTGGCGCAGTGAGACGGCGTCTGACTGTACGCAATCGATTGTATTTGAGCGATTATATTCCAATTTTTTTACTTCGTCGCTAGGATATGCCAAAGTGCAGCGTTGAGTACCACCGCTGAACACGCAATGTCTGGAATTCGGTGAAAAGCGAGGTACGGAGTGTCTTGTCTTGTACTTTCTGTGTACCCAGTTATGCTATATATATATATATATATATATATATATATATATATACATATATATATATATATACATATATATATATAAATATATATATATATATATATATATATATATATAGCATAACTGGAATGCGATGATGGGAACCGCCAACCAGCACGCTATGTCCGGGACGGCTGGAAGTGGGGAACGGAGCTATAATTAGCTACGTAGAATGTAAGAGGAGCGATGCAACAAAAGATGAATGAACTATCAAATATGATGGATGAAAGAAATTTAGATGTTGTTTGTGTGACTGACACCAAAAAAAAGGGCAATAGCATGTCTGGTTTGCCGGGCAACCGAGTCGCCTTCTGGGCGGGAATTCCAGAAAGTGAACGAGGGTGTCAAGGTGTAGGTGTGTTATTGTCCTCTCGAATGGTGAGTGCAATGGTAGCATATAAGGCGATCAACTCAAGGCTGCTTTGGGTTCACTTCAAGCTGGAGATAACCTTCTGGGAGAGTGTCAGGGAAGTTCTAGATAGTGTAAGAGGGAACGAAAAATTAATAGTATGTGGTGATTTGAATGGATGGGTCGGAACCATACGACATGATTACGAACGCGTAGTAGGGAAGTATGGTGATAAGATAGTAAATGAGGCTGGTAAGCTCATATTGGAATTATGTAAGGAAAAGGATTTGTTTGTGGCAAATACTATGTTTAGCCACAAACAAATTCACATATACACGTGGGTACGGATGGAAGAGAAAAGCATGATTGATCTATTCCTAGTGGATCAGCGTATTCGTAGCCAAGGACACGCGTGTATTTAATGGTGCCGACTTAGGAACAGATTACAGAGACTAGTAGTTGCTAGATTAAGGGGTCTGTTTGCTGGTTGGCGCACCCGGACGAGGTGTACAAACTTGGTGCTTCAAAACCCATCGATTAGAGAGGAATATGAAGAAAGGATTTCCAAGAAGCTAGACAGCTGCGAAATAGATTCCTGAATGTGTTGAAGTATACTGGCAGAATCTTAGGAATTTTATGAATGAAGCTGCAACTATGTGGCATTGGGAAAAGAGGCTTTAGTAAAAAGCGTGATGAATGGTGGGGATCATGAAGTGAAAGAGGCAGTAGAAAGAAAGAAGAAGGCATGGCAAGACTGTAAAGCCTCGAGTAAGAATAAAAGAATGAGAGAGATTAAGAAGAAAGAATATAAGTTGCAAAAACACCTAACGAAAGCACTGATAAAGATAAAGCGTGAAAAGTCAGTGCGTGAAAGAGACCACAGATCGACAAACAATTTCCGGGAAAACACGAAGCTCTTCTGGCGCGAAGTTAGTGATCGACAACTGTAGAATGAATGGAGTGCTTTCCGAGGACGGTGAAATACTTACGGAAAGAACGCACGTTTTGCAACGATGAGCGGAGTTCTACAAGAAGATGTATGAATGTGATGACGCCTCTGTCTCGAGCGTCAGTAATATGCTAAGTCTTGATGTAGCAGATGGCGAAATCGGTATAAAAGAAGTAGAGAATGCTATACGAAGTCTAAAATGTGGTAAAGCAGCGTAAGCAAATGGAGTTGCTGCAGAGATGATTAAATGTGGTGGGCCACGCATCTTGGACCTGTTCTTTTTTCTATGCAATTTATGCTAGAAGAAGGGAGGCTCCCGGATGCTTAACGAGTCGTGCCTTTGTATAAAGGCAAAGGTTCACAGATAAACTGTGTAAGCTATAGGGCTATCAGTTTGATTAGCTTGGGCAGTAAAATTTATGCTAAAATTTTTGCGAGAAGAATGCCAGAGAAAGGCTTTTATGGGAGGCTAAAGGAGGATATAGACCTGGAAGATTGTGCATGGATCAGGTCTTTTCTCTCCGTTTGATCACGGTAAAATTTTTGGCTGTAAACCAGAAAATATTCTGTGCTTTTGTGGATTTATAAAAGGCATTGACAGGGTTGTAAGGAAAAAGTTATGGGAGATACTGCCCCGGTACAATGTGAAGGGACCCTTGTTGCAAGCTGTATTAAACAGGGCTGCGTCATGTCAACTTGGCTGTTCAATTTGGATTTGGAGTGAAAGTTGGTGATTTTACAGTAAACTGTGTGTTGTACGCAGATGATGCAGTGCTAATTGCATCATCAGAATGCGAGTAACAGGCATTGGTCACCACTCCAAAAGAAGGGTGTGAAAATAATGGTCTAAACCTGAATGCGTGTAAAACTAAGATTCTAGAATTTGAAAGAGACGAAGAAAGAACGGAATGCAAGATTATGATAGATAGAAAGATATTAGAACAAATGAATGAGTATATCTGGGAAGTATTTAGTTTAGTAGAGATGGAAGATACGAAATGTATATGGAAAGGCGTATTGCTGCCGGTAACAGGGTTAACGGTGCTCTTGCTACATTGATGCGACGGCATCATACTGTGAAATGCACATATAAAATTCTAATATTATTTTAAAATTTATTGACCCACTATATAAATAAAGTAGTAAGACCCGTATAATGTAAATAAATATATACACCTATCTTTCTATTTCTGTTACAATGTGATCGGAAGGCTTATTTTGCATCGTGTAACAGTGTTTCTAATCATGCGAATAACTTAACACGTCAGCCTACCTGCACGTGTTGCCATTCATAATGCAGTACTGACACCGACGTTGTTATACAGCAGCGAAACGTGGGTGTGTCAAAAGAAGAATGAAAGAAAGAAGAATGCAGTAAAGATGAAATCTTTATCGGTTATGCGGACTCAGTTTAGCTGACTGTATATGCAGCAAGAAGATCCGCAGAATTGCAGATGTAAGTGCGAATGTTATAGTGAGAATGAAGAAGAACGTGCTCAAGTGGTTTGGGCACGTTGAAAGAATGAGTGAAGAAAGAACGAAAAACTTATGAAGGCAAGGTGAGTAGTATGAGAGGTAGGAGACCTCGATTGACTTTCGAAAACACGGTATCGAAGATACTGCAGGAAGGTCACGTAAAATGCATGAAGACCCCACTCAGTTCATGTATGACGAGGATAAGGACGAGGATAAGTGAAAGAGATATGCAGAGACCGTCTCTGACTACCCCGCCTGGGATAAAGCGTGAAGCTAAAAAAAATAAAAAGGACTATTTATATATACATATATATAAATAAATTCCTTTTTATTTTTCTTTAATTTATTTTAATATATATACATATATATATTAAAATAAATTAAAGGTTTAATTTTCGAGGCATCTAATAAGAACATTTATGAAGCTTTACTTTACTTAATACTTAAATCACGGGATATACCCTAATCATGAATAGAGAAGCCATTATGCCGTTTGTAAGAACCTCTATATTTGCGTGCAATTCGCCTTCAAAGGTTATGTATATTATTGTAATAAGAATAAAAAAAAGAAAATATTTATTTTTTTATTCTTTTTTCAATAATGTACATATTTTTTTTTAACTTCCCGCAGAGTAGGATAGACAGAAACTACGTAATGTAAAGACACTCCATATTCCGCTTTCTATTGAATTCGAAACATTGCATGCTGAGTGGTGGAACTCAACGCCGCACTTTGTTTTAGAGAGAGACGAAGTCAAAAAAAATTAATTATAATTACTACCCAAAGTGGGAATGGAACCCATAACAGATCGCGGTTTACATTCAGATGCTGTCAGACACTGCGCCAGAACAGGGCAAAAATTATTAACACAAAATAAATAAGCTCGGAAAGCGGAGAAATTAAAATATATTTATTAATGGCAATAAAGTTATTTATGAAGATTTTAATTGCAACCAGATTCTAGTGATAAGACACTATGTTCTCTATTTATTGCTTTGCGGAACCCAACATCAGATTTTACCGTCATTATTTATGTTATTGCATTTTTTATTAATATTTATTAGTATTTTTTTAATTTTTTTAATTTTTTTTTTAAGTCTTGATCCGATCCGAGTTGCGTCATATCGTATAAATAAATATTACAAACGGAATGCCATGCTTAGTACTAAAAATAGGCATTATAATAAATCGAAATTAAGGCCGGTCGTCGCGCAATGGGACAGCGTCTGACTGTAAACGCAATCGGTTGTGGGTTCAATCCCTATTCGGGGTAGTAATTATATTCAAACTATTTTCATTTCCGTTCTATTAAAACAAAGCGCGGTGTTAAATTCCACCACTCAATTCGCAATGTCTCGAGTTCGGTGGAAAGCGGAGTACGGAGTGTCTTGACACTAGATACTTCCTGTCTGCCCTGCTATGCGAGATGAAAACATGAAGCTAAAAAAATCAATCGATATTGAATTCCGTGTAAAATTATGATTTAAATCTGTTGAATAAAAACCCCATTAACAAAAAAACAAGCCATTGCTCACTTTAATATTATAAAGCTTGCATGTGGTGATAATTAATGTATTATTCCATTTTTCCTATTATATTACAATTCCCAAAATATACAAGCCCTATACCAGGGTATTGTTCGGATTTAATTGAGGTAATGTATCCGTTGTGTATTTTATTTTATATTTATTTAGGAATTTTTTATTATATAATTCATAACACTACATATTGGGTTTGTACCTTTTTTTCTTTTAATAGTTATTTATTTCTCATTTACATATAATTATAATCATCTACTTATGATATGAGACTATACTGATATGAGAGGTCGGGGGAGACCTCGGTTACGTAAAATGCATGAGAAAAAGCCCTCCGAAGGGCATGTATGAAGGGGATAATGACTGTGCACGAGACGAAAGAGGTATGCAGGGACCGTAGCGTTTGGCGCTCCGTGCTTTCTGACTTGCAACTTGGAATTCTTGACTCATTATTCAAATTATTTTTCCATTTATATATCAAAAACATAATTTTTTTATATAGACATATAAAACATATATGTGTTTGCATATATTAAAATAATGAACACTTAATCTGGCTTTAGGTAGGATTTGGTGGGAAAAGGGCATGACCGCTATAGTGGAGGACGTGACCGCAACGTGCCTATATATTATGGCTTTTACTTATTTAGGTTTATAGAGACTACTCATAAAATACGTCACACGTTAAGGGGGAGGTAGTCGACTAAGTGTGACGTGACAACGATGGTGGAGGGGGGAGGGATCAAAAGTTATGTAATTCATATGACAATTTATGAATGACGCCATAGCTATTTATTTGTTAAAAAAGACATAGTACTGCATTACAGTCTACTTATATGAGATAATTTTTTTTTATTTTTTTAGCTTCACGCTTTTATCCCGCATAGCAGAGTAGACAGAAAGTACCAAGCACACTACTCCGTATTTCACTTTCTTGACCATAAAAACACAAGTACGCCGGAACAACTTCTGCCTCTGAGAGATATTTTGTCAAGCGCCATCTGAAGTGACGACTTGTCGTGGCGCAGTGGAACAGCGTCTGACTGTAAACGCGACCGGTTGTGGGTTCGATCCCCACTTGAGAAAGTGATTAAATTTAAGTTATTTTCACTTCCTCGCTCTGGTGAGACAAAGTGCGGCGTTGAGTTCCACCACTCAACACGCAATACTTGTTCTTAATATGTCTAAATAAGAGATCCCAATAACCAATACATATTTTTTATGAGGAACTTTTATAAATCATAGTATCTTACATCGTCATCTTGATTACAATTTAATTGGATACTTTTTACATTTATACAATATTCTTTAGAGCTGCACGCTTTATCCAGTTTACGGTGATCAGGGACAACATAGTGTCAAGACATTCCACTGACTGCTTGCTGTTCAAATTCTAGACATTTCTACACAAACTTATCGCGATATGATTATTCTAAATGGAACTACTATAAGTCACAATTATGTAAAGGATGAAATATCCTTAATATAACTATCCTGAAATATCCAGTAATTTACATACCAATTCTTATATGATATAAGAAAAATGAAAGTAATTCCGTCTATTTGTCCGTTTGTATAACTGTCACAGGTTTTAACGTTACATCAGCTGAACTGCTTGTGATTAAATTTTATATACAGTTGTATTTGAAGCAGCGAACAAGAGCTAATATTAAAATTATAGTAAACAAACAAACATATTCTTATGAAATGTTAATATATATATTTTTTAATAACACCAAGATATAGGAAAAAAACGCAGACTTTTTCATTTACAAAAGACACAAAACAAAACGTATTTACAATTCAAATGAGCGAAGAGCGGTTACATAAGAAACAGGTACAAACATAATAATATAAATAAAAACAAATTATCTTACAGATGTAACTGGAAGGAATTCGGTTGACATTATATTTTTTTCTTCTTAGTTAATTCGGCAAGATCATCATACTTTTTAAAATATTGTAAAAATTGTTAAGGAAACCAGGTCACAAAGTACGCTGAGTATAGAAACTAGGCACCCTCATGAGCAGAAGAGCCACCTGATGGTAAGTGGTCACCTTCGTCCATGGAGTTCTGGATACGTTGCCGGTCTTGGGATGGAAATGAAAGCAAATGGGTACTGGCCTTGGCAGCCAGAACAGTCGTAATCACTATACTCCGAGGGAAAGAATGGGTGGGAATAGGAAAAGCTGGCTGACATCGGACCGGAACACCTCATCAGATATTTGGCGGATCATTTTTGTGATGATAGTGGTCGTGAGCCAGTCGGAAGATTAACTTCTTACCACCAAATACATATATAGATGGTAATGAGATCAATTAACACTGAAATATTTGTAATTTTTTTTTGAACATTTTAAATATAATATAATCACACTTCGGGGAATCGAACCCGTAATCTCGTTTACTGTCATACATGGTTCCACAGAGTTACGAAAACGTATATCAAGGAGTTCATCTCTTCGTTCAGTATGGTAGTCTGAGTGAAACTAGAGCGTACACTCCGTTCGCCTCCGCTTTCGGATCGAATACACGACATTGCGAGCTGAGTCGCGGAATCCAACGCCGCGTTATATCTTACCAGGGCGGAAAAATGACTATAGTTTAAATATAATAAATCCTAACATGTGTCGACCCTACAATACTAACATTTAGCAATTTGTCAACATAGCCTAGGATTCACATCATTGACTGCATTCTACCTGAGATCAAGACACTGTATAAAATATTTTAACGATTATCATCCCCTTGAGTGGGAGCGAACCCACAATCAAACATGTTTACAGTAAGACGTTCTCGAACTGCGCCACGATGGTGATATATGAAAAAAATTAAAGTAGATAAAAAAAGTAGAGAAAAGTAGTACATGTATATATATAAATATATATATATATATATATATATATATATATATATATATATATATATATATATATATATATATATATATATATATATATATATTTATTTATTTATTTTGAGAAACGTGTTATTCTCAAAATAAATCATGGTATGAAAATGGAATAGTAATTTCATCGTAAATAATGACTCAACCTTTCAATTTACCAATTCATTCGTGGTTAAAATATTTTAATAAAATTATTTTCAACGTGCGCATATTCGTATATAAAAAAGCTTATAGTCTTTTATAAGTAACTATACATCAAAGTTGTTAAAATTATCACTTTAAATTGTTTTCAATTTCTCCGCTATTGAAGACAAACGCGGTGTTAAGTTACGCCATCCAAAATTAAATTGAAATGATACAAATATGATAAGCAATGTCTTAAGTAACCCATATTTATATAAGTTTTATAAGAGAAATAATATAACAATAAGGTAAAAAATATAATCTAGTCTACTCTGCAGTGTAATTAATTTAATATGGAGAAAAAAAAAACATTTCTATTGATAGAGAATAGAGACAAGAACAACTAGTCAGTTTCAGGCTGTATCCCGCATATCACCCTGAAATATTTTATAATGCGGGATTGGGGAAGAACATATAGTGATACATCACTAGTCGGCGTAATGTAAATGTATTTATTCTAGATGAAAAAAAAACCTGTATAAATAAAAATCGCGGTGTTTAGTTACGCCAATCAATATATAATATCTCGACACTAGGGTAGTTCCTTGACTATCAGTGTTACGACACTCCATTTACCAGAGTGGAGATTTTTTTTTAAATAATTATTTCCCTTAGTGGAAATCGAACCCACAACCAATCGCGTTTACAGTCAGACGTTTCACATTGCACTACAATGACTTCTCACTATAAAGCGAAATATTTTTAAAAATTATATATGCATACATACTGGGACGTTTCTAGCATTTTTGTTACTTTTTTAATATTATATTTTGTCCCCTTACAAAAAAGGAACCATATATTGAGTGGCGTAACTCAACACCGCGTTTTTACATTCACACAGTATTTTCTCTAGATTCCACCAAATAGTGATGTGCCACTATATTTTCACCACCAACTCACTATAAAATATTTCAAGGTGACACAACTGGTCACCTCCATTCGAACCTGTTCTAACATCCCTACCACTCACGTCTCCACATCCACCATTCATACGACAGTATCGTAGCGTCCTGAACATAATGTAGAAGTGGTTTACGTCAGTTGGTAAAAAAAAAAATCAGTTTATACGTTTTAGTACACAGGGTTAAGCCGTGCGCACCTCCAGTTGATTGTCGAACGCAATAATGGATGGACTGGCTTCGGTATAGTGGCGTGTTGTGGTTTTTTTTTTATATATATATTTCTATATACAAGTGAAAGTTGTTTAAAAGTTTGTAATTTGTAAGGTAATTATTTCCTTTTGTTGTTTTAATTTTATCTCTCCTTTTTTTATTTATTTTTTTTTAAATTTAGTTTTAATAATAATAATTGGTTATATTTAAACTTATTATTAATAATTAAAAATTATATTTAATATATATTAAATTTGATTAAAATTAAAAAAAAATTAATAAATTAAACAATTAAAAATAATTAATTAAAACAAAATTCCACTTCAATAACAATTTAAACAAACAAAAATTACAAAAAAAAAAGAAACAAATCAACAAATTAAATTTTAAATTAACTCAATTTAAAATAACTTAAGTTGTTTAAAATTATATTTAAATATTTAAATGGAGAATGTAGTTTAATTTAAACTGTTTTTATATGTAGATGTAAACCGTTCAAGACCTTGGCAGTATTATATAAGAACTATTTTCAATACTTAAAAGCTCCACGCAACTTTACTGAATGACAAACTCAATTTAATTTTGTACGCTATCGCAGTACAGTGGCAGTGTCTGTGTTAACTGAATAGTGAATTCAAATCTCAGCATTAAAAATTGTTAAATCTGTACGGTTTGGATAAACCGCAGTGTTAAGTTACGCAAGGAATATTACGTTGTTTTAAAAATAGATGGAAAACATATATATATATATATATATATATATATATATATATATATATCGTTCTTACTTTATTTTTAATCAATAATAAATTTATTTTGTATCTAGTGTAAAGACACTCCATACTTTGGTTTCTATAATATAAATTAAATTAAATATAATCAGTCCCCAGAGGAGGAATCGAACCCACAACCGATCGCGTTTACAATCAGACTGCAGACAGCTGTCACACTGCGCCACGTCCAGTCTCAAAGAGAATTATTATATTTAAACAATTTTTTAAAAATAGATGGAAAACATATATATATATATATATATATATATATATATATATATATCGTTCTTACTTTATTTTTAAAATAAATACTAAAATTGATAATATAACTGTTAAAAACATCAAAAACGTATAATTATTTTAACGCAACGGTATTCGGAATTGCGGCGCTCGGAAACCGTCCTAGAGAAAACCCTCTAATCGTTATAATCAAGTGTTTCACTTATATGTAGTGACAAATTTTTCCGTTCACTATTTTTTACACATTCACTGAAATCAGATTAGTGAAATAATATATTTATGTAATAAATATAGCGGCTTCACGCTTCATCCCGCATAACAGGGTATTCAGAGACAACCTAGTGTCAAGACACTCCGTTGACTGCTTTCCATGGGAAATTGAACATTGAATGTTCATCAAAAATTATATTATTTTTAGCGGGATTTGAACCCTGAACATTAAGTTTAAATACTTAACGTACGTTTTCACTGCACTATTGTGGTGTAAATATACGTATATCTTTTAGATTAATAAATATTAAAAATATGTCATATTGAGCTTTATATTTAGATAATTATACTAAAACGATTTCCGGGTTGATAGCAGTATACTTAAAAAACAATGTATACTAGATTTTTTTTATTTTTTATTTTAAAAAAATATATTTTAATTTAAATAAAGATACATTAAAGTATTCGAAGTCATTGACAAATCACTACGTTATTCAAATATATATATATATATATATATATATATATATGCTTCACGCTGTTACCCCTCATAGCAGGGTAGACAGGAAGTATCTAGTGTCAAATCACTCCGTACTTTAATTTTATTTAATTTATGCTTAAAGCAAGGCTTCTAAGACTTATAGAGAGTTTAGTGTCTCTACGGATAATAACATAGGTAGGTAATCTATAGACTGTTATCGTTTCAATCAAGGATTTGCCATTTATATACAATATCAAAAAATTTAATACGTAAAGGAAAAATTATTTACTCCATTCTATGATAAATTTATTAAAGGTGTAATTTATACGAAAAAATAACATGATTTTTTTCATCAATACCTTACTAATTTATGTAATAAATTTTAAAATAAATATTACACACACTATAACTGTGTTTAACATATACATTTATAAAGTGGCATACACGTTGCTAAGGCAACGCGTATTTTACTTGTCAACGGGACTCCAATCGTAAACATACAAAATAAACTTTCCTTGAGGGTCTGGCTGTTAACGCGATTGATTGTGGGTTCAATTTCCATTGAAAGTAATAATTATATTTAAATGTTATTTCCATTTCTCCGCTCTGGTAAGATAAAGCGCGGCGTTGAGTTCACCACTCAACACGCAATATCTTGATCTAGAGCGGAAAGCAGTAAACGGAGTGTCTAGACGTTTGGTTGTCTCTGACTACTTTGCTATGCGGAATAAAGAGTGAAGCTTGTATTTTTTCTCTTATAAATTAAACGATAATTGTCTGACACAGGAATTGAATCCATTACAACTTCCTAACTCAACAGATTCTATAATAAATGATTATTATGAGTCCACCACAAAAAATAATTACTAAACAGAATTAGTTAATAATTACATAAATTTTATATTTTATAACGATCATCTAGCGCAATGGACAGGAAGCTTGCTTTTACTTGGCGTTGCGTATTCATTATTGCTTAAGCAAACGTAAACAATGTAAGGCTTATAGCATAGTGCGATTTATGTGACTGTAAACGCGATTGGCAGCAGATTCGATTCTCTCCAAAGAGAATTTTTTAGCTTTACCCTTTTATCACGCATAGCAGAGTAGAGAGAAAGTATCTAGTGTAAAGACACTCCCTACTTTGGTTTATATAATATAAATTAAATATGATCAGTCCCCAGAGGAGGAATCGAACCCACAACCAATCGCGTTTACAATCAGACTGCAGACAGCTGTCATACTACACCACGTCCGGCCTCAAAGAGAATTATTATATTTAAACATTTTTTATTCATGATTTAACAAGGAAGAATACGGCGTTGAGCTCCGCAAATGAACATTATATTGACACTATTTTCTTTAACTATCTTTCCAAGTAAACAGTTAATTACGTAAATATTATCCATATCATTTGCTAATGACGCATCAGGATATATTTCTTCGAAATTTAACTAAAGATCTATGTTTATATTTTCTAATATTTCTTGTACTTAGAACAATGAAATCATATATTTACGGAACGAATATATTGCTTAATGACCCTAGAGGTCCTTGTGGCGCAGTGGCACTGTGTCTGACTAAAACTACGATTGTGTTGATATCCGACTCCAGGGAAAGATTTTATTCAAATGATTTTCGTTACCCAGCTCTGGTTCAAAGTACGGCGTTAAATTCCGCTATTTTACTTGCAATATTTTCAATTCAGGTCAGCAGCGTAAAATAGAGTGTCTTAACACTAGATTCTGGTGTTTATTCAAGAAAAAATGAGAATTTATTTTAATATAAAAATTTTGAAATATTTTGATCATAAACCGTAGTGATACATAACTCTGTTCTATCAACTATTTTTTAAACATTAAATCACTTATATGAGGTCATCGTAGCGCAGTGATATGCTATATGACTGTAAGCAATAATGTTTATGAGTTCGATATCCACTCGAGGGAAATATTTTAATTAATTTCATTTCCGGTTAGAAAAAGCTACCACAGACACTGCCCCACGATTGGCTCTGCACTCAATATTTTCAATAAAACATCTAGAAAATAAGAACCCACCCTTAAGCAAGTTAGGTACGTGCAACTATCCATAACGTCCGAATTTTTAACCTCAAAGCTATAAGGAACTCATTTTAAATGAAACTATTTTAAACGGATTAATCACGTACATTCTGGTATTTGAAAATACACTTTTGTAAATCTATCATTTTCGATTACTAAAATATATACAATTAATCCGTTTGAAATAATAAAAACTGTTTACCGTGTACTACTTCTTGTGGTTTTAGATTTCCTATAAAAGTAAGTTAATTTTAATTCATAAATACGATTATATTACTGAGAAAGAATTATTTATTACTCAATTTGTATACACAAGGTAAAGTACTAACAGGTCATATGTTATTATATAGATATGTAGGTATGATAAATTTGAGCGTTTGATTGGAAGTCGTGGGCTGCATAAAACACGGTGTTGAGTTCCGCCATAATATGAAACTAGGTTTTTAATGTTTAGTTTAAATTTTTTTTTCCGAATGGAAAGGTATTGAGGATAGAACCTTGTGCTAATACACTAAGGTGTTCACTTTCTGGTCGTGAAGATTTCATAAGTGAAATAACGGAATTCAACGCTGCGTTTTATCTTACAAAAGCGGAAATCAAAACAGTTTGAATGAATACATTTACATAAATGTTGATATATTGAATATAACGATTTCTGATTTTATTTTAAGCTAATAATAACTATAAATAAAAATTCTAACTAACATTATTTTGAAATAAGTAAATTATCTTGGAATTGAACCCAGTACCAGATCAACAGGAAGCGTTTCTCCTTTATTAGCAAAATCGACAGTTATTTAACCTAATCGTAAACCTCATGTTACATACAAACATACATATGTACTTATTACTGCAGTCAGCGACGCGTTAACGTACTTTTCTCTTCATTTTTTATTCGCATACCAATAATACTAATATTAGTACAAAAATTTATGAGGCCAAGGTGAGTGGTACGAGAGGTCGGGGGAGACCTCGGTTGACCTTCGAAAACACAGTATCGAAGATACTGGAGGAAGGCCACGTGAAAAGTATGAGGACCCCCCGAAGGGCATGCATGAAGAGGATAATGACTGTGGACGAGGCGAAAGAGGTATGCAGGGACCGTATCTACTATACTATCCCGACTACTCTGACTATCCCGCCAGGGATAACGCGTGAAGCTAAAAAAAATGTACAAAAAACTGAATAATAAAAAATCTTCTTGTTAAATTTAAGATTAAAGTTAAAAAAAAAGTCAAAAATTTCTCATTATCCTGTTCGTCCTTGAAAGGGCATCAGATTAACGCTAAAATTATATTGTAATATATACAATTTTTTTAAACAAAACGGTTACGGATAATCTGACACGGCGTTATCTTCCGCCATCTATCAAGCAAAGCAAAAAAATATATATCCAAGTGTCTTAACTCTAGCTTCTGTTAAGTTCCGAAAAACAGCTTTAAGCCCAATTAAGTATAAGTCCTTGACGTTTCTCATCTTCATACAGTAATAACATTTTATAGTTTCACCAAAACCGGTCGAGACATTGTAAGCATTTTAAGCAATGGGTGTTTAAACAAATTACTATTTATTACAAGTACTTAGGCCATTTTCACGGATGACGATGTGAGTACTATAAATTTAATATTTTAGGTCTGTTTTAGCATTGAATCAGCGCTTTACTGTAAAAGCGATTTTTTTTAGCTTTATCCCTTGCAGGGTAGTCAGAGAGTACGGAGCGCCAAACGCTACGGTCCCCGCATACCTCTTTCGCCTCGTCCACAGTCATTATCCTCTTCATGCATGCCCTTCGGAAGGCCCACATGCTTCTCACGTGACCTTCCTCCAGTATCTTCGATACTGTGTTTTCGAAGTCTGACCGTAAACGCGATAGGTTGCGGCTTCGATTCTCAGTTAGAGCAATATTTAAAAATAAAGCGCGTTGTTGAGTTCACCACTCAACACGCAAGTTACGAAACATTCCAGATGGATAAGTCACTAACTGTCTTGACATTAAGTTGCCTCTGAATACTCTGATATGCGGGATAAAGATATTTAAATGAAATTTTTTTTATGTACTTGAATAATTTATAAAATGGCTTTAGCTTGGTGAATGATTGTTATTTATTCAAATAAATACAATTGTAGTGTCTGTTTGTAACATTATAATAACCGTTCATGTTAAACATGCATGTACCAAAAAAAAACATTTTTTTTTTAATTTTTGTCCGTCTGTCTGCTTGTTCTGGCGAATCTCAGAAATGGTTTGACCGATTTTGACGAAAATTTCACTGGCAGATAGATGGTTAATTTACTTCAGAATTAAAAATCAAAATCCAGTAGTATTTTGAATTGTAAATAAGTTAATGTATTGGTCTAGATAGTCATTATTTTACTAATTTTAAAGTGTTATTCCTCACTTATAGTTAGAAAAAAATTTGAAAAAACATATAAACAAATTGAACGCAGTGGTATTCAAACCCATTCCTCTTGGAAACCGTCCAAGCGCTCTGACCGCTAAGCCATGCGTTCTACTACCAGCTGCTTCGAAATTCTTATACGTTTTGTTACAACTTATTTATGTTTTTAGCATCTCTGTAAAGAGATTTTTAAAAATTTCTGCTACACAAATATTATTAAGAAATAATCGTTTTGCAAGAGAGATTGCTATTTGTTTTAATATTTTACTATTTTAAAAATATTATTGAACACTTAGGATTAAAAAACATTTTTTGAAAAAAGTATGAAAAAATTTATACATTTTATAAAAATGTTTAGATAGTTGTAATATAGTATTGTGTCTTTTTTTATGACAGTGTGTAAGTAACCTAAAAGTTAAAAAAATCATTCTTATTTATTCAAGTCACGTATGTAGAGCTTCAAAGATGTTTAATAGCGAATTATATGTTAATTTTAATAGTAGAAAAACACAAAATTGCTTAAAACGTTCAACTTTGGATGGAAATAAATGAATAATTAGCTTATTTGGAAGAACGATTGGTGTGAGTTTGAATCCAGTTTATGTATCAATAGACTTTTTTTTTGGGCTTCACACTTGTATCCCGCATAGCAGGGTAGACAGAAAGTACCTAGTGTCAACACACTCCGTACTTCGCTTTCCACCGAATTCGAGATATTGCGTGTTGAGTGGTGGAACTCAACGCCGCTCTTTGTCTTTACCAGAACGAGGAAAAGAAAATAATTTAAATATAATCACTACCCCGAGTGGGGATCGAACCCACAACCGATCTCGTTTACAGTCAGACGCTGTCCCACTGGGCCACGACCGACATCTATTTTATTTTATTTCAATCAGGTCATAAATAGCAAAACTATATCTATTTAAATTATTTTATAATATAAGCTATAACCTAAAACCTTTTTCCTATCCAGAAATCAAACCTAAAACTACCTTACTCACATACCTTTCCAAACTGTGTCACTATGGCGTCACAGTTTATAAGTTCAAGCAATCCGTTACGTGTTTCTGCAATGCTCAAACATACTCCTTATGCAAGTAGTGATGAAATTAAACGCCATTTTATAAATAAAACAGGCTATAAGACAGTTGTAAATCACAATTCGATCTTTGGTAATATTAAACGGGCAATATAATAATGAGAAGCCGGTCGTGGCGCAGTGGGATAGTGTCTGACTGTAAACGCGATAAGTTGTGATTCCCACTCGGGGGAGTGATTATATTTCAATTATTGCCACTTGCTCGCTCTGGTAAGACAAAGTACGGCGTTGAGTTCCACCAGTCAACACGCAGTGTCTTGACAGTAGATACTTTCTCACGACGATATATATATATATATATATATATATATATATATATATATATATATATATATATATATATATATAAATTTATATTCATTTACCTAGCAAGACAAAACGCGGTGTTATGTTACAACATTAAAAAAAGGAAGATATAATAAATAAACATCAAGTTCTGTCTATCATGCAATGTGTTTTAATATTTTCGAATGATATTTTTCACTTAGAAGAAAAAATATTGTTAAAATTTTTACACTAACAAATTCTATCAAGTACTGTTTACGACGCATAGCTCAGTGCACAGAACGCTTGGACAGTCTCCGAGAGACGGCGGTTCGAATCCCGTTGCGTAGAAGTAGTAAAGTTCTAAAAATGTTGCAACTGTAAAAAAAACATTTTAACTCTACCTACGATCAACATTGTGTTATCTAAAATATAATTTTTAAATGTCAAAATATACCGATTAATTCGGCTAAAGTGTTTGCTGATGAAAAAAAAAACCAAAATCATATTATTAAATGTATTTTTTTTTATTTTTTTTTAAATTTTATCGTTAATTTATTTATTTTTATATTAAATAGAAAATAACGTTTATTTTAGCTTATTCACAATAAATTCTTATAAATCGTCCTTGAGATGTCAGTTTCGGCGGTTCTCTGCGACGCTAATGGCACCGGATACACCGAGGTCCTGACAATCGACATGTTATTCTCTTTAAATTTTTACTAATTTTTGAACAAATAAATATTTATATATATATTATTTCATATTATGTTATTTATCTTTTGAAGTTCTAGGTTTTTGTTGTTGTTAGAATTCTGATGTGACATTGCAAAGGGGAAGGTCATGGATATGATTTTGACGCGATTATCTTTTGGCTTTAGTTATTTTAACTTGAAACTGGTTTAAAAGTATGCGGAATGTATAGAAATCGGTTTTATATTACACTTTGCATAATATTTGAATTATACATATGTATATATAATACGTTTATAATATTATTTGTTAAAATATTGTAGATAGCAGCTAAAAAGACAAGTTAAAGTATAGCTCCTGTTATGGTTTTTACTCACTCATTCAAACTTTGACTCATTCCATTACATTCTACTAATTTTAAAGTCCACACTTAGGATTAGAAAATAAATAAAAAAAAATATGAATTAGAACTTGAACGCAGTGGGATTTAAACCTAAAACTTTTGGAAACAGACAGACAGACAAAAATTGTAAAAAAATGGTTGTTTTGGTATATACATGTTTAACATAAACGGTTATTTTAATATTACAAACAGACGTAGTGTCTTTAATTTTATTTATTTGAATAAATAACAATAATTCACCAAGTTAAAGCCATATTATAAATTATAGAGGTACGTAAATACTTTTTTTCATTTAAACACCTTTATAATAGGTACTGTAAACGCACTGTAAACTCTATCGGTTGTAGATTTAATTCCCACTCGGGGGAACTATTATTCCTTACTTAAGATTAGAAAATATTTTTTTTAAAAAACATAAAAATTTTAACGCAGCGGGATTTGAACCTAAGCCTCCTAAAAACCGTTCAAGTGCTCTGATCGCTAAGCCATGAGTTCTACTAACTATTTAAAAAAAAAATAAAAAAAATCATTCAAATTTTAACCGCGGAACCTAACGCCACGATGTGTCTTACTAGAGTGGATATATTAAAATAATCGACCCTACAAGCATTGCGTTAACAGTTCCACTGTTCCACTGTACCGTAAAGAATATTATTTATTTAAAATATGTACTTTAGATGTTTTCTATTATCTGCTTCTATTATCTACGGAAGCAGCTATCAAGGTAAAAGCTTATTGTTTTTTTGTGATTATAACATATGAGAATTCATAGAGCCCTAACTACTGATTAAAGACAGTAGATATATGTCAAATGCATATATATGTACCTTGAGGATGTAATAGAGAAATATGGTTTGGGTATCGGTTGCAGATTCGATCCCCACTTGGGGGAGTGATTATATTTAAATTATTTTCACTTCCTCGCTCTGGTAAAGACAGTGCGGCGTTGAGTTCCACCCCTCAACATGCAGTCTCGAATTCGGTACTTTCTGTATATATATATATATATATATATATATATATATATATATATATTTGTTAAATAACAACTTGTATTAAATTTATAATTTAAATACATAAATATTAATGTGTGAATATCAAACCCACAACCGATCGAGTTTACAGTCAGACGCTGTATCCACTGCGCCAAGACGTATATTATGTATATATAATTAAAAGCGGTTCTTTTTAACAATTGTTTTTTTAACGTACTCATATTTTTACCCTCCATATTCTTTTCAATATTTATTATCAAACAATATAACGTATCTCTGTATGCAGTTTCCAATACATATTTGCTGAAGTAATATTGCGAAAAATTTTTCAACAAAAATACGTATTTAGAATTTTTACTAAGGTTATTAAGGTAAATTCACTTAAAGTTTAAAAACATACAAAAATATGAACGCGCATCTTGACCTTTCTTGAGACTTTAATTATTGTTTAAAACTTCTAGTGTGTTTATTTAATATTAAAATATTGTTAAGGCCGGTGGTGGCGCAGTGTGACAGCGTCTGACTGTAAACGCGATCGGTTGTGGGTTCGATCCCCACTCGTGGGAGTGATTATATTTAAATTATTTTTACTTCCTCGCTCTGGTAAAAAGACAAAGAGCGGCGTTGAGTACCACCACCCAACATGAAATGTCTCGAATTCGGTGGAAAGCGAAGTACGGAGTGTCTTGACACCAGGTATTTTCTGTCTACCCTGCTCTGCGGTATAAAAGCGTGAAGCAAAAATATATTGTTATTTAATTATTTGTCTTTATGTATATATTTTTTTGTTCCCGTAAAACTCTATAACGGCTGAGCCGATTTTGACCATACTTTCACTGGCTTATTGTAAAAACGATTCGTTGTGAGTTTGATTCACAATCTATTAAAATATTATATTTTAATTATTGTGATTTTTTCGTTCTAGCCAACAAAATTGTAGCGTTAAGTTCATCCTGTATACACATAATGTCTTGAATTTGGGCGAAAAACGGGAAACGGATTGTCTTGACAAAGCAAGAAACTATAAAAAAAAAATTACAAAAGAACCTTTTAACAAAACCGTTTTACAAAGTAATATATAGATTACTTTTATAAAAAATATTAATATTTTATATTAATATTTTATACACTGACTAAACCTGCAAAAAAATTAAGTTCTGAACATTTTTTTTCACGCTTTTAAACCGCATAGCAGTGTAGACAGAAAGTACCTAGTGTCATGACACTCCGTACTTCGCTTTCCACTGAACTCGAGACATTGCGTGTAGATTGGTGGAACACAACGCCGCACTTTATCTTACCAGAGCGAGGAATTGAAAATAATTTAAATATAATCACTGCCCCAAGTGGGAATCGAACCCACAACGGACAGCGTTTACAGTCAAACGCTGTCCCACTGCGCCACGAGCGGCCTCAAGCACTTAACATCGCACCAATAAATTCTATCTATGGTTGTATGGTTTTTTAACGCTCTTTAAAACATATGCGTCATTAGGAATCGAGTAAAATATACCGTTTGGATTAATAATAACGGAGTTAGTTTAAGTGTGCTACTTAACTACGTAAATATTGGAATTTTATTCGCATATATGTACTGTACTTTGTTTATATTACTTTGTATATCTATGTCATTATAACAGATCGTAGGTTCGATTCTTTACGGGTAGTTAAGATTAGAATTTTATATATATATATATATATATATATATATATATATATATATATATATATATATATATATATATATATATAAATAACACTCAATTCTTAATCAATATGTTGAAATATAAAATTTAGTATGCCACTAAAAGGGGATTTCCCGAAATTCTCACAAAGTCGAGGAAAAACATAATAACACGTTTTAGTCGAAACTTTGAACGATTTATTATGTATCATTTGTATATTATTCATATAACAATCTAAGCAAAGCACGGCGTTAAATTCCACAACTTAATATGAAATATCTCTAAGTACAGCGGAATGTCTTGACACTGGGTTGTCATTCACATATACAGTGTCTTTTACATATACAGTGTGTATAAATATGTAAAAATAACAACACACTAACGTAATCAAAATCATTAAGAATAACGTGTTTCTTAAGCAAATTATTAGTAATTACATTTTATATTATACTATTTTAAACGGATTAATCGCGTGTAGTTTGGTATTCAATAATACATTCTTGGAAACCTGACGTTTCGAACATTTTACAGTAGTCCGTGGTCACAGGTTGACTGTAGTGGCATTTGTCTGTCGATTGATATAAAAATGAATTACATCAATCTACCGCCATCGGTTGAGAGATGCCACCTCAGTCTACCTGTGACCACGGACTACTGTAAAGTGTTCGAAGCGTCTGGTTTCCAATAGTGTTTATATTACTATTATATTTAATACAGAAATGTATTAACAAGGAAATTTCTAATTTCGTTTGATTTGGGAACAGTATGTCAGGGTTCATAAAGTCGACACAAACTTAATTATATCAACAACTTTTGAAATAATATAAATATTATTTATTTTTTCCTTATAAGAGTTATTTTACTCGTTTATTTATCAATATATTAAGCAAGCTAAATTAACGTATAATTGAAATATTATGAAAAAAAAGTATTAATTATAAAAAAAAATGAGACCGCTCGTGTCCTGTAAAGCCGATCGGTTGCGATTTCGATTCCCAGTAGGGAGTGATTACATTTAAATTATTCTCATTTTACTCGCTCTGGTAACATATAGCGCGGCGTTGAGTTTCGCTACTCAATACGCAATGTTGGCGGAAAGCGGAGTACGGAGTGTCGTGACACTAAGTACTTCCTGTCTACCCTGCTATATATATAATGTCTAAGTAATTATCTTAGAACAGAATTTAAAAAATCCATAAAATAGAAACCATAGTAGGCGCAGAACGTCATCCGATTTTAAACACGATTGGTTTGATCTCTGCTAATAGTAATATATATATATATATATATATATATATATATATATATATATATATATATATATATATATATATATATATATATATATATATATATATATATATATATATATTCAATTTTTTTTATCTTTACGCTCTGGTAAAATAAATAGTTATATCAAAAAAGAAACAGAATAATCTGACATCTGTTTTCCTTATACGATTCCAGAAATTAATATATTTTTCACAAAACATTTCAATTAAAACAATCATATCTTTATATACTATTATATTTAAATTATTGACACTTCCTCGCTCTTTTAAAAGACAAAGTGCGGGGTTAAGTTCCACCACTCATGTAAATATAATTACTCCACCCAGTGATCCACAGCTGGTTGCGTTTACAGTCAGACGCCGTGCCACTGCGCCACAACCGGCCTATAAAAAATATCATATACAGTCCGAAAACATTACAAAAACTTTTATTTCAAAGCCATCGTGAATATTACATAAGATTTAAGTTACCATTTAAACACACCATGTATAATTTAAGTTACCACTCAAAAACACCATATATTATTATATAAGACGTCTTGCATATTTATATAACTTGTTATTATCGTTCTCTAAATCTACTTTGTGTGTTATAAATTAATATTGATTTCTCACAGGTCTATTTTTTTTTAATTCTTGATTTATTATTGAATCAGATTCAGTTGATTCAGATCGAATAATGATTCATATATTATTTAATTTGGGATAGTTGATCTATATTGTTCATTTAACAGTCTAATTGGATAAACCACGGTGTTAATTTCTACAACTTGACAGGAAGTGTATCTAAAAAGGGCAGTATGTCTTGACACTTGGTTGTCTTTGACGATTGTATATATATATATATATATATATATATATATATATATATATATATATATATATATATATATATATACAGTATGTATAAATATGTAAAAATAAGAGCATGGTAACACAAAATTTCAACCATTTAAAATAACTTGTTTCTAAAGCGAATATAACACTAATATATTTTTATAGCTTCACATTTTATCCCGCATATCAAGGTAATTAGAGTCAAGCTAATGTCAAGATACTTTATTGATTATTTGAAATTAAGACATTGCGTTGTGTACATGTGTGACATGTAAATAAATTTTAAACTGTACATTTCCCTACAGTGAGAATCGAACCCATAACCAATCTGGTTTAATACTTAATTATTATATAACATATGATTAAATCACAAACACACTCGCAGCCTTCAAATGGCCTTATTTTGCATTCAAAGTAACATAATTTAGTAAGGAAAAAAAAATTGCCTTTGATAATGATATTTTGGCATTGCTTTTGTTTCTTGTTTTTGGGGTCTTAGGGAGTACTTTTTTTTAATTTTATTATTTCATTTAATTAATATTTCCAAAGGTTTTATATGAGATTCAAACAATATTTTAAAGTTTATTATCTGTATTAAACAAAAAATATATATTTCATACTTTTTACCTTAACAGAGGCCTTTTTTACGACTTTTTTACGAGGCCGTCGTGGCGCACTGGTATACAGAACAGACTGTAAGCACGATTGTGGGTTCGAATCCAACTCTTCAATGATTATAATTAAATTATTTTCATATCCTCGCTCTAGTAAGACAAAGCGTGGCGTTGAGTTCCGCCACTTAACACGCAATGTCTTGAATTCGGCGGAAAGCGGAGTATAAAATGTCTTGACACTAGGTACTTCCTCTCTGCACTGCTTTGCGGTATAAAAGCGTATAGCTAAAAAACCTATATCCCCAGTATAGGTATCAAACTTGCATCCATCATTTAAAGTCAGATCAGTCCCCCAGCGCTAGAATGACCTCCATTCACAGTTAATTGAAGCAACGCTGCCCATTTCGACAATGGGCCTTATCTCAAAAGGAAGAGACAATAAACAGATAAACACAGAAAAAAAACATATTTTATTTATAATTTTTTTTTTTATAATTATTAAAGTCAATTTGACATTTAAACATACAAAGATTAGATAGTAAATATTTGTAACACAAATATCTTTCCTGGGTGAAGACTTATCACCCGGGAAATGTTATAAAAAAATAACAACACGCTGTACGCAGTTCATTGACATTGGCTAGTGGTAATAATCAATATAGGTTATCAATACTGAGACAGTGGATGCAGGTTCGATTTGTGTTTGGGGGAATCATACTAATATTATAAATGTGAATGTTTTGGAGAGTTAGTTAGAGATAAACTAGTGTCACTCTGCCTTTTTTTTAAATTATGATATAGGTATCGAGGCCGGTAGTTGCGCAGTGGGACAGTGTTTGAATGTAAACGCGATCGGTTTAGGGTTCGTTTCCTATTCGGGGTTATGATTATATGTAAATTTATTTTTGTCGACTCGCTCTGCTAAGATAAAGTTCGGCGTTGAGTTCCGCCACTTAACACGCATTGTCTCGAATTCAGCGGAAAGTGGAGTACAGAGTGTCTTGACACTAGGTACTTCCTGTCTACCCTGCTATGAGGGGTAAAAGCGTGAAGCTAAAATTATAGGTATCGTAATATTTACTATTTTTAACGTGTTATTCCACACTTAGGATTACAAAAAATATTTTTGAAAAAACGTATAAAAATTTGAAAGCAGCGGGATTCGAACCCGCGAAATTCTTATTCGTTTTGTTACAACATAAATAAGTTGTAAACGTATAAGAATTTCGACGCAGCTGGTAGTAGAACGCATGGCTTAGCGGTCAGAGCTTGGACGGTATCCAAGAGACGCGGGTTCGAATCCCGTTGCGTTCAAAATTTTTATACGTTTTTTTTTTAAATGTTTTATAGCTTTATAGGTCATACAAGATGGGATTATTAATAGAGTTTGACGTTATGTTTCAAAAATGTACGAAAACACGGAAGACAAGCTAAATATACAAAAATATATAATCAATAATTTTAGAATTCTCAATATATTATGAATGTTTCTACCAAAGCTATTTACATATGGAATTAAATACACATATATATAAAAAAAAACAAAATTTAGAGTGTCCGTCTGTAATGTTAAAATAATTGCTTTTTACTTATGAATAAAATGATATTTTTCACAATTTTTCCGTCTGTTTGTTTGTTCCATTTTATCTATGGACCGGCTGGGCCGATTTTCATAAGACTTTCACTAGGAAATAGCAAATGTAATAAGAAGTTATTTAGATTAAAGTTAGCAGTTTTAAAACTATATTATTAAATAACGATTGCTAGATGAATGAAGTTGCGGGCACAACTTGTATGATTTCAAAACTGTTTCCTTTATAAAAAAACCTTTACGTAATATTAATTTATAATCAATTTTAAATCTAGAATAAATAAAATGTTTATTACTTTGTTTAATGCCGGTCGTGGTGCAGTGTTACAGCGTCTGATTGTAACACGATCGGTCGTGGGTTCCATTCCCACTCGGGGCAGTGATTGTATTTAAAATGAATTTCACTATCTCGCTCTGGTAAGACAAAGTGCGGCGTTGAGTTCCACCACTCAACACGCAATGTCTCAAATTCGGTGTAAAGCAAAGTACGGAGTGTCTTAACACTAGGTACTTTCTGTCTACCCTGCTATGCGGGATTGAAGCGTGTAGGTAGAAAAAAATATTAAATTTGCTTAATATTGATTTTTGTATAGAATACCGTTGAATTTGGTATTCTTTTTATTGCAAGTTTGAAAGCTGATTCTGGCCTCTTTAACTTCACGCTTTTATCGCGCATGGCAAGGTAGAAAGTAATTAATATCAAGACACTCCGTATTCCACTTTCCGCCGAACTCGAGACATTGCGTGTGGAGTAGCGGAACTCAACGCCGCGGTTTGTCTTACCAGAGTGAGATATCTTTTAGTAAATTTACTAATTGATTTACCTTTTAAAGTAAAATGATTTTCTGATATGTATCAAAATTCAACTTTATATCATGTCTTACTAGATCCAAAAAAATTTTTCCGTTTTTCCAAAAAAATGTAAAAAAAAACTTTTATATTATAAAAAGAAATAAAAAGAAATTGTTTCATATTCTTTTTTACGGCTTTATGTTTATATTTTTGAAAAAAACGTATAAAAATTTGAACGTAGCGAGATTCGAACCGGCGCCTCTTGGGTACCGTCCAAGCGCTTTGAGCTTCATGCTTTATCATGTATAGCATAGCCAGAGATAACGTTGTGTCAAGACTCTCCGTTGACTGCTTTCTGCGTGATATCTAGACTTTGCAAGTTGACTTCAAAGCCCCGTTTTGTCTTCCCAAATCGGAGAAATGAAAATGAATGTTAAATATAATAAGTGAGGCCGGTCGTGGCGCAGAGGGACAGAGTCTGACTGTAAACGCGATCGGTTGTGGGTTCGATCCCCACTCGGGGAAGTGTTTATATTTAAATTATTTTTATTTTATATAATAACAATAATAATAATAATAATCCCATTCCCACAAGTTGGAATCGAATCCAGAACCAATCTTTTTCAGACAGACATTGTCCCACTGCGCTATGGGAGAGTCAATTTACATTAATTATTTTTTTCTTTTACAGTTTCAAAATGGTTTTGAGCGCGAAGAAGACGATACAACATGTGCCCAGCAAGGGCAAGATGTCCATTCGGAAAATACAAAATTTCACAGTACAAAAACGTCGTAAGTATCTATATTAACATTTTTTTAGCTTCACGCTTTTATCCCACATAGGAGGGTAGACAGAAGGTAACTTGTGTTGTGACACTCCGTTCTAAGATTACCGCCGAATTCGAGATATTGCATGTTTAGTGGTGGAACTCAACGCCGCGCTTTATCTTACCAGAGCGAGGTAATAGGATAATTTTCAATAAGTTCATTTCCTCGAATGGGAATCGAACCCACAACCGATTGTGCGCCAGTCGCGACGCAGTGGGCGGTAGATTACCACTCGGGGGAGTGATTATATTTAAATTATTTTCACTTACTCGCTCTGATAAGACAAAGCGTGGCGTTGAGTTCCGCCACTCAACACGTAATATTTTGTATTCGTCGGAAAGCGGAGTGTCTTGACACTAGGTACTTTCTGTCTACCATAAGATCGTGGAGCGAAACAAAAATTACACACACTTCCATTGTGTTTTACATACACATTTGTATAAAGTGACAGTGACGTTCCCATAACAACGCGTATTTTACGGAAATGGGTCGAATAGATATAATTAACTCGTTATTCTTTCTTGAGGTCGTATGTCATGTTTTTGAAATAAAAAAAGTTCCTGTTACATCAATCTTATTATAATGTTATTTTTTAATTAACGATCTCAACGTAATAAGTATGAATAATCGTTTTAAACAATAAATTATACTAGATTAGGAACTGGACTTGAACTTGGACCCAGTAACGGTTAACGGAACGCCAACTAATTATGTAGGAAGCGTACATAAGTATACAATAGGAAGAATGTTGAGGCCATCGATGCTCAGTAGGGCTATAAACACGATTGTTACGTGTTCAATTTCAAAGAGAAATGATAATATGTATATTATTTTTTCACACTTTATCGGTTATTATTATAAAAAATGTTTTAGTTCAGAAGATAAGAAACTTCTAAGCATACGGAAACCATTCCGAATAGCAGAATAGTCAGAGACAACCTAGTGTCAAAACCACTTACTGTTTTTCGAAATTGGGTCGAAATGACCTAAGCTTCTTTGATTTAATATATTATATATTTATGTAACGTAGTTGCTCTTCTCAATATTTTTTTTAATATAAAATTTAATGCATTATTGACTAGATTCATACCTTTTCTAATACTTGGAACTATTTTGGTGACCTAGAAGGGCTGTGAAATGTAAATGGCTTTATATTGTCAGTGAAATATGTGAACGTTACAAATTTTCCACGAGAACTGCGTAAAACAATCGTTCAATTTTCTTACAACGCACAATAGTGACATGTATCAATCAAATCAATTAGGCAAATAGCATCCTGCAAGTAACAGATGAAAACCAATACAAAAAATCATTACAGACTAAATATTATAGTATTTTTAAAATTATTTAATTTTTTTTCTATATTACCCTATTGGGAGGGTAATATAACAAACAATATACCCTTAAAATATACCCTATAGGTAAAAAATAATGTTGACACCATACAATAGATACTGGAATATTCACATTCTCTTATCTGGGATAATTGTGACCCGGTTCCCATGTCCGTGTACAATTACAACCCCCTATAACACCGGGTTAAATAATTTCCATTATATATAGTTTTTTCCCATACGTTTCTTAATTGTCATAACCTTTTCCTTATGTATTTTTAGAATTGTTTGTTTTATTTTAGTTTTTTAATTAGACAAAGGTCTAATTCATCATATTTTTATATCATATTTTTATTACTAAAATTATGTTTTTTAATACAAAAAGTTTATTGTATAATACCTTTTTGGGAGTTACTGATCTTTGAATCTATTTATAACTGCAAATACAAAAACAACGTATGATTTTCGCCATTCTAATACATTTTAAATGAAATTATTTTAAACGGATTATTTTTCATTGTACGAATGTAATAATATTTAAGGTTATCGTGACGCTCTAGGCTAGCAACGTAGGCTATGACACGCAGGAGAATCAATATATTTAAAATTATGTAGCTAGGTCTGGTTAATAAAGCGTGGCGTTGAGTTCCGCCACTCAACATATAATGTTTCGAATTCGCACCGTAGTGATATAAAGTCCACGCTATCAAACTCGCAGGCGACCACTATCAAAAAAATTGAGGGCGGTCGTGGTGCAGTGTGTGGTGGGCTCGATCCTCACTCGTGGAGTGATTATATTTAAAATAATGTTCACTTCTTCGCTCTGGACAAAGTGCGGCATTGACTTCCACCACTCAACACGCATTGCCTCGAATGCGGTGGAAAGCGAAGTATGGAGTGTCTTGACACTAGGCACTTTCTGCATGCATCCAATAAGCATAAAGCTAAAATTGTTTGTATTTTGCGTAAATTAAGTAATATTATATATTACTACTGGCAAAAGATATTTTTTTTACACGATTCCTTATATACATCTTAAAACTAATTTGAAAATAATGATCATTCTGAAAAAATATCACAATATTTTTCCATCTAGTTACCTACGTGCGCATTTTTTGTTCAAATCGTGAACAAAAAAACGTTTAAAACAATACAATGATGGTTGTCAATACAAAAAGCTGTTTACGTCAAATTGTCGTTACTTATGGCTTCGACGATTAGAATTTTCCAGAGAAAATGCGTATAATGGAAACTCTGCAAGACCTGTGACCCCGTCTGACTTATTCAGGGTTCATAACACTTTGCTAAAAGTATTTTTTCACGCTTTTATCCCGCATAGCATGATAGACAGAAATTACTTAGTGTCAACACACTCCGTACTTCGTTTTCCACCAAAATCAAGGTATCGCATGTGGAGGAGCACAATTTGACGGCACGTTGTGGGTTCGATATCCACTCGGGGGACTGATTATATTAATTCGTCGCTCTTGTAAGACAAAATACGGCGTTGAGTTACACCATTCAACACGTAATGTTTCGAATTCAGTGGTAAGCGGAGTACGGAGTGTCCTGACACTAGGCACTTCTTGAAGCTTCTTCTTTGACTTCTTCTCTTCGTGAAGCTAAAAGAAAAGAAATATGTTAATAAATATACATTAATTATATTATTGTTACAGAATCAGTCGTCAGAGCGGTGTATGGGTTTCTCATGGTGCTGTTCTCCATAGTGTTGATAGTGGTGGACCCAGTTAATATATTTACCACTTGGGTGAGTGAATTTTTATTTTAATTTCTTTTTTTTATTCATTTCTTAATATATATAAAATAAACTGAAGTCTGAATGTAAACGTAACCGATTGTGGGTTCGATTCCCACTCACCCTGGTAAGACAAAGCGCGGACTTGAGCTCCACCAATCAACAAACGATGCCTCGAATACGGCGGAATGCAGAGTACGGAGGGTCTTGACGCTAAGCACTTCCTGTCTACCCTGCTATGCGGGATAAAAGCGTGAAGCTAAAAGAGTGAGTGATATTAATATTTATTTCGCATAATTTATTAATTATGGGAAAATTTAATTGGTAAGCAAGTGGTTGTGGGTTCAATCTCCACTTGGTAGAATAATAATAGCAGGGTAGACAGAAAGTACCTAGTATCAAGACACTCCGTACTTCGTTTTCCACGGAATTCAAGACATTGCGTGTTGCGTGGTGGAACTCAACGCCGCACTTTGTCTTACTAGAGCGAGGAAGTGAGAATAATTTAAATATAATCACAGAGTGGGGTTCGAACCCACAACCGATCGCGTTTACAGTCAGACGTCGTCACACTGCGGCCGGCCTACAGTATACGTAACATTAAATTTCTATATTATTTCTTATGATAAAAGTCGTAACTCAGTTTATAATGTTTGAAGCTAATAAGAATAATGTTTGGTTTAGAGATACATTTTGATAAAAATAATCTGCTTCCTGGGATTTAACCGGAAGCTGACATCTGGTTACAATGGTTCTAACTTACCGTTAAGAAACTAAGCAATAATGCTCCAATTTCATTATATCGAAATTGACAGTAAATTAAATATTTATAGAAAAAAGAGAAAACCTTCACTACTTTCTATTCGACATCAGTAAAGATGGGTTCTTTACTCTGCGTTTTGTCTGGCGGAGAGCGGAGAAATAGAATATTTTTTTTAATTAAAACATTTTCCAGAGCGGGAATCGAATCTAAACCAATCACGCTGACAGTCAGAGGTTGCCCCACTGTCCCTCAACATGTTTGTACCAAATTTAATAAAAAACATACTAATAAATTTAATATCAAATTAAAGTTGATCGCTCTATGATAATAAGGCTTGATGGATACTTTTTTTTAATTTATCTAGACTGGTTTTTGTTTTTAGCTAACATTTTATATGAGATTTAAAAACAAGTTTAATTAAGATGGTTTTTGTTTGTTAAATCTACTGGCTATATATATATATATATATATATATATATATATATATATATATATATATATATATGTATATATATGTATATATATGCTGCCCGGTCGAAATCAAGACGTTGCGTGTTGAGTGGTTAGCGGAGGTTAACCCCACTTTGCTTTATTACATCGTAGGGGAGTCGAACCTACAACTGTTTCCTAATCAATATATAATAATTATCTGTCTATGTATAGGTTTTGAATGTAATTAGCCATTAATATAATTTTGACTGAGGATAAACTGTTGAAAAATAATTAACAAGTTAGAAATTATCATACAAAATAATAATTATTTTTTCACCTTCGTTGATATATTATCTAGTTAAAAGTGCCACGATTGTTCACCATCAATGTGTATACATACAGCTCTTGCGTTACTCCCCAGAAGTACTGAACGTAGAAATATATAGTTTTTATTGTTCGAGTATCGGTTAGCAGCTTTACGATTTATTTCATATAGCAGGGTAGTCAGAAAAAAATTAGGGTCAAAACACATTTTGAGATTTCAACGCCGGTTTAAATTTAAACATTCCACCGAGCAGGAATCGAATCCACAACGCTCGAAAAGTATTATACAGACATGGAAGTTACATATTTCATACAAAACATGTTATACGATTTGTCCTGGACAATAATAAGCTAGTATATATTTTTTTAATTTTTTGCTCTAAACAGTGATTCTGCCTCAATTAGTTTATTTAAATTTATTTGTAAGGCAATTTACATGTATTTTTTGGTTTTGTATGGCGTCGTGCGTCATTGGACTTACGATACAGATAATAATTACAGTAATATACATTTTTGTGTCAAAACCGGTCGCCATGACGTCCTTAAGGGGCTTTAGAGAGGAAAAAAAAAGTTTAGATTATTTTTTTAGCTTTACATTTCTATCCCGCATAGCAGGATAGACAGGAATTATCTAGTGTTAAAACATTCCGTATTCCGCTTTACCACAAATCGAGAGATATAGAAATCGAGATATTATTATATCTCAAATTCGTCGGAAAGGGAATTACGGAGTGTTTTGACACTAGGTACTTCCTGTCTCTATTATGAGGGATATATATAATTTTAATATTATTTATAAATTAAATACACATATATAATTGTTATGTGTACATACATCTTACAGGTGATTCTGTTTGGAATGGCTTTTTTATTCTTTTAATTGGACTTACTTAGTTGTTTTTTTATAAAAAAATAACGATCTCACACTAATTGATAAATGGATACAAAGTATTTACAATAGTCAACAAATATGTTTATTTTTTTATATACATATATATAGCTCTGACTTCACTTCATTACAAAATTAACAGAATTAATTAGATTGTAGTAATTTAAAAAAAGAGTATCTTGACGCTTTATCCCGTAAATCAGGATCCTATCCCATGGTCAGAGACAACTTAGTGACAAGACACTCTGTTGACTGCTTTCGGCCCGAAATCAATACATTGCGTGTTGAGTAGTGAATGGAACGCCGCGCTTTGTCTCACCATAGCGGGAAGTAGAGCTCCCTGATGGGAATCGAACAGAAAAATAATAGCGTTTATTATCGGAGGCTGTCCCGCTACGTCACTATGTCCTATACAGATCTGACTTTTAAATCACTTTTTTTTAGCTTCACGCTTTATCCCTTGCGGGGTAGTCAGAGAGCACGGAGCGCCAAACGCTACAGTCCCTGCATACCTCTTTCGCCTCGTCCACAGTCATTATCCTCTTCATACATGCCCTTCGGAGGGTCCTCATGCTTTTTACGTGACCTCCCTCCTGTATCTTTGATACTGTATTTTCGAAGGTCAACCGAGGTCTCCCCCGACCTCTCGTACCACGCAGGAGCTCTGAACAGTATATAGGTACTGCTCAGAGCTCTTTTATGAAGTTACTCCACGTACATATAAGTATTTTCAGATTGCAATCGAACCCCCAACCCTCAACACAAACTCCATAATAATTAAATAAAATATTATTATATATTTTTTTCTACTTACCTTATCACAGTAATTAAAATAATCATAGCTTATAACGACCGTAATTATCTTACATATTGGTAAAGCAACACTCACTCAGGTCACATCTCAGATGGGTGTCCAAATGACCTCCTAATCAGATAAGCGGTCGACCCCGGTCGTTGTTTAAACCTCAATGTCATTGTACGCTATTAGAAATGTGTGTTACATTCAATTTGTGACAGAAATCAAACGGGCCAATTTTATATATAGAGATTGGTTGAAATATATTTTTTGTACTGTGTGTATAACTAGTATTATGTTAGCCGGTAGTGGCGCAGTGGGACAGCGTTTGTGTGTAAACGCGATCGGTTGTGGGTTCGATTGCGATTGTGAGTTATATTTAAATTATTTTAATTTCCTCGCTCTGGTAACACAAAGCGCGATATGGAGTTCCGCCATTCAACACGCGTTATCTCGAATTCGGTGGTGAGCTGAGTGTTTTGACACTTGGTATTTTCTGTCGCCCGCACCTTTGATTGCATGGAATCTATGATATCTTGATTTCTTCGTTTTTTTGATTTTAAAACAATCAATCGTCTCTTAGTGCACCTTTAAATGTCTCTAAATATAGAAAGATATATAGTAGGAAGCTGACTGTAAAAATGACGACCATGGTCACGATTCCCACTCGGAGGAATGATTATATTAAAAATTTATGTTAATTTGTCTGCTTTGGTAAGACAAAACGTGGCGTTTAGTTACACAACGCAATTATAATTTTTTATTAGCTTCACGCTTTTATCCCGCATAGCAGGGTAGACAGAAAGTACCTAGTGTCAATACACTCTGTACTTCGCTTTCCACCGAATTCGAGACATTGCGTGTTAAGTGGTGGAACTCAATGCCGCTCTTTGTCTTTTACCAGAGCAAGGAAGTGAAAATAATTTAAATATAATCACTCCTCCGAATGGGGATCGAACCCACAACCGATCGTGTTTACAGTCAGTTGCTGTCACACTGCGCCACGACCGGCCTCGGCAAATTCATGCCACGTCTCAAAATTGGACGGAAAACGGAGAACTGATTGTTCTGACTCTACGTTCTCTCTTTCTACCTGCTAAGTGAGATAAAGCGTGACTTAAGAATTAAGAAAAAAAAAACAGTACACAAATATATTTAACCATTACTGATTGTCAGTCCTCTGTACATGATTATATGTTTCACAATACATTCAATGGATATCTTATTAAAATTATATATGAAGCAACTGGTTCCCATCACGCGTTACTTATGTTGGCACACCTGTGATTTAAAACGATTGTTGTATATATATATATAAATGTGTATAGCATCTATCTGTTTGTCTTAAATATTGATTGTATATTTTATAAAAATGTGTTCTTTTTTTCAAATAGAAATCGAACCCGTAACTATTGTCTATTGTAAAATATTTCTTCTTAATTATTCACTCCTACACAGTGTGAGTATCTTCTTTATGTATTTTTTTATTTCATCCCAGTAGAGTGGGAAAAGATCTTATAGATCAGAAAAGATAGTATAAAGTATACGATCGATATAATTCAGTTTCAATTTCCATCCAGGGAAATAATTGTAATCATTTTAATTTAACAAAAATTAAGAACGGCGTTTAGTTCCGCCACGCACCACACAACGAATGAAATATAGATAGATATAGAATAAGTAGAAAAAAATATACAATTTTAAATACAATTAATACAAGTCAACATTGTGGGAAGTCGCTAGTTTTGGTTCACATACTTAAGTGGGATATGTATATAAAAAAAATATATTACCGTTTACTAACTCCATTATAAAGAGATTAAGTTTATATGACTGACCAAGTACAGTTAATTATCTGCTTTTAATCTCTTAACATACTTAATTTCATGTCTTCAAATATCATATATTTTTACAGTACAAAATGTAAAACTCTATTAATTTAACTCAGAATTAGCTTTAATCTTTTATCCCACATAGCAGGGTAGACAGAAAGTACGTAGTGTCACGACACTCCGTACTTCGCTTTCCGCCGAATTCGAGACAGTGAGGAAGTGAACATAATTTAAATATAATCACTTCCTCGAGTTGGATGTGAACCCACAACCGATCGCGTTTACAGTCAGACGTTGTCTCTCAAGCTCTACTAAAATGTCGGATTTAACGTTCTTAGACGTTTCTCGTAGTTAGAGAGAACTTAGAGTCAATTTACTCCGTTCTGCACTTTCCCCCTATATTTAGAACACTGCATGGTAAAATGGAGTTATTCCACGCTACAACTTGTCTTGCCGGAGAATAATGTCTAGTAAAAAGTATAAGAAATATATTTTCTTTTATTTATACATTCGTCGATATCTTTAATTAAAATAATACTATTTTTAAAGTATTATTGCACACTAAGGATTAGAAAAAATTTTTTTTAAAACGTATAAAAATTTGAACGTAGCGGGATTCAAACCCGCGCCACTTGGAAACCGTCCAAGCGCTCTGAGCGCTAAGCCATGCTTTCTACTACTAGCTGCTTCAAAATTCTTATACGTTTTATTATAACTTATTTATGTTGTTAGCGTTTCTATAGATAGATTTTTATAAATTTCTTCTACCCAAAAAATATTAAGAAATAATCGTTTCGCAAGAGAGAATGCTATTATTCCACACTAAGAAATAAAAAATTAAAAATTAAAAAATATATATGTTTGCATTAAAATTATTATTATCTCCTCGCTCTACTCTGGTTAGACAAAACGCCGCGTTGAGTTCCGCCACTCAACACGCAATATCTTGAATATCTTCTAACTAGGAATCAGTACCAATTTTATTAAAATCGGTCCAGTAATTTCAGAGACACAGGTATTTTAATTGCAAGAAAATATAAGTAGTTGTGTAGTTATCGGTTTATTTTTTTATAAATTAAATTATTAATTGAGATTCGAACCCCGAACTATTGACTATTGTATGCCTTTCAAACCAAATTATAAAATCACGTATAATGACTTCCACCATAGCTTATGTAATTAACGATGTAAGAGTAACAATCTCTCTTCGAAAGGTGACTGAACGGAGCATTAGGTCAAGGTAAAATTGGACGGCAAATATATATATATATATATATATATATATATATATATATATATATATATATATATATATATATGTACGATTTTTTTATCATATCAGATGTCATGTAGCTGGGAATCCTAGAGTTGGATTTGGTTGTGAGGTTGGTTCCCGTTTGTGGGAATTTTTGTTTTTTTAACTTCACGTTATTATCCCGCACAGCAGGGTAGACAGGAAGTACTTAGTTATTATTAAGACACTGTGTAAGTCGATTTCCGCCGAATTCGGGACATTGCGTGTTGAGTGGCGGAATTCAACACCACGCTTTGTCTTACAAAGCAGAGTAGAGCGAAAAAATGAAAACAATTCAAATATAATCATTCCCCTAAGTGGGGATCAAACCCACAACCAATTGTGTTTAACGTCAGATGTTTATATTTAAATTATTTTCATGTCCTCGCTCTGGTAAGACAAAGCGCAGTGTTGAGTTTCGCTACTCTACACGCAATATCTCGAATACAGTGAAAATCGGAGTACGGAGGGACTTGACACTGGGTACTACTACTTTCTATCTACCCTGCTATGCCTGATAAATAGCCTGAAGTTAAAAAAAATAAAAATCCTCAACATTTTAAAAATATATTATAGAAATAATTCAAAATGCGAGGTGGAAAATTAGTAGACAAGAACTACCCATATCCGCTTGAGAGATTGGAATAGAAAAACTGATCAATTGCCTAAAACGGGAATCGAACCCCCAACTATCGTAAATATTAATAATAATACTAGATTTGCTTACAAAATATCTGGTTGCTCAAGCTCAATTATTTTAGGACTAAAATATTACTTTATTGGTACTTGTGCAATAAATTTATTATTTTTTTCTACATATAAATAAAATTAGAGCGTCTGTTTGTAATATTGAAATAAATTATACTATATATATATATATATATATATATAGATATATACATATATATATATATATATATATATATATATATATATATATATATATTTTATTACGATTTTTATCTATCTGCCTGTGTATTTGTTTGTTCCGGCTAATCTCTGGAATTTCTGTACCGATTTTTATGGAATTTTCACTGGAAAATAGCTGATTTCATACGGAGTAACTAAGGCTAATTATATTTTCGTATTATAAAACATTCAATATGATTCAGAGATTTTAAATTCGATGAGGACGAAGTCGCAGGTACAGCTAGTTAATCAATAAAATTTGTAAATCGTATTTAGTATCAATAAAAATTAGTAATTAGTATTTGTAATTAACGCTTGGTACACTAAAATAAAATACAACGGTGGTTACACTTCCGGCGGCCATTTTAAATTCACAGACTGTCAAATATAACCTCGGTTGTTATTAAAATCGATTTAAATATATATTGTATAATGTGTTCCAATATTGTATATATTTATATATCTCGAATAACTTAAGTCGATTAAATGTTTGATAATATCAGATATGTGTCACAAATAAAAGAAATCGATATAGTGTTTGCTAATGTCTTGTAATGTCTAGATATAGTGGTGTAGTAGATTTATTTGACATACTATATTTTAAATGAAACTATTTAACCGGATTAATCGCGTATATTTTGGTATTCGAAAATATATTTTTGGACATCTGACGTTTCGAACACTTTACAGTAGTCCGTGGTCACAGGTAGACTAGGTAGGTGTCTACCTGTGACCACGGACTACTGTAAAGTGTTCGAAACGTCAGATGTCCAAAATGTATTTTCAAATACCAAAATATACGCGATTAATCCGGTTAAATAGTTTCATTTGAAATGTATATAAATCGCGAAAATCAAAGATCTAATTATGATATACTATAATTGTACATTTTTAAAGTCTTGAATAAATATGAAATCAGATGAGTTACTAATATTGTTTCTTCTCAGATCTGAGGCATTATTTGATGTTGTTAATTGTGAAGCTAAATACTTTGTTTTGGCTTCACGCTTTTATCCCGCATAGCAGGGTAGACAGAAAGTACCTAGTGTCAACTCCGAACTTCGCTTTCCACCGAATTCGAGATATTGCGTGTTGAGTAGTTTAACTCAACGGCGCACTTAATCTTACCATAGCGAGGAAGTGAAAATAATTTTATATATAATCTCTCCCGCGAGTAGGTATTGAATGCAAAACTAATCGTATTTATAGTCAGACGCTGTCCACTGCGCCACGAGCGTCCTTAGCTGAATACTTATTGTATTAAAATAAAATAATTTACGTTTACTATACAATACAAATGATATAACAGTGTACTTGGACTATAAGACCAAAATGTGTGTAACAAAGGCTCTTATCAATTCGGTTTCTCACTTCTGAAGCCGCCTGAAGACATCGCCCGTTTAATAGAACGTGAAAAATTCAAATAGTTTTATTTATTTCTTAGCTTCACTCTTTTATCCCGTATAGCAGTGTAGACAGGACGTACTTAGTGTCCAGACTCACCGAACCGAATTCGAGACATTGCGTGTTGTGGTGGTGGTGGAACTAAACGCCGCACTTTATCTTATGATAGCGAGGAGGTGAAAATAATTTAAATTATAATCTCTCCCTCGAATGGGGATCGAACCCACAATCGTTGCGTTCACAGTCTTTTTTATATGAATAATTAAGATTTTATAAGGTTATAATTTTTTTTATTATTTAGGATCCGTGTCGGAGAAATTATTATTATATTTTTTTTATTGACAGAGTGCGCCACTCAGCATACAAAGTCTCTATTTAGAGCATAAAGCGATACAATGAAAACAATACAATTACTAAGGTTTTGATGGATATATATATATATATATATATATATATATATTCAAATTGATAGAACCGGAGTTCTATAACTGTAATGTTGTTGAAGTCAAAATAACTAAAACAATAATAATAAAGATTAATTATAATTACAATAATATTTCTTTATTGCTAGAATAAAAAATTCAATATGCATCATTTATTAATAATATTGAGGAGATAATAAGTTCATAATTATATTTAATATCAACAAATATTGAAATTTACAATATATTTTTTAGCTTCACGCTGTTATCTCACATAGCAGGGTAGACAAGTACTTAGTGTCAAGACACTCTGTACTTCGCTTTCTACCGAATTCGAGACATTGCGTGTTGAGTGGTGGAACTCAATGCCGCACTTTACCTTTACCAGAGCGAGAGTTAAATATAATAACTCCCCCGAGTGGGGATCGAATCCAGAACCGATCGTGTCTACAGTCAGACGCTGTCACACTGCGCCACGACGTATTCGACGATGATAGAGATATGACAATGAATTATTATAATAATAAAAGATAAAATTATTAAATAGTTTACCAACATTACATTAATTAGAAAAAATGAATAAAAATAATTAAAATCAAACTTAAAATTTAAAATGGTCTCAAATGAAAGGTTTCTTTTTTGATTATGTAATATATTTAGTTTCTTCATATCTCCTTATTATGTCTATTTTCTACTATATAGACAAAAATAACATTTTTTTTACAAGTTTTGGTCGGTATGTCTGTCCTAATCACCAGAACAAATGAACAGATTTTTATGGAACACAAGCTGATGGATAACTAGTGTATCAAGAAGTAACTTAGACTCAATCTACGTGTTGAGTGGTGGAACTCAACGCCGCAATTTGTCTTTTTTGGGGATTGCACTCATAATCGATCGCGTTTACAGTCAGACGCCGTTCCACTGCGCCACGACCAGAATCCTAAGTTATTTACTACTCAGATATCAGTTTAATATATATGAGTCTATTTAATTACGTAATTAGTTCAGCCTCTTGTCATTCCTTTAAGACATCACTACAGCCACATATATATTCTGCGTAGCGTTAGTGTAAGTGTTGTGTGGCGAAACTCAACGCCGCGTTGTCTTTAACCAGATGAAATGCACACCCATCTCGTTACAGACACTACGAGCAACCCTAAAAATATTATACATCAATATAGGTAGCGAGGCCGGTCGTAACGCATTGTGATAGCGTCTGACTGTAAACGTGATCGGCTGTGGGTTCGATTCCCTTTCGGGAGAGAGATTGTATTTAACTTATTTTGATCGTTCTGGTAAGAAAAAGTGCCACTCAGCACAATGTCTTGAGTTCAGTGGAAAGCGGAATTCGGAGCGTCTTGACACCAGGTTCTGTCCGTCTACCCTGCTATGCGGGATAAAAAAGGGCGAAAATAAAAAAAAAACCAAAAAAAATATAGGTAATTACTTTAACCTCTCACTGCTCCATATAAAGATGTGAAGGTTATACCAACTGCATACTTGACGTATATAGAATTAACTCGAAAGATCATTCACGATCTGTTTCAGGTTATTGAGAAATACGTTTTTTAATTATACATTACAACATCTAATTACAATAAATTAAATTATACATTTCAAGGGAATAATTAATTATTTGTGTCATTTGTTTACATAATGTGGTATTTGCTACTTACTTTGAATATTTTTTTAGGTTTAATGTCGATAATCGGAAGTGCTATATATTTTGTATAAAAGCGTTTGTGTTTCTTCGGCTTGATATGATATAGGGCGGTGTTAAGTTACGCCGTATATAAGAATATGGGTGATTTGTGAATAATTTATTTGTTTTTTTTTATTTTAGTGTTAACTAATTTCATATTTGTACACTCTGTTGTATTGTTATAAATACTTGATGTACTTTTCCTTACCTTAGCTTACCTTACCTTACTTTACCTTATCTTACTTTACCTTACCTTACCTTACTTTACTAAGTAATATATTCTAAAATTGTTAGTGTTATTATATACTAATACCTTTGAAATATCAATATATTTTAATACGCATAAAAAACGTACTAAATTGAGAGGTTTTCTTGAAGACCGATAGTATTAAGAAAACAGCTTCACACATCAACCTTCATGGGTAGTCAGAGATAACCTAGTGTCAGGACACTCCCATTAACTGTTTTTCGCCGGACATCGAGCGATCGATTTGGTAGTGGGAGCTTAAGACTGGCTCGCAACCACTATCATGACAAAAACGATCCGCCAAATATCTGACGATATGTTCCGGTTCGAAGTCATGCCCGCCAGCTTTTCCCACTCCCACTCAACTTTTCCTACTTTAACTTACACTTCCATCCCAAAGTCGGCAACGCATCTACAGCTCTAATGTCATGGATGTCCATGGGCGAAGGTGACCACTTGCCATCAGTTCGCCATACTTATCTCATCTCATTTTCTATAGAAAGTAAAAAAAATATATAAAATATATATTATAGAAAAAAATTAAGAATTGATTATATAAAAAAATATATATGTAATTCAAGACGTATATAAACAAATTAGGTCGTAAAGAGTCATAGTATTAACAGAATATTGGCATTTAGCTACAGAACACACATACAAGTGCAAGTTGCACTCGCAGTTGCATCAATGCCTCAACTTTATATTGCAAAACGGAAATTTCTCTTAGTAAATTGTTACTTAAGGTTAAGAAATCTTAAGAACACTTCTATATTACGACGTTAGTTTAAAATGATAATATTTTTTTAGAGTGATGTTTTCAATCCGCACAGTAGGGAAGGCAGGAAATATTTAGTGTCAAGACACTCAGTATTCACTCTGTTTTCCCCCGAATTCGAGTGGTGCGTGTTGAGTGGCGGAACTCAACGCCGCGCTTGTGTTACCAGAGCAAGGAATTGAAAATAATTTAAACATAATCTTTCTCCCCAAATGGGAATCGAACCCTCAATCGGTCGCATTTACAGTTAGACACTGTCCTATTACGCCAAGAGTGGCTTTGATTTTTATTATTTATTAGTATTAATATTTATATATCTAGTAAAGAATATTCATTTATCGTACGCGAAAAAAGGCAGATAGAATTAACTAATTGGGGCCGGTCGTGACTCAGTGGGACAGCGTCTGACTGTAAACGTGATCGGTTGTGGGTTCGGTCACCACTCGGGGGAGTGATTATATTTAAAATTATTTTCACTTCCTCGCTCTGGTAAGGCAAAGTGCAGCTTTAATTTCCACCACTCAACATGCAATGTCTCGAATTCAATGGAAAGCGAAGTGCGGAGTGTCTTGACACTAAATACTTTCTGTCTACCCCGCTATGCGGTATAAAAAGTGTGAAGCTAAAAAAAATTAACTATTACAACTTTCTGGCGTGACTTCATTCATTCATGTATGCAGAGCACCTCCACTGCCGGATATACAACTAACCTAAACCACGCCAGTTAGAGGTGTTGCTTGGTTTCATGCAATTGACTAATAACAAAAAAATGAGTGTCTAGACACTAAGTTCTCTCAGAATATGAGATAAAGATAAAGCGTGAAGCTACAGCGTGTTAAAGCTGTAATAATATTTCACCTTAGCCCGTTTCCAACTTATCAGTGCTTTGAATTGGAATAAGGAAAAACCTTAGTAAGAAGACTATTTGCATTTGTTAGTCAGAATTGATTTTTACCTAGTATGTATTCAATATACTAATACATAAAGGAACAATTTTTTGAGGCCGGTCGTGGCGCAGTGGCACAGCGTCTGACTATATACGAGATCGGTTGTGGGTTCGATCCCCACTCGGGGGAGTTATTATATTTAAATTATTTTCACTTCTTCGCACTTGCACTTAAAAAAGGCAAAGTGCGGCGTTGAGTTCCATCACTCAACACGCAATGTCTCAAATCCAGTGGAAATCGAAGTACAGAGTGTCTTGACACAAGGTACTTTCTGTCTACCCTGCTATGCGGGATAAAAGCGTGAAGCTAAAAAAAAACATAAAAACAATGTTTGAACACATTTTTATGGAGTTTGCATTAGAAATACATTGAATTATTAAAACATCTATAAAAAATGGATATGGGTATTCTATTAATCAATATTGCGCAATAACGTCTGGCTGTATACTCGATTGGTTTTGTATTCGATTCCTAATCAGAAAATGTTTTTTTTTTTATTATTATAATTTCTACGCTCTAATTAGCTACTGCGTTATCTCCGCCTACTCTACTATATGGGAAATGGTGTTGAAACGTTGAGAATAAAATTATAATTATATAATCTAAATTAAACAAATATATATAATTTGATGTATCAATAATTATCACATTCTGAACTTGGTAGTTAATCGATTATATTTAATCGTTCCTTTAGTGATAATAACACGCTAAGGTGACCTGAGGTCGTATACAGGTATTTCTTAGAAGAAATATTTTATGACCATTTATATACGTCGTTTTATTATCAATGTACAAACGTTTATGGTGACTTATATAGAATAATGTAATAGATATGTAAATTATATTTATTGTATAAAAATATTCTTTATTTATTCATTCTTCATATAACAATGTCAAATAATCGTGGAAATCCCTTTTTAATCAGATTATGACGCCTTTTTTGGGACGAAGTGCCTTGACGCTTGTATGTAGTGTGAATTAGTAGAATCGTCACGTAACGATTATGTGTATGTGTGCGTGCGTGTATCTAGACTAATGCAAACAGAGATGACACTTCTAATGTTACTTATTATTTGAAAGTAACCTCATAACTATAAATAAGCAATAATGTTATATTAGATTAAAGAAAATAGTGAGAAATATAATTTCTATTTACTATTTATTTTACCATTTAAATTATATGGATGCAATAGTGCAACAATGTGTTTAGAGTGCGTAAGTATAAAACGCAAATGTCAGAGTGCAAATAAAATAAAGAAAATCAATGCTTAATGCCTACAATAATTCCGCCAGAACATAATTATTTCATATTTATCTTCATATAACGTATAATTTACTATTTAATATATATATTTTTCCTGAAATATTGAAAAAAGCTTTCCGCATAGCTGGGTAGACAGAAAGTATCTAGTGTCAACACACTCCGTACTTCGCTTTCCACCGAATTCAAGACATTAGTTATTTTATTTATTATAGGGCATATTGTATGACAGCTCAATCAGACGCTGATTTTCGTTTATTTTTTTAAATATTAAATATTATATGTTGTTTTTTCTCTTTCAGTACATAGAAATATCGGAAGGCAAGTTTGTGTACAAAATGTTCGAAAATCCAACGTACCGACTCTTCTCTGACGTGTACGTGTTCAATTATACAAACACTGATAAATACTTGCAAGGTATTGACAAAAAATTGGAGCTCCAGGAGATAGGGCCTTTTAAATTTCAGTAAGTATAAAAAAAAACGTTTTTGTTTAGTTTCCTGTTTTTTACTTATTTTATATGAAATATGATTAATGATGGCCGGTCGTAGCGCAGTGTGACAACGTCTGAATGCATACACGACTGGTTGTGGGTTCGATCCCCACTCGGGGGAGTGATAATATTTAAATTATATTCACTTCCTCGCACTGGTAAAAGACAAAGTGCGACATTGAGTTCCACCACTCAACACGCAATGTCTCGAATTCGGTGGAAAGCGAAGTACGGAGTGTCTTGACACTAGGTACTTTCTGTCTACCCTGGTATGCGGGAAAAAAGCGTGAAACTAAAAAATAATCTGATTAATCACATGTAAAAAATTCTTATATTTCAAACTCTTTACAATAGTCGGTAGTCACACACAGGTTGTATATGATTAATCTAATTAAAGTAGTCTCTTTATAAATGCAGTAACTCTATTGTTTTAACAATTGTTTTAACTTTGTTGTTGTAGCTCTTAATATTTTTTGAGATAATCATAGAAATAGTATTAAATCTAGCCTTTTGTTTATTTTTTCGTACAAACAGGGTATGGATTGTTGGAATATAATTAACTTCTCACGAGCTTTACCTTTTTTTTTTTGTCGCTGGGAAATGCAATTTACGCAGAACATCCGCACGCAATCCATAGTGCCCATCTGACGGATGATATTGTCATGCGCTAACATAAGTGACAAAATCGTTTATTATAATTACTTATAGATTATTTAGCAGTCCCATAAGCTCGGGGGCCCTCTAATACACGTCCCTCGAACTTGTTTGTCTGATTAGTTTACCCTGTTGAGTACCACAGTATCATTCGTCTGTAGGGTCATGTCTGCCTGGTGCACAGATCCACAAAAGGCACTTACCAGTCTAATGGTTACAAGTATTTACTTTAAGAAACTTTAACCTGTAAACTTAGTTTGTTGACGTTTAAGCAATAAGGAAAATCAAATACAAATATAGCGTATTGTGTTGCTATCATAATATTTACAAATGCAAGAAAAAAATACAAAATAAATATTTTATTTGAAAAAAACTCCTCCATATGTTATCTTTGAGTGTACAATAACAATATTAAAGATAGATTCTAGCTTTTTTTCCGACTTACAATTGCTATTTCAGTGGTTATTTGTTTTGGGAGATGGAATATCACATTGTTTCTTACAACTAATCTGAAAAAAAAAACAAAATAATTCAAATATACGCGTATATTCAGAAGTCAAAGACATCTAACGTTAAGATACTCCATTCTCCAATCATTACTTTGTCTTAACAGGACGTAGAAATAGAGATCAAATTCCCACCTAATTGTATTTACAATCAGTCGTCAGTCATTTAGGTCCCACTGCGCCACGATGATTTCAAATATATAAGTAATATGATTTTAATTTTCAGAGAACTCAGAACAAACGAGGACATGGCGATTGATAAAGAACGTGGTGTTATGACGATGAAGCCCAAAACCAAACTAAAATTCCTACCAGAAGAATCAGTCGCCCATTATAAAGACGTCAAAGTGATGGTACCGAATATCGCTCTAATTGTGAGTATTACGTATTACAATATATAAAATATAAATATTAAATTAACAAAACTAGATTTTACAATTTTCGAAATATCTAATAGTCAAACTCTAGGTATTTGTGTATCATCTAGATCACATATTATATCACCAGTAACATTATTGTGTGCATAATTTATGTAAATAATAAAAAACGTGGGTTCAGGAATGCTCTCTTGTGGCACACCAAATTCCACGTTCGTAATTGGTAACTTTTGTGCAACGGGTTCGATTTTTCAAAAAAGCTTTCAAAATTTCGAATAATAAGCAAATAAATACAACAGTACACTTTAAATACTTAATTTATTTCTTAAAAGCAACCCTAACCCCAAACAGAATACGTGATACCAATAATTCTACTCCTTTTCTATTCTTCCTTAATAAAATTAATCAAATCAACAACTTTATATTACTAGAACATCAATTGATTAAGCTAAATTTGGTAAATTTGGTAAAATTATTATCATAAATCATTGGATTACTATGAAATAAAATGAGTGATCAATAGTTTAATATTATAAAATATTTTTGAAAAAACGTATAAAAATTTGAACGCAGCGGGATTCGAACCCGCACCTATAAAAAATATATAAAGAAAGTAAAGAAGCTGATCGTGGCACAGTGGGACAGCGTGTGACTGTGAATGCGTCAGTTGTGGATTCGAATCCCACTCAGGTGAATGATTATATTTAATTTTCTAGCTCTGCTATGTCTCGAATTACACGGAAAGTGAAGCATGTAGTGTCTGAACACTAGATACTTCCTGTCTACCCTGCTATGCGGGGTAAACGCGTGAAGATAAAAATATCTTAATAAAACTCACTAACATATTATGTATGGTGAAGATTTTTGTATACATATTTCGCCTTAAAATTGATGTAAACTGAAATTTATGTAAATTGATAATATACCGACATAAATTGATAATATTTCAATTTTAATTGTTTTTTTATTTATCTGATCTAATGAAAACAAAAAACGACGTTTAGCTCCGCCTGCTAGGCTATATATATATATATATATATATATATATATATATATATATACAGAATAATATTCCTTTTAATAATAATAACAAAAAAAAACTCATATATTATGCATATATTTAGAGAACTTTTAACCTCTCTTGAGTATCATTGTCTATATCATTCGCAAGGCTTTGTTAAAACGTTTATATTATGTTAATAAATATTTGCAGCCTGTATCACGTTTGTTGACAATTATCATATGCCAAAAAAATTCCATTGGAATAACGGATTGCTGTTAGTATATATTATTTTGTATATATTTTAAAAAGCTTCACGCTTTTATCCCGCATAGCAGGGTAGACAGAAAGTACCTAGTGTCAAGACACTACGTACTCTGCTGTCCGCTGAATTCGAGACATTGCGTGTTGAGTCGTGGAACTTAACGCCGCACGGGTCTTACGAGAGCGAGGAGTGAAAATAATTTTAAATATAATCACTCCCCCCAGTGGGAATCGAATCCACAACCGATCGCGTTTATAGTTTTAAAAACAGAAGAACGTGTTCGTTACATTGGGCATTTGGGATAAATAACTTCGATTTAGTGGTCATAATGGTGTAGTCGGAAATGTCTGACTCTAGACGTGATTAGTAGTGAGTTTGATTCCCATTAGAAGGAATTATTATATTTAGAATATATTTTCATTTCTCTGCTTTGGTGAGACAAAACGCGGCGTTTAGTTTCATGGTTTGCTCAATTCGTAACTCTAGTTAGTAAATTAAATTAAAGTATTAAACATATTATTGGATTTCATGGCATTCTTGCTATTATTGTTACAAGGGAAGCTAAATTATTTTTTAAATAATGAACAAATTAATAAATAAACTCATTATATATTATAAATATTTTTTTAGCTTCACGGTTTCTTTTTACCCCGCCTAGCAACATAGATACCTAGTGTCAAGTTCCGTACTTCGCTTTCCACTGAATTCGAGACTTTACGTGTTGCGTGGTGGAACTCAACGCCGCACTTTGTCTTACCAGAACGAGGAAGTGAAAATAAATTATTACATAAGTATAAACTAAGGAATTCCAAAGAAATCTATTTTAAATGTATAATGTATACAAAACCATTTTTGGCTTTAGCTGATATAGTAGACAACGGAGTGTCTAGACACTAGGTTGTATCCGACTACTCTGCTATGCGTGATAAGGCGTAAAGCTGATTGAAGACTTCTATTTTTTCTAAGCCAAAACGAATATCTAATAAGATATATGCAAATACTGTTTGGTGTAAAAGGCGTAGGTCGAATGAAAAATGTTTTTATATACGTTCATAAAACACTGTCCCAGGCATAACAGGTTTTTTATATAGGTATCGTATGTTTTAGACTGTTATATTTAATTAACGTTCGGGCAGATTGATCTCACGTCCAACAAACGTCGTGCGTCTTATTTAGACTGTTTTAGTCTTGGACCGCTTTTTAGTTTTTATTTTTTTGTAAAGAAGCTTGAAGATTTTGCCTTTATAAGCGCAAATACGTTAAGTACAGCTTCACGCTCTATCCCGCGTTGCGGGATAGTCAGAGTGGTCAACTCAACACTCCGCTTTTTGTACCCGAGCGGAGAAATTTAAATAAATTTTATAATATAATAATTACACGAACAGTCACTGTTCATATAATTGTTATAATAAAATTACACTAATACATACAGACTTGAATCATTTAAAGACGAGATTTTTTTTTAGCTTCACGCTTCAATTCAAGACATTGCGTGTTGAGTGGTGGAACCCAACGCCGCACTTTATCATACCAGAGCATGAAAGGGAAAATAACTTAAATATAATCACTTCCCAAGGAGTAGGGATTGAAACCACAACCGATCCCGTTTACAGTCACGCTATCCCACTGCGCCACGACCGGCCTCAACTACAGATTTTTAATATTTTATTAAGGAAATTTGGTCATAGTTAATGTATATACCGGAGACTCATATAAATTGTAAACCTGTTATAAAATTATTTATTTGAAAAGAGCAACTGTTGAGCTATTATGGCAGTTTATTTAGGACTGACAATACTGACAGTTTCATATCATTTACAAAATACGAAAGTGTCAGTAATTGCCGATTTCAATTAAATATTACTATTGAATATTTTGATTTAAGTTGATTTGATTCAAATACTTTAAAAAAGAAACCGTACTTAATATTTGTTATAAAACACAGAATAAGGGTTGCTAGAGAGCACCTAGTGTCAAGACACTCCGATTCAATTTTCACACAAATTCGGGAGGTGACGTTTTGAGTGTCATAACTCTTTGACGCGCTTTATCTTTCTAGAATGTAAAATGCAAATCATTTTATGTGTATGTATGTCCTCCGCCTGGGAATGGAATCCACAACTGTCGAATTGACAGCCAAGCTAAAACCACTGTGCCACGATGGACATTTCTTGATTTCTTCTTCAAAATCATATTACAAACAGGAGTAATGCTCAATTTCTAATAATAACTTAAGTACATTGACACTTGCGTCAGTTGCACGGAAGCAGTTATTGCCTGTGGATTATATATATATATATATATATATATATATATATATATATATATATTCATCGTTTTTTTGTTTGTAAAAACAAGGGATTGGTTTTGGGTTCGATTCCTAATTGGATGAATTATATTTAAATTTTATTGTCATTTCTTCGCTCTGGTAAGTATTCCTGACTCAACGGAATGCAATAAACGGAATGTCTTGACACTAGGTTGTCTCTAACTACTGTGCTGTGCGTGATGTAGCTTGAAGTTTTTTTTATTATAATAACGAAAAATCAACAATGTTAGTTAAATCAAGTTTGTTACAAAGTAATATATACTATTTTACATATCTTTAATAGGTTTTTAGTATAATTTACCTTATTGTTATATATTAATTAAACGTGGGAACAGCATTATTTACTGCCATAAAAATATATGAAGTGGAAACTCCATGATGTCTTAATTTAAGCTCAAGAGTTTAATTTTTATACTGTTTTTTTTATACATACTAGTAGTTAGTTCTATGCCCTTTCTTCCGCCTAGCGGGGTAGTTAGAGGGAAGTTAGAAGAACTGAGGGCCAAATGACAAGATCTTATTTTAGTTAGGTAGGTAGTTAGCTAGTCAGTTAATTAGTTAGTTAGTTAGTCAGTCAGTCAGTCAGTCAGTCAGTCAGTCAATTAGTCAGTCAGTCAGTCAGTCAGTCAGTCAGTTAGTTAGTTAGTTAGTTAGTGTGTGAAATCCTGCAAATTTAATATGACCCACTTCCCAGCATCTTTTTTGTCTATTGAGTTTTGAATACGACTTCTATTATGATGACAATAAAATTATATATAAGCAATTTTGTTAGAGGTCGATAGTGGCGCAGTGTGACAGCGTCTGATTGTAATCGCGACCGATTGTGGGTTCGATCCCCATCGGGGAATTGATTATATTTAAAAATATTATCACTTCCTCGCTCTAGTAAGATAAAGTGCAGCGTTGTGTTCCACCACTTAATACGCAATGCCTCGCATTCGGCGCAGAGCGAATTACGCAGTGTCTCGACACTAAGTACTTCCTGTCTAACCTGCTATGCGGGATATAAAAGTGAAACTAATAAAAAAAATATATCACATTTTTCTAACACAGTACTTATTTCATTCAATGCTAAATAATTAATATTTTTTTACGTTCTTGCTGTAATATAAAAAAATAATTCATGTACATCCTGTTGTAAAAACAGTTCATTAAAAAAATATACATATTAAATTAAATAATAAAATGATATGACTTTAGTAACAGAATAGAAAAAAAAAAGTTTTTTGTCTGTCTTTGACTAAAAGATATAGTTTATACCCCAAGGTATACTCATGTATAATAAATTTCCATAAATACTTAAAGATTTGAATAAATTGAGCTTAAGATAAAAAACATTTTATTGGGAAAAGCATATTATTCTGTCATAGAATATTATACTGATGTTAGTGCGCGGAGTTGAACGCTGTTAATGGTCATTCGGGAGGCTCATATCAGCTCTAAACCTATTGTAAAATTACATGTGAAAAATATAACTATTGAGTTTCTCGCCAGTTTTTCTCAGCAGAACTGCCTTCCGAGCTGGTGGCAGTTTCTAGTGAGACTTACAATACTGACACTTATGTTAACTGACTATCCAAAAGTGTTTGTAATAGATAGCCCAATGAAAGCGCCGCTAGCAAATGAGAGGGACGAAAATAATTCAAGTATATGCGTTCTAGAGTGGAAGTCGAACCCACCAATCGAGTTTACAATCAGCTACTGTACCACTACGTTGCAATGACCTTGTATCAAATTGAAACTTTTATTTTTTAAAATTAAGTGAAAACCTTTGCAAGGTTAACGTCACAACAAGTAGGTTATTTACGTAACACTGTTACCGTATTAGATGTTTACTCTTAAATCCAATTTCTAAGGTTCAAGGGCTCGTACGGGCGTTAATATTAACTGTAATTGCATAAGTTATTAACGTATATATTAAAATGTATATCTATATAGATAAACAATATTTGAATGTGTTTTTTAGGCTTCATCTGCATAGCAAGTTAGACAAGAAGTGTCTAGTGTCAAGACACTTCGTACTCCGCTTTGAGCTAAATTCGAAACATTGCGTATTAAATGGCAGAACTCAACGCCGCGCTTTGTCTTACCAGAGCGAGGAAGTGAAAATAATTTTAAATAAAAACATTCCCCCGATTTGGAATCGAATTCACAACCGATCGCGTTTACTGTAATACCCTGTTCCACTGTGCTACGGTTTTCCTTGGAATGTCTGTTTGGGATATTAAAATAACGCTTTTGACGAAATGCACATGTTACCTATATATATATAACATACGGTATATATACGAATATTTTTTTAGCTTTACGCTTTTATCCTGCATAGCAGGGTAGGCAGAAAGTACCTAGTGTCAAGACACTCCGTACTTCGCTTTCCACCGAATTCGAGACATTGCGTATTGTGTGGTGGAACTCAACGCCGCTCTTTGTCTTGTACCAGTGCAAGGAAGTGAAAATAATTTAAATATATCACTCCCCCGAGTGGGGATCGAACCCACAACCGATCGCGTTTACAGTCAAACGCTGTCACATTGCGCCACGACCGGCCTCTACGAAAATAATATTTTTAATAATTTTTGTGTGTCTGTCTTTTTGTTTTGGTTAATCTCCGGAACGGCGGTGCCTATTTTGATAGGGCTTGCGCTGACAGATAGCCAATGTAATAAGGAGTAACATAGGTTATATTCGTTCTAGAACTATAATATAAAAATCCAGATCGAATGTATGGTTAGCTTGTATTTTAATAATTTTAGAGTGTTATTTATATAAATAGATCAACGCCGGATTTGAATCTGTGCTCTGTTAAGCCATTCGAGATATCTAGACAATAAAGGCTTATATCCTTATCTAGCCCGTTGGTAATTACAATATATCAAAATAAACAAGTGTTTAAGTATAGTAAAAAATTAATTATCATTTTTATATATTTAATTAAACAAGCAACGTGGGAATAAATCTCGTATGTTTTTCGTAATCATATATTTTTGTTTTCAATTTCGACTAAGGCTGACTAAAGCATTAATATTAACTTGAATACCAATACATGAGATAATTGTGTTTACTCACCTGTCCAGTTTAAAAAGTTAAACAAAGATAAGATAGATACATATAGAAGATAATATAGATAAGATATAAGTTGAGTGGCGGAACTTAACGTCGCGTTTTGTTTTATCAAAGCGTGAAATAAAAATATGTTTAATATGATATCCCCAATTAACGTGATTTGCATATAAATAATAGTGCATTGTTATAAAAAAAGATTCACCCTTTTTCTAGTATAGTAGGGTAGTTAAAGAGAATCATATTTCAAGGTCACACTCCAATAACCGCTTTTCTCCTGAGTTCAAAAATGTCGAATTGTATGACAGATGCCGCGCTCTGTCTTATTAGAGCGGAAAAATAAATATCTTTTTAATTTAAACATTACTCTGAAAGGGATCGAACCCACGACCAACACGTTTACATCACGACACCTCCATAAAAGGTCAACTGATTTATGCAACCTTTCGATTTTGAAGCTTCTACAATAATTTCTTTCAGTACACGCTATTTTAAAATGTTCTTCTACACTTGGGTTATGAAAATATATTTAAAGAACGTACAAAACGCAACGGCATTCGTACCCGCACCGCTAGTTCCCCGTCCAAGCACTCTGACCGCTAAGCCATGCGTTCTACGACCGGCTGCGTCGAAATTCTTATATGCTTGTGGCAACTTTCTTTTGTTTTTTTGTTTTGCATCTTTGGTTAGCAAAAATTTAATAATAATTACATACATAAAAATCTCTCAGTAGTGTTAACTTGGAGCGTTTCCAACATATGCGGGTTCGAATACCGTACCAATTTTTATACGTTTTTTTTTAATTTCTAGATAACTTTTTCTAGTGTTTCAACTTTAATACTGTTTTTAGTTATCTTTTTATAATAACTACATAAGTTTTTAATATTTAGTTTGGTAACTATTAAGATATTTCCACTGATTAACATCACATGTGTGCCAAAGTTGCGAAAAGAAATATTTGTCTCGGTCTGCTTGAACGGTAAGTGCAACGACCACGTTGCCCAACGCATCCACTGCGGTGAGTGGCGGGCGGAAGTCTTGATATGTTACATAATTCGCAATGGTTATAGACTGTCACTTAAAATAAAAAAATATATAATAAAGAGATCTTAAACGTAGATTTGTTCCTTTTAACCGACTTCCAAAAAAGGTTATACTGATTTTTTTTAGGTTCACGCTTATTATTCCGAATAGCAGGGTAGACGGAAAGTACTTAGTGTCAAGACACTCCGTACTACACTTTCCACCGAATTCGAAACATAACGTGTTGAGTGGTGAAACTCAATGCCACATTTAGTCTTAACAGAGCGAGGAAGTGAAAATAATTTAAATATAATCACTGCTCCTAGTGGAATCGAATCCACAACCGATCGCATTCACAGTCAGACGCTGTCCCACTGCGCCACGACCGGCCTCATGTTATATGGATTATAAAATAACCTATTCTATTATAAGGGAAAATCTGTTCATTAAATTTTTCTGTCAAATGCCAACATTTTGACATCAGGCTAGTATTTCAACAAAATACAGCGCCGATACAAGGAGCAATCGGTAATTATTAGTACACTACTTGCTTTGCTTGTAAAATTACACGTTGAAACAAATTGTGATTATACATTGATGGTATATTATGGATTCGCTTCGGTTATTGATTTCCTAACAAACGGTTTGGTATTAAAGCCTCAAAATATAGAGGCCGGTCGCGGTGTCGTGGAACAGCATCTGACTGTAAACGCGATCGGTTGTGATTACGATACACACACTGCGGAGTGATTATATTTTAATTATTTGTATTTCCTCGCTCTAATAATACTAAGAGCGGCGTTAAGTTCCGCCACTCAACAAGCAATGCCTTGAAATCAGTGGAAAACGAAGTACGGAGTGTCTTGACATTTGGTATTTCCTGTCTATCAATCTGCTATGCGGGACAAAAGCGTGAAGCATAAAAAAAATATAGAAAAGTACATAAAATTTTTATACATAATAAACAAATATTATATCTAAATAAAATATGAATCCGCAACCAAGAAACTGCCGTAACTTAACTGCGTCACAGCGTTCAGATACAATCAAAAAGACACAATTCACATGAACGAGGAAAATATTAATTCAAATAAAACAATCCAATTAAAATCTAACTTCATACAATTTAATCAATGCTAGGATACTCGTACAGATAAGCAATTATGGTTGGCGAATTATCATACCGTCTTAGAGTGTAGGCCTGGTAAGTCATTTTTTTTTATTTTTATCATTTTAAACTGAGGCAGTGTTAAACTGCGAATCGATCGGTTGTGGGCTCGATTCCCACTTGAGGAAATGATTATATATTTTTTTAATTTCCTCGCTAGGTTAAGACAAACCACAGTTTCACCAGTCAACTCGCAATATCTCAAATTGAAAGGAAAGCGGAGTACAGAGTGTCTTGACACTGTACCCTGCTATGCGGGATAAAAGCGTGAAATTAAAAAAAGTAATTAATAAATACGGAGTTAGCAGGTTTACGCTTTTAGACGAGAATATTATTTGCGTATATACGTTTGTATGTATCTGAAAATAAAAAACTTATATCAATTTATAATTTGTTGACATATTAAATGAACAAAAACACGTTACGTTTAAATAATATGCCGTTTTTTGTAACGCCAATGGAACGTGTCAACTAGCTTGGTTACTATGGGCTTAGTAGTTGGTCTCAGAGTGGTGAGACAAAGGTCGGGTCTGGGTGTCTTTTCAATTTATTATTTTTTATTTTTTTAGTAGCTTCTACGGTTTTATCCCGCATAGCAGGATAGACAGATAGTAGCTAGTGTCAAGACCCGCAGTACTTCGCTTACCGCCAAATGCGAGACGTTGCATGTTGAGTTATGGAACTCAACGCCGCACTTTGCCTCACCACGACTTTAAGTTAATTTGATTTATATTCTGTTTTGCCATCTTGGCACAGTGGGATACCGGCTGACCGTAAACACGATTGGTTGTGAGTTCGGCCTTTATATAGGGCATTATTATATTTACGGCGTTGAGTTCCACAACTTAGCAAACAATTTTTCTTATAACGCCTTACCTAAGAAAATAACTTAGAAGCTAATTTTCAATTAGTTTTTTATAATTTAAATTAGCCGTCCTGGTGAACATAGTCTTGTCTCAACCGTTATGGATTTGTGAATATTAAATAACATACATTTCTGGTGTGTTCAGAATAACGAGTTATAACAAACATCATTGTATATATATACAAATAAATAAAATTGGAGTGTTTGTTTGTAATATTAAAATAATCGCTTTTTACCAAATATATATATATATATATATATATATATATATATGTGTGTGTATTGAATACGCGGTATATAATATTTGGTATATAGCTGGCATATAGCTGTATATGTAATAAGGAATAATTAGGGCTACTTTTCTTATAGAAATACATAATGAAAATCAAAGATTAAATTTTATGCCAGCGAATGTACGGGTATAGTATATATATACATATATATATATATATATATATATATATATATATATATATATATATATATACATATATATATATATATATATATATATATATATATATATAAACCAGTGAAACTTGTCTCATTTCAATATGAACTTTGCTCCTTTAACATTTGTCTTCTGATTACGCCTTAAAAACTATCAATGTTGTCGATCAAAACACATTTCTTTCTATTTTTTATATTTGATATATTTTAATTTACAATTCATAGCTCAGATGGAACAATGTCTGTATGTCAGCTAAATATGAATAAAATTCTAGTGTCTATTAATAATATCCTAATAACCTCTTATTAGTAATTATACATAAATATGAACATTAATACAAAGCTTTCTTTTTAAATGAAACTATTTTAAACGGATTAATCGCGTATATTTTGGTATTTGAAAATATATTTTTGGAAACCTGACGTTTTGAACACTTTACAGTAGTCCGTGGTATCTGGGGGACTGAAATGGCATTCGTATGTCAGTTGATACAAAAAATAATTATATCAATCTACCGCCATCTGTTTCTTAATTGTCTCGCGTACTGTCCTAGTGTAAAAATCATGAAAATCAAAGAGATGTCCCTTTTATTTTTATGTATGTCTGTTTGTTCCGGATAATCTTTGGAATTGCTGAAAATTTCGACATGACTTTCACTAGCAAATGGATGCTTTAATAAGGTGCACCTTATCAGGCTTTTTTTTTCGAAATATAAATCATTATTATAAAAGTTACCTCTACAATACTTACAATAGTGTACAAATATAAAAAAAATATTACACAGCGGAAGCGAAGTACGGAGTGTTTCGACACTAGGCACCTGTCTACCCTGCTATACGGGATTAAAGCGTGAAGCTAAAAAATAAGTGTCTGGCTGTAAGCACGATTGGTTGCGGGTTCAATTCCCGCTCGGAGAATAATTTTAAATAAAATATTCTCAATTCCTCACTCTAGTTAGAGAAAGCTCAGCGTTTAGTGCCATCATTTAACGCATAATATCATGAATTCGGCGGGAACCGGAGTACGGAATGTTTTGACACTGACTTACTTCCTGTCTACCCTGCTATACGGGATAAAAGCGTGAAGCTAAATTCAGACTATTTATTTCTTCTTCAACCAACAGGCTATCAGCACTCTTCTAGCAGACAACGTTGGCTACTTCGGGAACGTTGGAGCGTTCTACTCTATATCTGCTCTTGGCTCTAAACTCTTCATGAATATGACCGCAGAAGAATTACTATGGGGTTACGATGATCCTCTGGTCACAATAGCTAGCAAACTTCTGCCTGGATGGATCGATTTTGGTAAAATTGGAATTATGGATAGAGTAAGTATAGCGTTATTTTTAACTTAGTTCTGTTTCTTTCCTTCAGAGTAATTCTTTTCTTTTGCATTTGTTCTTTTGTATGTAAATGTCAAGAACTAATTGAAACACTATGATAATGTCGAGTCAACGGAGGGACAACGTTCGACTATAAGCGCGATTGGTTATAGTTTTGTTTTTTATTTTAATAAATATAATTTTAACAAAACACAGCGTTGTGTTCCGCTAACCAACAGACAATGTCTCAAATTCAGACGGAAAGTAGATCTCGTAGAAAGTAGATCATCTATATCATCACACCAGATAAAAAATAAAAACTTGTAAAAAACCTATAATAATATAAAATCAATGGGTTCGAATCCGAAGCGTGGGACAGTATATATCTAACAATAATTAAGACGTAATTTAGGATTAGGGATTATTTTTTAACCAATTTTGATTTAAGCCAGTGGGAAACCGTTTGACTGTAAACGTGATTAGTTGTGGGTTCGATTCCCACTTGGAGGTATAATTATATTAAAAATAATTTTCAATTCTCCGTTCTGGTAAGATAAAGGGCGGCGTTGAGCTCACCACTTAACACGCATTGCCTCGGCTAAGACGGAAAGCAGTCTACATACTGTGTTTATATTAGGTTCTCTCTGATTATACTGATGTGCGAGATAAGGCGTAAAGTTAGTTTTTTAAGTCAAAATTAAATAATTTTATTCAAAATAAGAAGTTATATATTTCATGGTTTGTACGTTAAATAATTCACCACCGATTCACTAAAGTTAATGCCCCAGACCTGAGAAGAACCGGCGCAAGGAACTCAACGGGACTTCCCCTTTGTTTAACGCCATTTTTATTTTTTCTCATCTCTCCTTTCTCTCCCAGTTCTACGCACAACGAAACGACGAAGTTGAGATGGAACTCAAGAATGAATCAAGACGTTTCTCTATCAACACGTGGAACAAACTGCCAGGATTGAGGGAGCAGGGTTTCGAAAGTTGGAATACTAGGTGATTTTTAATAAAATTCTAAAATTATATATTTTCACTGGCTGGTAGACTCGTTTATATGTAAAATACTCGTTGCCTTGGCAACATGTGTCCTACTTTAAAGAAAAGTGTACGACATATGTATGTAGAATTAATTTTATCAATTTAATGGTGTTTCTAATACACTATACGGAAAATTATTGGATTCGATACTTCGCCTTATATTATAGTAAATAAATTATTTTATACTAGTGGCGTCTTCATCTACGTAGATTTTAACATTTCTGATTTTTGATTTAATATTTCTAAAATAAATGATCAAGTTAAACCCGCTATCCGTATAGCATCTGCACGAAAATCCCTTCAAAAACAGTCTAGCAGTTCCAGAACTCGACCAACACAAACATACAGATAGACAGGCAAAGAATGTGTCAAATATTTACCTGTGACCACGGAATACTGTAAAGTATTCGAAACGTCGGCTTTCCACGAATATATTTTTGAATAACAAAAAATACGCGATTAATCCGCCTAAAACAGTATATATCAAGTATTATTTTGGTATATGTTCACATTCTTTTTTTTAGCTTCACGCTTTTTATCCCGCATAGCAGGGTAGACAGGAAGTACCTAGTGTCAAGACACTCCGTACTTCGCTTTCCACCGAATTCGAGACATTGCGTGTTGAGTGGTGGAACTCAACGCCTCTTTTGTCTTACCAGAGCGATAAAGTGAAAATAATTTTATATAATCACTCCCCCGAGTGGGAATCGAATCCACAACCGATCGCAATACGATCGATCAGTCGCATATATTTAGTAAAATCACGTGTATTTTATTATTACAAACAAACACTCTAATTTTATACATTGTTATATAACAAAGATATATGTTTAAACGCATAATTTTCCAATTTTTTGTCCGCGTAATGTACTTGGTAAATGCTACTGTCTAAGACTACCATAATTGCACGTAGAAAAAACGGCGTTGCGACGTACAACAGAAAATTAATATATTTAAATGAAAAAAACATTGTTAATCTTCTAAAACATTTTTTATCAATAATATATTAAGTTTCTGTAGTTATAAATATATATATATATATATATATATATATATATATATATATATATATATATTCTGCCATTTCGTTGCCATTTCTTTTGTGTATGGTACAAAAGTAGACATGTTAAGGAGACGTTCTTCATGATTCGGTGGGACAGGATTCAATTACCACTCAAGGGAGTGATTTTTTTTCAAATTTATTTTCATTTTTCTTCTCAGGTAAGACAGAACGCAGTGTTGTGTTCGCCACGCAATGTCTCGATTTCGGAAATAGTCAACGAAGTGTCTTGACATTAGATTGTCTCCGACTTATCGTTCTTTCAATACTTTATATATAATTTCAAACAATTTTAAAGACTCGAAAATCTCAATATCCTAATGAATGATTATATTTAAATTATTTTTTCTTCTTCGCTCTGGCGGCGTTGAGTTCCACCACTCAATACACAATATCTCGAATTTGGTAGAAAGCGTAGTATGGAGTATCTTGACACTAGGTACTGTGTCTATCTTGCAAAACTTTAAACAAAAAAAAACAAAAAAAATGCACACTTCCTCAATCACAAGACAAGCTTATCTATGTTAATAAATTCAACATGTCGATCGTTTTAAACTCAACATTTGGTTTGGACTTTGATAAATCAGTCAATTACCTTTTATATACGAACGTTATAAATAATATTTAAATTACATACTTTAATATGTAATTTGAAACGCTTTAATTAATTATCTATATATATATATATATATATATATATATATATATATATATATATATATATATATATATTACGAATAGTCTGAGATTTGTTTGTTTGCGTACTTTAAATGTCTGGATTCAGGCAGAAAGCAGACACGAAGTGTTTAGACACTATGTTGTCTTTGACAATCCTGCTATGCGGGATAAAACGAGAAGCTTCTTTTTTTTAAAACCACGCTTAATTTCTTCTGATATTACAAGACTAAGTGCGGTGTTAAGTTCCACTACCCCATACATATTTTATACAAAGTATCGCATAATATTCCAAGAAAATATTTATATTCTGCTATATGTTAATTTTATCGTAGAGAAGAAGATATCTGAGTATAGTATACTACAGAGAGATGTACTGATTTTCTGATATCAAATTTTTTATAGCAAAAAATACAAATTTTCGCATGATAGTCAGAGAGAACCTAGTGTCATGACACTCCGTTCATGACTATTAAGATAATGCGTGTTAAATGGTGGAACTCAACACAGGTCTTTGTCTTACCAGACCGTAGAGGACATAACTATAAAAAAAATAAATATATGAAACGATGGCCTCAAAAATATATTACCAGTTATAGGCATTATTTATCTAATAATAAAATATATAAAAAATATTCTATTAATAATTAATAGAGGCCTGTCGTGGAGCAGTGGGACAGTGTCTGACTGTAAATGCGACCGGATGTGGGTTCGATCCCCATTTGGCGGAGTGATTACATTTAAAATTATTGTCGCTTCCTCGCTCTGGTAGGACAAGTTCCACCACTCAAGTGTCAGTATGGAGTGTCTTGACGCTAGGTACTTTCTGCCCTACTAAGCTATAAAAATAAAGAAATGTTTTTTGTCAACAGTGTTTTATGTAATCGTGTAAAAGGCACCTACGAAGGACTAATGTTGCCACCGAACATAAAGAAGGACATGGAAGTGCCGATTTTCAGGAAACAAGCATGCAGGACCTACCCTTTTCAGTTTAATAAAGAAATGAGTGGGAAAGAGGGAATCAACTTCTACAGGTAAGTTTTATATATATACTACTAACTATAATTACACTATTTTATATATATATATATATATATATATATATATATATATATATATATATATATATATATATATATATATATATATATATATATATATATATATATCGTTTTTCTCAAATTACTTTAATCGCTAAAAGAACTGTGTTATTACAGCAACAGATTCAATGGATAATGTATGAAAGAATAATTATCACGGTACTTAGACGTAAGTGTATGGAATGGTTAAATATAGTTTTTTCTAGGTTTAGGTTCACACGCTTTTTATCCCACGTAGCAGGGTAGACAGAAAGTACCTAGTGTCAAGACATTCCGTACTTTGATTTCCACCAGTGGTGTAACTCAACGCCGCACTTTGTCTTACCAGAGCGAGAAAGTGATAATAATTTTCAAATATAATCATCCCCCGAGTTGGGATCGAACCCACAACCGATCGCGTTAACAGTCAGATGCTGTCCCACTGCGCCACGACCGGCCTCATATGTAGTTAAAATTTATATAAGGAAAGAAGTGCCTTAAAAATATAACCATTAAATTTACGCGTCAATATGTAGCACGTGTTTGACATCCGCGTCGCTATGACAACGCGTATTTAACGCGTCACGCAGAAAAAAATAATATGAATTATTTTAATGTATTAAATTAACATTTATTGGCAAGTCCAAATATTTTACTGTCAAGATTTCACGTGTTTTAGGATTCCGTGTGCCAAAAACAAGATAAGACTAGTTTTTTTTTGTCTGTTTCTTATATATTAATAAATATTATAGAGTAAGGACAATAGAAACACTAATATTTGTAACCTGCTTTCCATATTTCAATTCAAATAATTCGTTTAAAATCAATTTTGACATTGACTGATTACATAGACTCATATATACTTGTATGCCACTGGGAAAAATACAGAAAAATATTTCAATATAACGTACATATATGTTACTATATATTAGTAAGGGTTGTTTCTAATCCTAAGTGTGGAATAACACTTTAAAAATAGTAAATATTAAAATAAAATAGCAATCTCTCTTGTTAAACGATTATTTCTTAATAATCTTTAAGTAGTAGAAATTTATAAAAATCTCTCTACAGAGATGCTAAACAACATAAATAAGTTGTAATAAAACGTATAAGAATTTCGACGTAGCTGGTAGTAGAACGCATGGCTTAGAGGTCAGAGCGCTTGGACGGTATCCAAGAGGCGCGGGTTCGAATACCGCTGCGTTCAAATTTTTATACGTTTTTCAAAAATGTTTTCTAATCTTAAGTGTGGAATAACACTTTAAAAATAGTAAATAAGGGTTGTTTGTATATATTACTACTAATCATATTATTTGTACCCCTTTTTACGCAAACTGAGGAGAATGAAACTTGGCACAGTTATATTTTTTATGCCGTAATTTTTTTTTTAGACCCATAAAAATGTATGACATTATTAAAATAAATGTAACCATGTGTTGGACATACACGTTTATATAAAGTGACATTCATGTTGCCATAGCAACGTGTTGTCAACGCATCAACAGGATATCTAGTTGTAGTAAAATTACATCTAGATATGTTCAGTTTTTGTTTGAAAAACTTGTGAACATTCAACCATTTTCACAAATTTATATAAAATCCTTATTTTTATTTTATATAAAAAATCTTATATAATTTATTTTTTATATATTTTTTTAATATTTTGAAGTAACATAGACTTTCTACATTATTAGACTGCCATATTTCCTATAAAGAAATATTTTGATTAAAGATTGATACAGAACCCGGCCCTTTCAAATATTTCTCACTTTTATTTGGTTCACCTTAAATAGTATATAGCAAATAATATTTATGAAGTAGGCCTATAAAAAATAGTTCTTTCATTATTCATAAACAACATGTGTCGAGTGTTAGGAAAAAAAACGTAATTTGTAAGCAAAATAACGGATTAACCGACACTCCGTCGCTTTTACTATATATAAAAAATTATCTAATTTAATTTACATATATATATATATATATATATATATATATATATATATACATATTTTACAGTGCCAATCGACATTTCTGTTAGCTCGACTTAACACGCTACCGCCTATAATATCAACGGTGGTTTATTATATATAATTATAATATATTTATTTATAGTTTCACTTCAACATTTGAACCTATGTACTTAACACATCGTTCATTATCATTTTTAAAGAAGTCTCATTTTAACTAAACATTTTAAGAAAAACGTATAAAAATTTTGAACGCAACGGAATTCGAATCCGCGCCTCCTGGAAACGGTCCAAGCGTTCTGACCGCTATCCATGCGTTTTACTTTCGATTGTGTCGAAATTTGTATATATTTTGTTAAGAATTCATTTTTTAAATTAAAAATAAGCAGGCTTTCTAATACTAAGTGTACAATAAAACTTAAAATATAATAAAATATCTCATTTTAACTATTTTGTTTTTCTGATATAGATATAAAATGGAAGATTCTGCGTTCAATAAAACATCAAGGTACGCTTGCCCCTGCAAAGTTAATTGTGTCCCCGATGGTTTCGTGGACATAAGCAGCTGTTATTACGGTGAGTTTGGGCTCTTATCTATACATTTTATTTTAGCTTCACACTTTCTCATTTCCTTACATAGCTGGGTACTCAGAGATCTGGTGCCAAGACATTCTGTTCTCTTTGTTCTCCTCTTTCAACCAGAGCTCAAGTTATTGCATATTTTTTTAATCTGTTTTATTTTACAAACACAAATATCACATCACACTATTCTATAATATTACAAAATTTTTTTTTAGATTTACGTTTTTATTCCGCATAGCATGGTAGACAGGAAGCACCTAGTGTCAAGACACTTCGTACTCCGTTTTACGCCGAATATAAAACCATAGCTAGAATACGAGAACCCACAACCGATCGCATTTACAGTGAGACACTGTCCCACTACGCTACGATTGGCGTTTATATTTCCTTTGTAAAAATCCTAACTCTATCTAATATACTTGAACTTCAGCATTTCTTAAAACAAATATGACCAGTACGCAACATAAGAGTTATCACAGTTTGTTCATCCTGACTCCTTTCGTGCAACTACAACGTGAAATATTCAATCAATTGATTTTTTCTTGTTTTTCGAAGTTTTTACCTGAAACGCCAATCAACCCCCGGACTATAATTACCTGGAGTTATAGATCTTCAGAAGCCAGCCTGTCAGTCCAGCCCATGTTTTTTATGAAACCTTGAAATAAGGAAACTCTTTCTGATAATAACATAATACCATATGCCTTAGAGTTTCCATCTCTCATCTAAAAATTCCCTTCAAATTTTTACTTGAGTAAAATTTCATATAAGTCTGGTGTAATATTCAAATTCGTACAACAATCTTTGCTAATTTCCCGTCTGTCTTATTTTCTTTTAGTGTAGGGTGAGAATTGTTGGGTCCAATTGTTGGGTCCAATTGTTGGGTCCAATTATTGGGTCCAATTGTTGGGTCCAATTGTTGGATTCGTATTGGAGGCAACTAAATTAATATCTTATATGCAATGGGTACAGTTATTGCGTGTTGAGTGGTAAAACTTAACGCCGCATTTTGTCTTAACGGAGTGAAAGGTGCTTCAATGTCATAAATTCACAGATTAAGAATCAAACCCACAACCAGTTGTTTTTATAGTCTAAAGCTGTTCCGCTATGCTACGAGGGAAATATCTATAGATTGAATTATAATAACATTTTAGATTTTGGCAATTTTTACACATTTTCGAATATAGGAGACATGTCTACCTTTGACCACAGACCACTGTGTACGGACCACAGTTTTGTAGCTGTTCTGGTGTTACACGGGGCTGTGGGTGGTGGTGATCACTCACCATCAGGTGACCAGCACGCTCGTTTGCCTTGTCTCTCTTAGAAAAAAAATATACGCGATTAATTTATAATTAACCATATATAGTCTTAACTAAAATAAAAACAAAAGAAATTCCCGAGTCAATATTGTACCATATTGCGCAGCAAAGCTCCTTACATGTAAGGTGTGACCTCGACAAATAACATTAATTTGATTGTGTACAAAATTTTAAAATAAATTATAAAAAAAATATGAAAGAAACAAAAAGTAGTGTACCATAAATAGGCTTTCAAAATGGCAGGTAATAAGAAAATTGTCAGTATTGTCAGTCATACATATCAGCCTTTTTATTACCAACTACTACTAAAATTTTATATGTTAAAACGAGATATGGGCTGTCCCTCTTGGGATAACTTTTCATTTCTCCGCTCTAGCAAAACAACGCGCGGTGTTGAGGTGCGACTCGCCAGTCAACACGCAATGTCTCTAGATATAGGGCGGAAAGCAGTGAACGGAGTGTTTTGACACTGGGTTGTTTCTAACTACCCTGCTATGCGGGATAAAGCGTATTTTCATTGACTAAAATGTATAGTCTAGAAGAGCTTTTGGCCTTATAACGTAAATCCATTATCGAAATCGACCTCGCTGTCATCTGTCAGTCATTTCACGAACGCCTTACCACAGATGATTGATTTGAGAAATTATTTTTTTACATATTAAATTTATAATTTCATAATAATAAAAGCAAGGTTAAAAACATATACCTACAGTTATAAAATTATATGACAGTCGCGTTGTTTTTTTGATTATGTGATACAGTGTTTAGTTACGTCGAGAACCCACAAAGATAATATAATTTCTAATACTAGATGCCCCGTGTATAGATGTAACGTAAATGTCAAACTCGTGGTAATGTGTGTTAAATTTATTTTTTAATCTGTTATATTCTTATACAATATATTTTAAAAAAGAATATTAGAATTCTGAACTCCTTTATAGAAACTATGACTGTTCCAAATTTCATGCTCCTTCATACACCGGTTCACGTTATTTTCGTAAGAAGGGGGAACAAAGATGTTCACGTATTAATATATAGATATCCAGTCCAGTTTACTAATATATCTATATCTACATATGTTTTAATACTTCATCATAAAAAATATCTAAAATATAAAATATTTTTACGTACGGAGTATGAAATTTGGTATAGTTAGGGGTTTTATGGAGACAGACAGCAAATACTTATATATGCAAGTAGTATTGCAGATATGCCCGTATATGAATGTATGATTGTGCGTAAATATTTTAATCGTGGCACAGTAAGTTCATCAACTCAGTTGGTTATGGGTTCGATTCCCAGACTACAAATTGATTATTTTAAAAATATGTTTGCATTCTTCCATTCTGGTAAAAAAAAAGCGGCGTAGAATTTGCCACTCAACACGCAATGTCTCCATTTCAAGCGGAAAATATTCAACGGCATGTCTTAACACTTGGCTGTCTCAGACTACCTTGCTTTGTGGTATAGAGGGTGACGCTGCTTGATGCGTTCTCCTATCTGTTATCTTATCTCTAGGTAGAAATGATTGTATTAAAAATTTGTTCCAATACTTCCGCTCTGGCAATACATAGCGCTGCGTTTGTCTCGCCACTCAATGTCTCGATTCTGAGGGGACAGCAGTGTCTTGACATCAGGTTGTCTTTTACTACCCTGCTAAGCGGGATGAAGCGTTTAGCTGTTTTAGTTACTTTTTTTATTTTCAGGTTTTCCCATTGCATTATCAAAACCGCACTACTTGGACACGGATCCAGCGCAACAGAACAGCTTTATTGGGTTCAAGCCGGATCCAGTCGCTCACCTGTCTACCATCGATATAGAACCGGTAAATAAAACTTTTTTTCAGCTTCACGCTAAGTTACCCAGTGTAAAGACACTCCGTACTCCGCTTTCCGCGACATTGCGTGTTGAGTGGTGGAATCTAACGCCGCGCTTTGTCTTACTAGAGCGAGAAAATGAAAATAATTTAAATATAATCACTCCCCCGAGCGGCAAACGCTACGATACATATATATATATATATATATATATATATATATATATATATATATATATATATATATATAAGAAGAGTAAGCAATGTGTATATGTGTATATTTGTAAAAAATCTTTCCCTATAATATAATGATAGAGTACAAACTGGCGGTTTCGGCGTAGTTAGATAAGAGCGTACGTCGTCATTGACATGAGCCCTTGGACCTTTGGCCCTCCTTTCGAAGAGACATGGGCACGTTACTAAATATTTTTGATGAATATATCTATCTTACAGTTAGTAGGTAGATAGGTAATAAATGTATATTAAAATAAAGCTAGACACCTTTGTAACGCAGTGGGCTAGCGATTCAATGTAAACACAGTTGGTTGTGCGTTCGATATCACGAAGGAATAGTGATATTTTGAATATATTCTCAATTCTTTGTTCTGGTATGCACGGCATTGATTTGACCACTCAACTCACAATATCTCGGTTTCCGGTGGAAAGCGGAATGGAGTGTCTTGACACTAAGTTATCCCTATCTATTATAAATATCATACTACAATTGTTTTTTGTTAAGACCTAAATATAGAAATATATTAAAATAATCGTTCCTTACTTTGAAATTTTAAAAATTATACAAAAACGATTCGACCTCGTTACAATTTTATTACGTTATTATACATAATTGGTTAAATAAAAATATATATTTTTTTTATATAAAAAAAATTAAACACCTATATTTACACATTACGCGTGTATTTCAATGTATTATCTGAGGCCGGTCGAGACGCAGTAGGACTGGGTCTTATTGTAAACGCGATCGGTTGCGTGTTTGATTTCCTCGCTATCCTAATTCGAGGTATAGGATGTTGAGAGTGACGGAGATTAACGCCGCGCTTGGTATTGTGGGTTGGGATATCACTCGGGGAAAGCATTGCACACGCATAATTTAAAAGTAACCTAGATCTAGTTTAACAAAGTTTTACACTTGTTTGTGTATCTGAAATTTCTGAAGGGATGGAGAGTTAATAGTAGTATCTAAGAGTTACGCGAAAAGCACTAAACTAATAAAAATGCAATTATTTTCTTTTTTCTATAAATCATACTCATTTTAAAAGTGTTATTCTAAAGATAAAAAAACATTTTTAAAACACGCTAACTAAAGCTAGCTAACAACGTATATTAGTTGTAACAAAACGTATCAGAATTTCAACGCAACCGGTAATAGAACGCATATCTTAGCGATCCAAGCGCTTAGGTGGTTTTCAATAGGCGCGGGTTCGAATCTAGCTGCGTTCAAAATTTTCATACTTTTTTTGAAAAATGTCTTCTAATCAAAAAACAATTAAGTTGTAATGTTATTATAAAACATTATATAAACATTCTAATTATTTATAATAGTAATCTTTCAGTCATATAACGTCATATAAACGCTTTATATACGTTTCCGATCAACCTAAAAGGTGTTTACCTAGAACGAACAGCCTTCGCACAAGAGTTATAACTTCACAAATAATTAAAAATGTATTCTAGTATATATAAAGTGGTTTTTACTAGATTTTGTGATATTTATGATCACTATGATCTTCATATCGGCTAAGAAATATTGCAGTTTAAGTTAGTTCCGATTTTTATTATTTTTAGGGAGAGAAAAATCCCACATAGCAGGGTATACAGAAAGTAACTAGTGTCAAGACACTCCGTACTCCACTTTCCGCTGAATTCGAGATATTAAGAACTCAACGCCGCGTTTTGTCTTACCAGAGCGAGAAAATAAATATCTCTCTCTCTCTCTATATATATATATATATATAGAGAGAGAGAGAGAGTCGTTTATATATATATATATATATATATATATATATATATATATATATATATGTATATATATATATATATATATATATATATATATATGTATATATATATATATATATATATATATATATATATATGTATATATATATATATATATATATATATATATATATATATATATATATATATTCAAAGCGACCTAGGTAATGAAAATGTTACATTTAGATTAAAATTTATCATTGACAAAACCTTGTCCTTTAAATTTCGGTCTAAAAACTAGTTACATTTGTAGATAATGCTTTGATTAAATAACAAACTTGAGATAATAAATATATATTATAATACATTAAGTATTCACACATACACGCATTCACGCATTCACACATACACGCATGGAAATTTACGTATCTAAATCTTTATTTTATAATTTTAAACTAAAAATAGTCAAGTAACTCGTTGCTATATTAGCTGTCAGTCAGTGAAAGCTTCGTGAAAATTAGTCTATCCGTTAGACTCTAGTCGTTAGAGTCTAGACGGATGGATAAATAAATCTTTTTCTTAGCTTCACACTTGTATCCCGCATAGCAGGGTAGACAGAAAGTACCTAGTGTCAAGACACTCTGTACTTCGCTCTGTCTATCCTGCTTCTTTAAATTAATAATATTTTATATTTATAGACAAAGACAAGGAAAAAAATATATAATATAGAAATACGGAAATAGTTGTTTGATTTTTTCATTATAACGTTTATATTATTATTTATTTCAAAACTTTGAAGGTGTTTTTTTTTAGAATTGACACATTATATTTATTTTTTTTATTTACGTATTTATCTTGTTGAGGAAAATTTACATAGATAACTACTTTGTTGATCTATTAAAGGAAATTATGCTAGATAAACCCAGATGACTTCTCATACTGAAAGATTTTTATTTTTTTTAATTCTGAGTGGTGGAACACAACGCCGCACATTGTCTTATGAAAGTTTAAAAATGCAAATATTTTAAATATGATCTTGATCACAAACAATCGAATGCGCCTTATTATATACATATTTTAAATAAATATATATAAATAATTATATTTAAATAAAATATATTTACTTACATATAAATTAATACATGAATAATAAAGGTAAAGCCCTTGATCGATTTTTACAATTATTTTGCGAGTGGAAAGGTATAAATTTTTTTTAACTTAAAATTTAAAAATATTGAGTAGAAATGCAGAAAATTATGTTTTTATTATTATTATTACACACACATACAGATGTTTCTAATACACTTTTCTATAAAGCGTCCTATACGTTACTATGACAACGCGTTTTTACGCATAATTGTTATTTTTTTTTTGAGGAAAAAATGGAAAAAAAACATAATAATTAGCGTTTAAACAGCATACATAGTAATTCCCACTATGTGTCATTTGTATAAACAGATTATATATGTACGTACATCTATATGTTAGTTTTTACTGAGAACTGCCTTGAAACGGTATCTTAGTTCAGGGTTAGTTCCTTAGTGTTGAAAAAAAAATGTCAATATATATGTAAATTATAATATATATATATATATATATATATATATATATATATATATATATATATTGTGGCTATACGCTTTTGCATGTACATAAGAGACTAAAGTAGAGATACTTATTTAACTTCTATCACAAGGCAGTTCTCTTGAGAATAAGCGTTGTAAAACGTTACACGTGATCTGTAAGGTAAGATAAAGCGCGGCGTTGAGTTCTGCCACAACTCAATTTTGGACAGAAAATAGAGAACAAAGAGAAAAAAAACAGCTTTACGCTTTATCCGGTATAGCAAGGTAGTCTGATACCATCTACTATCAAGACACTCCGTTCACCGCTTTACGCCAAATTGGAGGCATTGCGGGTTTAGGGACGGAATATCTTATAAAGTGAAAATAATTTAAATATAAAAATTTCTGACTCAAAATTGCACCTGGAACCGTCACACAGTATGCTTTACCAGTATACTTTACCAGTATACTTTACCAGTATACTTTACCAGTATACTTTACCAGTATACTTTACCAGTATACTTTACCAGTATACTTTACCAGTATACTTTACCAGTATACTTTACCAGTATACTTTACCAGTATACTTTACCAGTATACTTTACCAGTATACTTTACCAGTATACTTTACCAGTATACTTTACCAGTATACTTTACCAGTATACTTTACCAGTATACTTTACCAGTATACTTTACCAGTATACTTTACTAGTATACTTTACCAGTATACTTTACCAGTATACTTTACCAGTATACTTTACCAGTATACTTTACCAGTATACTTTACCAGTATACTTTACTAGTATACTTTACCAGTATACTTTACCAGTATACTTTACCAGTATACTTTACTAGTATACTTTACCAGTATACGTTACCAGTATACTTTATCACTGCGCCAAGAATTTCCCAGAAAAGCTAATAATTAAATAATTGTTGAAGTGATATCATAATTCAGAATATAGTTGTGAGTTTGACGTCAAATGCAAATATAAACATTTTGTAAAAACCAGAAGTACTTTGTTTCATTCAAAATAGTTTTAATGAAGCGCAACGTAATGTACGTCTACCTTGCTATGCGTAATAAAGGCATAGAGCTAAAAAGAGACAATGGTAATAAAACTAGTGGTGCAGTAGGACAGCGTCTGACTGTAAACGTGATCGGTTGTGGATACGATTCTCACTGGGAGGAGTATTTAAATTATTTTCACTTCCCTGCTACGGTAAGATATAGTGCGGCGTTGAGTTCCACCAACCAATAATATAGTACGGAGTGCCTTTACAGATACTTTCTAACCTGCTATGCGGGATAAACGCGTGAAGCTAGAAAAAATGCATTATAGAAAATTTGATATTTCGAACACTTTACAGTAGTCCGTGGTCACTGTTAAACTTGCTATTTTTTTCTATTCTTTTATGAAGTAGGTAGCAAGTATATGGTGACACCAAGTTTCCTTTGTTCTTAGTCTAGTTAGATATGAATAAATTTATAAGTTGTATTAATAAAAGGCATTATATACATTGAACACTAAAATGAACACACAATCGACAGTTATCGTCGATAATAACCACCGGTTATTGCCACAAATATATTTTTTACTGTATTTTTTATAATTTTAATATATAAATCCTTACAATTATATGTATGAAGAAAACTATAACGCAATATATAATGTGTATATAATTATTATAACAATATAAATGAATTAAATATATTATTTACTGGGGGCATACATTAGAGGCCGGTGATGGCGCAGTGATCGGGACAGTGTACGGGACCGATTGTAGCGCGATCGATTGTCGGTTTGATATACACTCGGGAGAGTGATTATGTTTAAATTATTGTCATTTTCTCAGTCTAGTAAGATAAAGCGGCGTTGAGTTCCGCAAATCAACATACCGTGTGTCTTCTTGTCAATGCTGTGCGAGATAAAAGCGTAAAAATAAAAAAAAACAATACCATTAGGCTCACGCAAGTCGCGCGTTTTGTACCAAAGAATGTATCAACAAAATCGGACTACCCTCTAAAAAACTGTGCGTGGTCATACAATATATTAAGTGAGTAAATCAATCATAAAATAAATAAATAAATCAATCATCCCCTGTTTTTCGTGTGGGTCCAATAGTACGGATAATCGCGTATACATACAACTATGGGCCGGATAATCGAGTTTCTACTTTACATAAAAATGAGAACGTACCATAGCTTTTGATAACTAAGCCATTAAATGTAAGCCATTAATGTATATTGACGGGTTGCGGGTATTCTGCAACTCCCGCGTGTAATAAATAGACACTACACTCCGTACCAGGCGGTGGTCAGAAAATCCCAAAGGGGCAGCGAATTAACCTGATACTGTTCCGGATGTTAAGTCAACAGAAGGTTCAGTAAGGAGGCATTGTAGCTGTCCAGATCTAAGAGACGCATAGGCGAATTAACCAATTGGGACAGTCCATTTGCCGTAGCAAAGCATGTGCTCCATAAGTCGATCCGTCTCTGCGTTACTACTATCGGACCTGTACAAGCATGCTAAGATTTGGACAAGAATCAATACGAAGCCAGATGGACATTCAAAATTGACAAGGTACGACGAAACCTCAAGTACTCCCTGACGAACACAGCGACCCCGGCGTGACGCACAAAATTATGCGAATTTCCGTCAGAAATAACAAGGCTGGCCGTGCCGTCTCAAGATGGTGGTGGACGGCATTCAGGTTGGAATGTAGACCCCTAATGTTACAAAAATTCACGTACAAATGTGGATTGGGCTGCTGTACGCCTGATTTGCCCTGTCTCTTGCACGGTGCTGTGCCCTTCCCAGAATTTAAAGGGCGGCCTGTGCTAAAGACTCGTGGAGGGATTCTCCAGTATCAATGATGCTGGTACCCTCCTAGGATCAAATATATTTAAGTATCGCTCTCATCTTGGGGAGAAGGGGGAGGGGGGTGAGTTTCAGCTCCGGGGCCTGGCATTACCTAATACGAAACGTAATGGCATAAACCCATTACTTAACGTCGGTTAATTACTTAATACCAGAGGTGGTAATAATCCGGTCGAGTCTGCCAATTAATGACATCGCTGGCAACGTGATTCTATTAACGTATTTTAGTCGCCTCTTACAATAATATATATATAATACCGGAATCACACGGCTATAAGTATACATTTTAAAATATAACCATTTCTCTGAGTGGGAATCGAACCCACTACCAATAACGTTTAGCCATTATAAAATACAATCATTAAAAATGTATATCACCTTGAATTAATCGTTTTAAAGAATCTCGACTTGTGGACCAGTTTTTTTATTACCTTCAATCTGGCTACTGACGTCATCGTGACTTAGAAGGTGTTATATAAGGGCAGCAGGATCAAATCCTCGTTTAAGGAATTTTCGTTTTGTAGTTAGGCGAATTGAAGGCGAAATTATAAAAAACATAACTAGATGTCCAGTTGACGCGCTGACGACGCGTTGCTATGACAACATATATGTTTACCTTCACGCTTTTATCCCGCGTAACAGGTTAGACAGAAAGTACCTAGTGTCAAGACACTCCGTACTGCGCTTTCCACCGAAGTCGAGACATTGCGTGTTGAGCGGTGGAACTCAAGGTACTTTGTCTTTACCAGAGCGAGGAAGTGAAAATAATTTAAATATAATCACACCCCCGAGCAGGGGATCAAACCCACAACCGGTCACGTTTACAGTCAGACGCTGTCACGCTGCGCCACGACCATCCTCACAACATATACGTATAAATATATATACACACACTAATCCACACACACAAACAAACACGTACACAAACATTACAATGTAGATAATCGTTCGTCCTATGTAATTGTGAAATAAATTTAAAAAAGCAAAAAACGTAACTTATGCGGAAGGTATTACTCCAAGTTTAATAGCTTTACGCTTTTTTCCATATAATAGGGTTGTCACACACAATCTAGTGTCAAGACTTCGACATATTGCGTAACTTAACGCCACGCCCTATTTAAAAGATTTATATATATTTTTAATTATTAATATTTTTACTCATATCTTAATAAAATAACAAGGACCTAGCATTTGCGGTTTTCCTCATTTCATCGATATTGCGAATTATGGCCAAAATTCATTAGCGCGTGTCCTCGCGAACGCATTAAGTATCTCTGGCTGGAACTGCCATAACATCTCCGAGCAGGTCCTAACTACATTGAAAGTGTTCCACCACTTGACTCCGGCGACATGCCTTGCAGATTCGAACTTTAAACACTTATTCAGGGAAGATTGGGGTAGTCCATGTGACACTGGTTAGTGGCGGTCGATGAAGAGCACCGTCAGGATTCAGCGGGTAGTCAGCTGGTGTCCATTTCCTGGCTTAGGAGTTCCATATAAACTGCTCTCATTAAAATTGCTTTAAAAACTATTAATTTCATAGATTATATTTTTTTTTAATATAATAAAAAAATTGTATGCATCGTGTATAATTATAATAATAAATTTGTAACATTTGTGAGAACCCGACATTTCGAACACTTCAGTGTAGTCCGTGGTCACAGACGATCTACTAAAAATTTAGGAAAATATTTTAATTTAAAAATCTTAAAAATTAAAAAAAAGTGCTAAATGGGTAAGCGTAAAGGTCAGTCAGAGACAACCTAATGTCACGTTATTCTGCTGACTGCTTATTTGTAAATCACTAAATATTTTGTTAATATATATTATAATTTTATAAACATCTTTTCATATCCAGGTAATAGGAGCGCCCGTGGCTGTCAAAATAAATATACAAGTCAATATAGCGGTACGAACGTCTTCTGGGAATCCCATCACGAAACCAATCAAGGACAAAGTTATGCCCTTACTGTGGCTGTCTTTGGTAAGATAAAAAAAAATTAAAGTTTTATTATATATATATATATATATATATATATATATATATATATATATATATATATATATATATTGAAGCTTTATCCCACATAGGCAAATTAGTCTGTGACAACCTAGTGCCAAGACATTACGTTGACTTCCTTCTCCTTAAAATCAACAGATTGTGTGTTGTTCAAAACAATGATGAAACCAACGCCGCACTTTGTCTTACCAGAGCAGAGCAATAAAGTTAAATGTTACATATAACAACTAATCCGAGTGGGAATTGAACTCACAACCATTTAAGTTTAAAGTCAGAGGTTATCCCACTGCGCCACGATATCATCTTTTATTATATTTATTTACTCATTAAAAAGTGTATAAGAAATGGCGTAAAGAAACGAAATGAAGACAAATTGGAACCAATATATTTCAAAATTTCTTATAACTCTGATCATAATTCAAGACATTAGGAACTCCGAGGCCTCTATGTTTGATATACCATTATATACTTTCCTTCTTTCCAGTACTGTAAGCAACCACCACCGGAAGTAGCAAGGCTACTCTACCTACGTCTTGTTATCGCGCCACCCTTAGTGATTACTTTGGAAATCGTCCTCTTCATTGTAGGCCTAGGTCTTGGTGTTCACGGCTTTCATAGACTATGGAAACCCAAATACAAACTAGTTCCAAAAGATATGGATAACAAAGAGAAAAATGAGAGAAAAAGGAGTATAGAACGAAGGAAATCCAGTGTTATACTAAATGTTTCAGACAACTCAGGCTTTATAGACGAACAGGAACTCGCTAAGGAAGCTGTCTCATTGCTAGCTATCAGAGAAGAAGACAATGATATACCTGATTTATTATTAAATTAAGAATTCATAATTGTCGATATTTATATAATGTACGTCATATTTTGATTCTGACCGCGTTTCGATTGACTTAGAGCTTGACTAAAACATTTAGGCTTACCTCGTAGTTTTTTTAGTAACTGTAAAGCGGTTTCTGAGTTTGTTCTACACAAACAAACCGACAGTTCTGCTGATTGACTGCTTATGTTACATACAATAAAGGTCAGTAAGGTTGCACGTTTATCAAAGATAATAGAGGGTTCAAGCCCGGGTCGCGTTAAGACAATTGGAATTGTTCTCACGGCTTATCTTGTTAAACATCTATAGAAATAACTAAGAGGTTTTTTGTTCTGATATATTTCCCGGATTTTATTGAACACTAGAAAGAAAATAATTTCACTCTTCAAGTATGAAAAGGATATTTAGTTTTTAGTGTTCTAATTTTACTAACTTTACTAAGGGGCTATACTTATATTACGTCACACGTTAAGGAGGACGGAGGGGGGGGGGGGGGGAGTGTGACGTTGTCTAAGAAAAGTGACCAGCTGTGACAAGGATGGGGACTTCTTGTTTTTTTGACACCTGTCAAAAAAACAAGAAATACATGTCACGTAATTTGGATGTTTCCTAAGTCCTAACGAAGTTACGCTGGCAACAGGACAAGAATGCGATTCGCTTTATTGATTCGAAAATTTTAAATATTTATAAATTACACACCATGACTGTGCGGCGTTGAGCTCCGTTACTGAATCAAAAATACGAGTCGTACTATAAACGGCTTGATATATTTCTCAGATAGATAGTGTTAAGATACTCCATTTTCTATATTGTTCTAAAAATAATATTTCTTAAAAAAATATTTTATGATATATTTAAAAGACGCGGTCAGAGTCACTGTTGTTTAGAAATAATAACATTAGTATAGTAATTTAAAAATATTAGTTTTTAACATAAATTTACTTAGAGTGTGGTCTGAAGGCAAAAGGGCCTATAGCATAAATTTTAAATCTATTTATCATTTAAAATTTTGAATGTAAGTTATTTTTAATTTACCGACACAATTGTATTTAGGCCCTTTTCACTTCAGACTGCATTCATTACTAGAATACAACTTGCCACAATTGGGTACAGGATATTGCTCAAGTAATTGAATAATTTGCTCAATCTCGACCTCTCTAGATATAATTTTAATTATTTTTCATATATTTAAGGTTATTTTATAAATTATATTCTATAAAAGAATAATTTAAAAATGTATTAAAATTATGAACACACAGTGAAATATTTCGTACGGTCCTTTATTTTAGTACTTTTTTAAGACAGTTTTACACTATTTTTACGCTTCACTGGATTTAGGAAGAGCTGGTTGATGTGTGGTTCTTGAGTTTTATTAAGATTTATAGTTTCAAACTTATAAGGCTATAGTTTAATACACAATTTGAACGTATGTGTGTACGTGACTTTATGTATCTTTTAAATTACATACTGTATAAAATGAACACTTTATCCCTTGAAATAATATTTTAATATTTATTTGTAATATTTAATATTTTAAATGAAACTATTTTAACCGGATTAATCGCGTATATTTTGGTATTCGAAAATACATTTTGGACACCTGACGTTTCGAACACTTTACAATAGTCCGTGGTCACAGGTAGAGTCTTCATTTAAAATGTATAAAAATCGCGAAAATCAGAGATCTTAATATTTAATTTTATTTATTTTTAATTTGCTATACTCTACAGTCGATTACCTTCCACTCTTCCTACAAACTAAACATAAATGAATGAATATGAAAAACACTTGTAACGATGAAAACGCATTTTGTACTATAATAGCTCGCCAAGGGACAGTATTATGTAAATAATAACGTTACCCGCGCAATGTATACGGTTTATATGAATATTAACCAGGTAAAGACAGTTCGTAGAGTAACGCTTTATTCTACGACATTTAATTTGAATATCTAATCTTAATTAATAATAGCTATAAACTTTTTAAGCCAAATTAAGTATGAATATTTATTTTGGACTCGAATTGGATTCTTTATATGTTTTTTTTTCTGTATTAGTTATTAAGGATAGGATATTCGATTTTTCTATCCGTTTTTGCCTATCCGGTTTGTTTATCCGGTTTGTCTATAATTATATATAATTAAGATTGGACTTTCAAACAATTGTTACCGCTTCACTGTAAAACTTTGTAATTGCTAATTTTCAAAATTTCTTTCCTTCCTTTCCTTCCTTTAACTAGATGGATTAGGTCAGCATATATCCCGCATAACAGAAATTACCTAGTGTCAAGACACTCTGTACTTCGCTTTCCACCGGATTCGAGACATTGCGTGTTGAGTGGTAGAACTCAACGCCGCTTTGTCTTACCAAAGGGAGGAAATAAAAATAATTTAAATATAATCACTCCCCCGAGTATGAATCGAACCTACAACCGATTACCTTTACAATCAAGACGCTGTCCCACTGAGCCTCGACCGGTGTCATAATAATAATAGTTATAATATTAAAAAAAAATCGCAATTACAAGGTTTTTCCACAATAGCGTCAATATAGAACAGGCTTCTTTAATTTTTATGTTACTGTACATGTAAAAATTGTGATACTACGTTTAATTGATAGATTATTTATATTAAGTTTTGTAAATACGACTCATGGTGTAATGATATTAAAAACCTTTTTTTTTAATTTAAATTGTATTTTTTTTATTTAAAATCCATATATTTTTAAGACTAGACGATATTTACAGGTTTAAAATAACATAATGGTAATCACAAATCTTAACTAAATATATATATATATATATATATATATATATATATATATATATATATATATATATATATTGTACCTTAAATAATACATAAATTATGTTTTATCGAGGCGTAGGTTTTAAGGCTGTGGGTTCAAATCCTATTCCCAAATATGAAATAATAGTCAAATTCCCCAAAATTTGACTGAATAAAATATTTAAAATATTTCTACAACTTTGTCTATACAAATGTGTCTGGTTTTCGTCTACTTTACAAAAAGATAAAATCTAGATAAAAAACTAATTAGTTATATGTATATATAATATTTTTATTTAATTGCAATTAAAGTAGTACTCACAGTTCATCGTTAGACACACATTAACATGTGAACATTTTTTATACCTGGTTAATAATTTAACAGACTATAATTAATGTAATATAAAAAGCAATACTGTATAACGTATATAAATGTAAAAAATATGTTATACAGGAAATATATACTTTATGTTACATACGACTAATTATAACAGATTTACTACTAATTACGTACTTTGAATTGGTCATTATATATATATATATATATATATATATATATATATATATATATATATATATATATATATATATATATACATATATATAAAATGTTGATCAATATGTTGAGGCCGGTTGTGGCGCAGTGGGACAGTCTGACTGTAAACGCGATCAGTTGCGGGTTCGACCCCACTTGCGACTTTTCACTTCCTCGCTCTGGTAAAAAGACAAAGTGCAACGTTGAGTTCCACCACTCAACATACAATGTCTCGAATTCGGTGGAATGTGAGGTACGGAGTGTCTTGACACTACTTTCTGTACTATATATACTTTCTGTCTACCTTGCTATGCGGGATAAAAGCGTGGAGCTAAAAAAATATATATATGTGAATGATTGAAAAATTTATTTATGTTTTAAATATGAAAACTAGGAGCAATAAAGAGAACGAAATATAGAGGTTTCGACTTATGGAGGACTTTAACAAATTATACAAGTCGATATTCATGCTATAAGCATGAAATAGTGAATTTAAGTTAGTTTAATTACCTATTAAATTTAAAATTCAAGTTGCAGAGATTAAACACATATTTTTATATTTCTAAATCGTGCTATAGAAATATTACATTTCAAATAACCAAATTGTAATCGTTAAATATTTAATATTTAATATTTCGAGATATAGAGATAAACTATGTATCAAAATAACTTTGCCTCATTGATTATTTCGACTAATAGAGTTTGAGAATTCAAGGAAACATTGTATTCGAGACATGGAGCTTTTCAACTTATTGGGGTTCGACTTAGCAAGTTTCAACTGAATAACGAAATTTCATTAACAACTAAAGCAAAAAAAAATATTTGTACTTTTAAAAGTTTGTTTCTGGCCAATAATATTTTATTTATATAGAAAATAGATCATAGAAAAAATTCAAGACTGACCCATACGGATATTAATATGAAAATTGTACATTAACATAATTACACTATATTGACACCTCATTGATAAAATTATGCTAAAACGTTTGAAAAACCATAAATCAAACTAAGAAATCGATTGATTTAATATGACAACGCAAATATTTAACAGAATTTATTACTTTAAACTTCTATTTCATATAGAAAAAGGAGGTATACAAGCAGATGCGCCTCCTGATGGTAAGTGGTCACCTTCGCCCATGGACATCCACAATATTAGAGTCGTGGCTTGTCGATGGAAGTGGAAAGAAGATGGTGGCCTCGGCAGCCAGAAAAGTTAGAACCACCACACTCTGAGGGAAAGGTTGGGTGGGTATAGGAAAAGCTGGTGTACATGACATCGTACCGGAACACATCATCAGATGTTTGACGGATCGTTTTTATTACGATAGTGGTTGTGAGCCAGTCGGAGGATGAACCTCCTACCACCAAATTACTGGGATATTCGCCTCTAACGGGACGCTATCCAGCGGCACAGAGGAATTGTGCTCTACCTTTTCCCCTCACAGGGAGAAACTTCCCTAGATTTCCTAGGTAACCTAGGAGCACGCACTTTCACTGTACTGACTGACGATCACTCGGGGATTATAAACTTTTCTATATACCTATATAGATTTAGCCCTCCGTAACGCAATAGGACAAGGTCTAACTGTGAGCACGATTGTTTAAGAGTTCAATACGAATTCAATAAAGATGATAATATTTTAATTATATTCTCAATCTCACTCTGGGAAGACAAATTGCGGCGTTGAAATCCGTCATCTTCTCGAGTCTCCAGTATTAAAAGTAACGAAATGTCTAGACATTCAACGTTTGCGTTCAGGAAATTGTTAAATTCGTTGTCACCAAAGACTGAACTGTCATTTTCTTATCTCTAATATAAATATGCTTTTTGCGACAATAATTATTAATTATGTCCAAAAATTCCACTAATAAATATTTAAATTAATCATACAAAAAATTTACAGCTTTTAAATTACATTTTTACACGTTATTAAATAAAAATAGATATGATATTTCGTTTCTATATATATATATATATATATATATATATATATATATACATATATACTTAGTGCCCCTTTACTCTGTTCTCTGCTTCACGCCCGTAATTCGTGGTTAAACACTGTGCTTTGTATTAACAAGGCTGAAAAATGTTTAAACACAACCATCGCGCTTACAGTCAAACTTTGTATAGGATGTTTTTTTTTTATTAGCTTCACGCTTTTACCCGGCATAGCAGGGTAGACAGGAAGTGCCTAGCGTCAAAACACTTCATACTTTACTTTCCGCCAAATTCGAGACAATGCATATTAAGTGATGGAACTAAAGGCCGCATTTTTGTGTTACCAGAGCGAGAAAATATAATTTGAATATAATTAATCCCCCGCGTGGGAATTGAACCCATAGCCGATCGCGTATACAGTCAGACGCTGTCACACTGCGCTGTCAACTGGCCTATACTCTCTGGTTTGATAAAGCATGACGTTGACTCTGCACTCAACACGGAATGTGGAGATTTCAAACGAAAAGAAATTAACAAAATGTCTTGACTCCAGGCTATCTCTGATTGACCTGCCATGCGGGATAAAACGCGAAACTAACGTGAATTGAAAAAGCAAAATTGAATACTTAGTTTAAAATTACGTCTATTGGAAATCAATACGTTAAAGAAAATAAAAAAAGCTATAGATATAATATATTTAAATTCTCTCTGTAAACGACAAGAAGTATTATATTAAAAAAAAAGTTTTTTTTTTTAATATAACCATAATATTTTACAGAACAAATTTGCATATGTGCAGGAAAACCTTACGTTCATATATTTGTATTAATATATACTTCCGAAATTTTTAAATACATTCGTGATTTTGAAGACACTCCTATAATTGTACTGCTTTAAAATGTTTAGCTTCATGCTTTTATCCTGTATAGCAGGATAGACAGAAAGTATCTAGTGTGAACACACCCCGTACTTCGTTTTCCACCGAATTAGAGACATTGCGTGTTGAGTGTTGGAACTCAACGCCGCTCTTTGTCTTTACCAGAGTGAAAATAATTTAAATATAATCACTCCCCCGAGTGGGGATCGAACCCACAACCGATCGCGTTTACAATCAGACACTGTCCTACTGCGCCACGACCGGCTTCTCTCTTTAAAATACTTAATGAAAAAATATCGATTTTAAAGTCACCCCTACGATTTACGATAGTTCCTCTCGATTTTCTAAGATTCCATCATCAGAAAAAAAAGAAGTATTAAAATAAATAAGCTCAAATTGTGCAACCTTTTTTAAAGTCAGTCAAAAAGGGCTATTTTATGATAATTTTAAAGATAGAGGAGCAGAAAGAAATAAATGTTATTTAAAATAATGAACTGGAAATACAAGAAATAAATCGAAGCGATAGGCCGGTCGTGGCGCAGTGGGACAGCGTCTGACTGTAAACGCGATCGGTTGTAGATTCGATCACCACTCGAGGGAATAGTTATATTTAAAAAAATATTGCCACTCCCTCTCTCTGGTAAGACAAAGTGCGGCGTTGAGTTCCAATGCAATAGAAAAAAATCGATATTACTCACACTGCTGTGCCTTTAACATACGCTTTTATAAGTGTCATACAGGTTGCTAAGGCAACGCTTATTTTACACGTCCGATGCGCCATTAATTTGTCAAAATGCCTACATCATAATATGTCATTTATAACGTACGATTATTATAAAAAAAATGTTTTGACAGTATATTTAATGAATTCGCATATTTAAATATCTTTAATACATTAATTATCTAGTTATAATTTAATTATGATTATTTAAATATATGTAAAAACCTTGAAGCCGGTCGTACGCCGGCTAACTGTAAACGCGATCGGTTGTGGGTTCGATCCCCACTCGGGGGAGTGGTACTCGACGGAACGGTACTCTGGTAAAGACGAACACGCTACAACCCGGATTAGCGGAAAGCGGAAATCGAATTATATGAAAATTGGGTACTTCCTGTCCACACTGGTATGCGGTATAATAAAAGTGAGAAACTAACACAAAAAAATGCATATAAAGTATATTTCAAGGAACCATTTTTTCTATTTTTATTTTATTATTACTATTCTTGGTTATATAAATTATATATCATTATATATTTATATAATTATATATAATTATATATTTATTTATCATAAACAAGAAATAATAATAAATACGAAAAATATTTTAAAAGCGGCCTCATCACCACGTGTAATATCTTTAAGGAAACTGTTCCCATAACAAATGTTAAAATATAATGATTTGTGAATAAATTATTTAAATATTATTTCGATATATTAAAATTTTATATATAAATTTAATAGCTTATAATAAATAATATTACAGCTTCACGCTTTATCCCGCACAGAAGGGCAATCAGTGATCAGCGGTCTGAGAAACGCAATGTCAAGACACTGTTGCCTTTTTTCCGCCCAAAATCGAAACATTTCGTGTCAAATAGAAAAGGTAACACCGCCATTTGTCGTACCATTGCGGAGAAATGGAAAACAAAATTATATATAATCATTTCCCCGAGTGGGAATCGAATCCACGACCAATCGCTTTTACTGTGAACTGCAGTCTCCATTTAATAATAATATTAATTGGTATCCTGATTTAACAAATTTTTACACAATTTTTTTTCTACAAAAACAAAAACAATAATTTATGATAAATAAATTTTAACATAATATTACGCTAAGCTGATATCGAACCTACAACTAACGCTTAGTATATACAATATCACTTTGTATATCTAAAATTAATTAAAATATATTTTCACTGTACTAAAACTATTTATTCTAACAATTGCACCTAAAAGGTACATTTGGTACCTACGTTAGAGGCATATAGGTACCTTTTACATCTTAATATATAATGTACATGTTATATGCATATCCAATATTACTATAATACAAATATATAATTCTATTCTATTAAATATACAAATTACTTTAATTAATCTTTATACAATAAAAACAACGGTCTATATTAACTCATGTATCTTAAAGGTACTTTTTTACACCTTAATGGTACCTTCCTCAGCTTTAGGGACTCTAAGGGTACCTTTTACGCTAGCTAGCGTAAATGTGTGCGTAAATCCAAGATATATAATGAGCTACATTAGTATATACATCGGGAACGCCGAGCCTTGCACATCCGGAACCAAAGGAAGTGAGACCGCGCAGCTCCCAGCGGCCCCCTGATCTACATTGGAGGGGCCCTCCACTGTCGCCCTGGGGAAATAATTTAGGTTAGATTATTAAAAAGTTTAAATTATGTTTAAGTTAATATTGGTGACGTAAAAAGCACGGGGCTTTCTGAAGGGCGTGTATGAAAAGGGTAAAGAGTGTGAATGAGGTGAAAGCAGTTTGCAGGGACCGCAGTTTTTGGCGCTCCGTTCTTTCTAACTAACTTTTTCAGGGATAAAATGTAAAGCTAAAAAAATACTTCAAGTAATAATCAACTAGTTATAAGCTGAAGTATTTTAAGCGGATTAATCGCGTAAATTTTGGTATTCGAAAATACATTTTTGGACATTTGACACATGTAGACTACGTGTGACCACGGACTACTGTAAAGTGTTCGAAACGTCAGGTGTCCAAAAATGTATATTCGAATACCAAATTATACGCGATTAATCCGGTTAAAAGGAGTTTCATTTAATACATGTAAAAATCGCAAGAATCAACGATGTTATTAGTTGTAAACTGCAACATTTTTTGCGTTGAATATAAAACAAAATGGAGAATGCTCCTTTTTCTCCGTGGGAATTTCTATAAAACTTCTCTTAGTGCTCCCCTACACTCTAAACACTTCGACGTACATACAAAAAAAATCCGGCCTATATGCAGTGCTTGCCAATCCTAAGATAAGGTAAAATCTTTATTATATAATTTAGAAATGTCTGAAAGGCCATTATTGCGTAGTGGAACATCGTACGACTGTAAACGCGTTTATTGTTAGTAGGAATACTACTCGGGGACAACAATATTGGAGTAATTTGAATTTCGCCACTCAACGCCCGATATCTTGATTCCGACCGGAAACTGGAAACTTCTGGCATCCCTGCTATGCGGGATAGTGCGTGAAGTTACGTTTAAAAAGGAAGATTCCTTTATAATGATGTTCCATAATTTAGAATTTCAAAATAATCTTATATATTATTATTTTTATCATATAATAAAATATTTTATTACATAATATGAAATCTTTTGTCTTAATAATCTTTGTCTTAAATAAGACAAAGTGCGGCGTTGAGTTCCACTACTCTATTCGAAATGTCTCGAATTTGGTGGAAAGCGTAGCACAGAGTGTCTTGACACTATGTACTTTCTGTACTGTGCCATGCGGGAAAAAAGCGTGAAACTAAAAAAAATATAAAATAAACGATTAAAGATACTTTAGGCATTATATTCTGTCCAAAATCTTTTTTTTTACTATGTATCCACTTTTTTCACAATAAAAAAATATTTTTAAAAAAACTTAAAAAGACCATGTCTTAACGAAATAACAAAACAAAACATAGATTTCTTGAAGCTTATAGTCAATTAAAATTTTAATTTATACCTATAACTTTTTTAAAGCATTAGGCTTTATCCTGATACGCAGGATTGTATGAGACTCCACAGTGTCTAGATACTGGATTACTATCTGCCCAAAATCGAGACATTGCGTGTTGAATGGCGGAACTAAACCCTGTTTTACCCTAAACGCTGTCCCACTGCGCCATAACGGGTCCCTATAACAGCAAAGATCCTTAATGCGAAAATGTCCTAAGCGTGAACGTGTCCTTAACATTAGATTTCCTTGAATTTGAACCTGTTTCTATCGCGAAATATCTAAAATCTAATTTGAAATAAGTTAAAATAACCTAATTGTGTATTGGTGAAGGTAAAAAAATAATAGTCAAGCGCTGACTTACATTAAACCAAACTGACAGTCGTTATCAGTTATCAGTTAGATGAAGTCTGTTAGAGATATGTAGAATGTACGTTTACATTTGAATCTAGATATATATCTTTAATCTAGATTATATGTCATAGGGAGGCCGGTCGTGGCGCAGTGTGACTCGAGGGAGTGATTATATTTAAAATTACTTTCACTTCCTCGCTCTGGTAAGACAAAGTGCAGTGTTGAGTTCCACCACTCAACACACAAATATAAAAACAGGAAAGAATCTGGATAAAAAAACTTAAATTCTATTTAAGTTTTTTTTGTCCAGTTACATTTGCTATTTCTTGATACTATTATTAATTAAGGCAGCGTTTATTGTGATTTGAAGCTATTCTCAAAATATATATTTATATTATATATCATACGTTTATGAAGTAGGCTTATGTAGTTAAGGTGAGCTATAAGAGAAGTCGGGGGAGACCTCGGTTGACCTTCCAAACACAGATCTGTCTGTGTGTGTATCAATAATACTGAAGGAAGGTCACGTAAAAAGCATGAGGACCACCGGAAGGCGTGTATGAAGAGGTTAATGACCGTGGAAGAGGTGAAAGAAGTATGCAGAAACCGTAGCGGCGGTCCGTCTTTTGTGACGTACCCCGCAAGGGATAAAGCGTGAAGCTAAAAAAATACGTCACTCACCACACAAGCTCCAGTGCTACCATCTGTACTACCCGCACACAAATGACCTTCATTCAAGGGCAAACTTAACGAATATCTGTCTCTGCACAACTGCAACGGCAACACCGGAACTTCCGCCTCCAACAGCACGTCCGTTAGCGTTCCGTTAGTCTGATCACGTCCCCATCCCGTTGCATAGCATTCATCTTTGAAGTCTATCCCGTTGTTGTCATCAATGAACGGATCGATCTCCTCGCCGTACATTAATTTCTTATCACTCCTGTTAATTGCATCATATTTTGATTTCGTCTTTATAAGCTTCACCACGCTGTCTAAGCTGGCACTATCGTAGGCTAGGTCTTTGCTTTTGTCGAAAAACTCTCTATTTATTTCATTTTTTCTCTCCGCAGGTTTGTTTGAATCGTTTGAAACTCGAACGTTGTATCTAGTGTTTTGTTTCTTAGGTAGCCCCGAAAAGACGTTTTTGGTCAAATTATTCAATTTTTCAAGATATTTGACAGCTGTGTCTGGATTGGGTCTGGATGGACGTTGCTTTTTCTTAATTTCAATTTCAGATTTCATAAAATAGGATGCGCTTCTTTCAGTGTTTTGATTGCTGATGGGAATGTCGTATGAGGGGAGGCAAATAGTGCGGATTCGGCTCCCGGAGCTCACGTCTGCTGCTTTTATCATCTTCATCAGGGCTGGAATTTTTTAATAGTTAAAATTATTCATCAGTCGCTTTAAACGTCAGAAATATTTAACTATATTTATCTGCCTCACAGAGCGAGTTAAATAGAAAAATAACCTAATTCTTTATCATTACATGATAAATGTCCATTTAAATAGCATTGTGTCTTAACATGTAAGTGGAGCTCAACGCCGCTATTTATTAAATAACAATATATTATAAAAAATGTTTTTAGTGGAGTAAGATTATAATTTAAAGTTTCAATAGCTAACCTATATCATGTTGGTAATTATGAAATCGCTGATGCAGGACGATCCTCTCTATAGGCACGTAAGCCCCTCGTTGCTCAGCGCGATCCCACTCTCCCAGAACTGCCGTCCACAGCGCCGGCACTGGTAGATTGAAGAGATCACTGGAAATAATCGTAAGAAATACTTCTATACACTCAACTACTACTCAATATTATAATTACTACTAATATTTATGGTTTAAACCAAATATAGCGATCGGTTGTGGGTTCGATTCCCACTCGGAGGAGTGGTTATATTTAAATTAAAAAAACAACTTACCTACATCTCGATTATTAGTCAGTATACAAACGTTAAATTATAGCATCTATTTTGATATATTAACATAACTATTGATTTATTGGCTTTAAGTTGATAACTAAATTAATATATATTATCACTTCCTCGCTCTGATAAAGACAAAGTGCGGCGTTGAGTTCCACCACTCAACACGCACACTCAATTCGGTGGAAAGCGAAGTATGGAGTGTCTTAACACTAGGTAGTTTCTGTCTAAAGCATGAAGCGAAAATAATAATAATAATATAACAAATCCAATTACTTATGAATACAGTGCGCTGTGGTCAGCAGCCACTGCGGGTGTATGAGCACGCCTCCACACCAGTGCCCGATCAAACCGTAGTTAGGGTGTAATAGCTGAAGAGATACCTGAAATAATAAAATCTTAACATGTAAATATATGGAGGGTAGAGAATTTATTGAGACTTCATATCTGTTCTATTTTTTCTATGATAGTTACCAGATGAATAGACAAACGCTTTTTTGGTTAGATTTAAAATTATGAGGAGGACCTATACATATAGGTTTAGATATATACATATATATCTAAACAGAATGATTTAAACATTAATATGATTTGATTAATAAGTAATATTATATTATAGTAATATTATATCTAATTTATATGTAAGTTTCGTTCAGTAAATAACCCAATATCTTGAAATTAGGATTCCCTGCGCTTGCCTCGTTATAAAGGAAAAGGTGTGCTTTTTTTCTCCTTTTTAATAATTGATAAAACCTAACATCGCTCCAAATCTATATCTAGAAGCAGACTTTGAAAGTGGCCAATAGAATCCACGTATAATATCTACCTATAATTCATAAAAAAATCAAATATTCCAATAGACTATTAAAAGCACTTTCGGATCGCCATTTAACATAATGGTGTCAGTATTGTCAGTATCTTCTCCGCAAGATTAAGTAGATACACAAATAAATACCTGCCAAGGCCACGCGCCTCTTTTAGATGCCCTCCCTTTGATGATGCGTAGTTGCCCAACTGGCCGTTCCCGAGGTTGCCTCGTGTGTCTTCTTAAAGGTACTCCGCATTCTATAAAGATATATACATATATATATATATATATATATATATATATATATATATATATATATATATATATTAATAAGAAAAGATCGTAAAAGCTAACTTTATTTGAAAATATTACGGGATGTTATTGAAATCGATATTTTTAAAAAAAATATAAATTAAAATCCTTAAAATTAACACTGTTACAATAATTGAATACGATACATTGCGTTTTGAGTGGTGGAACTCAACGCCGCACTTTGTCTTTTACCAGAGCGGGGAAGTGTAAATAATTTAAATATAATCACTCCCCCGAGTGGGGATCGAACCCACAACGGATCGCGTTTACAGTCAGATGTTGTCACACGACCGGCCTCAAATATCAAAATCAAAAGCAATTTTGACTTTGATATTGCCAATTTCTAAGCAAAACGCAACAAGTAGGTCTTAATAACTGCAAGATTTTATTACTAAATACAAGTATAGAAGTACTAATAAAATTCTGTTAAAAAAGCCACTCGTCTTATCTCTATCTTTATCGCTTCAGCTTCACGCTTCATCCCTGGCGGGGTAGTCAGAGAGCGCGGAGCGCGAAACGCTACGGTCCATGCATTCCTCTTTCGCCCCGTCCAGTCATTATCCTCTTCATGCACGCCCTTCGGGAGGTCCTCATACTTTTTACGTGACCTTCGTCCAATATCTTCGATACTGTGTTTTCGAAGGTCAACCGAGGTCTCCCCCGACCTCTCGTACCACTCACCTTGGCTTCATAATTCTTTCTTACCATTCTTTCATCGCTCATTCTCTCAACGTGCCCAAACCACTTGAGCTCGTTCTTCATTATCACTGTGACATTCACGCTTACACCTGCCATTCTGCGTAAAAAGCCACTCAACATATATAATTTATTATTGACAAGTGGTTAAAGATTCTAATACAATTCTATTATAATATAGGCATGAGGCGTGACGTCGCGTGCGCTGTGTCGTGTTCCGCATAATAATGTAGATTACTAAATGATAAATAAGGAAATATATGAATGATTGATTTAAACGTTGTTATTGGTACATTAAATTGTAATTATATTAAACTAGATACTTTCTTCGTTGTCCTTCAGATCTTTGCCTGTTATTTATATCCTAATTGTGTTTTTTGATAATTTAAAAGTATCTAAGTATTAAAAGATACCCTTTATGTTTTAAAATTCACTATACTGATATACAATAAGGTTATAGCAGAACTATAGTACAGCGTACCTGTAGAGCAATTGGTTTGGGGTTCGATCCCCTACTGATACGATTTTTATATTACAATTATTTTTATTCTCTCTAATACTCTCTATTGCTCAAGTTAAGAAAAAATAAATAAAAAATACGGAAAACGGAAACGGTAAAGCAAATAAAAAATACGATAATGTCTGGATTACAGGACAATGGAGAGTCTAGGCCACAACTGAGAGGTCTTGGTCTCTAGTCTGATCTCAGAGAGTCTAGTATAAGTACCATCTCTCTGAGTACCCTGCTGTAGTACTGCCGTAAAAAACGGCTACAAAGTATATTATACGTAAACGTTCTATTATTTATTTCTCACCTCACTTCATTAAAAAATATGTAAATGTCTAATTAATCGTTTTTGTTATATTTTTTGCCGAATTTCTAAAGCGATTATTTCAATATTTTTTGTACCTAGTGTCAAGACACTCCGTAATTCACCTTCCACCGAATTCGAGACAGTAGATGCGATCCCCACTTGAAGGAGTAATTATATTTAAATTATTTCCAATTCCTCGCTCTGGTAAGACAGAGCGTGGGCAGCGAAGTACGGAGAGTCTTGACGCCAGGTACTATCTACCCTGGTATGCGGGATAAAAATGATCGAATCCACAACCAATGGCGTTTACAGTCAGACGTGCAACGCTACCACTGTGACACGACGTGAAATAACGTGGAACTAAAATACTTAAACACGTTAGGTGTCGGGAAAATGGAAGTCACTTGCTACTGTAAACACTCGCAGTGTGCTGCTGTCATCGACTAAATTTCACTTTGTTTGTGAAATATTTACATTGTACAGTTACACCACTTCGAGTGGGAACTTAAGACTACTTACAATAGTTAATATTCCTTATAATAGTTTTTTTTGTATATTTTTTTTTGTCACTCATGCCCGACTTCGTTTCTCTCTCATTTCTGTATCTCTATTTTTTTTTATTTTTTTTTTCACCATAAATATAGATAATAAAAAAAGCGTTTATATTGTATGCTTATAATTAAATTAATATTAATTTTAAATTTAATAAACCTTTACTTTATTGATTAAATATTAATTTAAAATAAGAAGTTACATCTTATTATATCAGCTATCTGACAGTGAAAGTCCAATGAAAATAGGTCCAGCCGTTTCAGTGAATAATTAGAGCAAACAAACAGACAAACAAAAATTATCAAAAATGTTATTTTAATATATGTACCGTGTATTCATACATATATATTTAGTTAAAAGCGATTATATTAATAATATAAATAGATATCCAAATTTATTAAGTAAGAGATGAACAAAATATGCCGAGAGAAGTGTAGTGTCAAGTCACTATTTTCTCCATTTATCGCATAGTTTTCTACGTCATACGCCAAGTAGTTGTAAGTGTCACACATTATAAATATTCACCTTGTTATATCCAGTCTTGATGTTTATTATAAAAAAAAAATTAAAAAACACGCACGGAAATGAGGTTGATTTCAATATACTCATTCCCCGAATCAGAGTTGAACCCACTACTATCACCATGTCTGATTTTAGGCATATAAGAACAAAGATATTTTTAATTATTAAAAAAATTAAAAAATTATTATTGTTACGTGTCGTGGCATACAAGATATATCATAATATTGAACTTGGCTTTCTTTTTACATTTATGTTTTTGATCGCATTGAGCTTTATTTTTAATAAAAATTTAATATATATCTAAAGTTTAAGTAAGGAAAGGCCGGTTGTGGAGCACTGGGACAGCGTCTGACTGTAAACGCGAACGGTTGTGAGTTCGATCCCACTCGGCGTAGTGATTATATTTAAACTATTTTCACTTTCTCGCTCTGGTAAGACACAGTGCGGCGTTGAGTTTTACCACTCGTGTTGAGTGATAAAACTCAACGCCAATATCTCAAATTCAGTGAAAATTGAAATACGGAGTGTCTTGACACTAGGTACTTTCTGTCTACCCTGCTATGCGGGATAAAAGCGTGAAGCTAAAAAAAAATAAGCTTTATTAAAAAAAAATCAAATATAAATCTACAGTTTAAGCGCTCAATGTTCACGCGTAATTGAGTAATTATCCAGTATGAATAATGTAACAAGTGGTTGCGTCACCGCTCGTTAGCGACAATCCGGTGTGTGCTTTGTCATACCTAACACGTTAAATATAGATTATATTACCCCATTTTACGAAAATTATACGAACTGAGATAGTGTGAAAATTGCCACAGTTATAGTTTATATAGAGAATAAAAACAGATTGCTATAGTTTAAAAACAATAATACATGAAAGTATATTAAATTAATTAAACAAATGTAACACACACTACTACGTTTGACGTACACGTTGATAAGGCAACGCGTTGTTAACGCGTCAACGGAACGGAAGTTATAATAATACGTTATAGAATAATTTTGGACTCCTTTTCACGTAAATGGCAACAATGTATTAAGCTGAAGAAGCTATTGTATAAAAACATTTTATTTTGTTTATATTTAAATGTATAAAATACGGCGTTGAGTTCCTCCCTTAAATTTTTTGATTGGGGTTTCGATCAATTACTTCAGATACTAAATATTCAATGTCTTCAAAATTGGGTCAAAATGAAGAATAAAATAATGCTCTAGAGCTCGTCTGCGTCTCTCTTCCTACTCCTCATAAAAGGCGAGACGTTCATCGCAAAAAATATTAAAATCATAATCTTATACTAAAATCATAAATTTATACTAAAATCAAAAATTTATACAATAATCAAATATTTATACAAAAATCAAAAATTTATACTAAAATCAAAAATTTATACTAAAATCAAAAATTTATACTAAAATCAAAAATTTATACTTCAATGTTAATTGAATCTTAATTTATACTAAAATAATAAACTTATGCTAAAATCATAAACTTATTTTAAATTCATTCTCAAGCGCTTATATAATTTATACTATATATGTCTACTATAACAACTTATATATTATAATATAGTATATTTATATTTTTGGTCACGTTTCATCCCACATAGTAGCTGTAGCTGGCAGAGAACTTAGTGTCATAACATTCCTCTCTTTATTTTCTTGTTTTTAAACATTTCATATAAATTAAAAAAACATCTTTACTCTTTATGCCACACTCCATCAACTGTTTTCCGCCCCAAATTAAAACATTCTGTGCTGAGCGGCGAACTCAATTCCGCGTTTTGTCTTACCAGAACAGAGAAATGAGAATCAATTTTAAATATAATTATTCCTATAACAAAACGTTTGAAGTACGCGACTTTTACACAGTTTATATTAGAACCGACATTTTATATAAAACTATAAGAAACGGATTAATCGCGTATATTTTAGTATTTAAAACGAACACTTAATAGTAGCAGTTGGTTGACACAAAAAATGTATAAATCAATCAACCGCTATCAGTTTCTTAATTACCAAGCGTACTGGATTCTTGCAAAATGAGCTGATTGTAACTTTAATTGTCTATGGTGTGGGGGATCTGCGACTTTATAAGTGGGTCCCATGTGGCAGAAAGTTTCCAACCATCTTCTCTATTGAAATTTGGATATTTTTGAAAATAGCCTTTCGGACAATTCTAGGAATATGTCTATTTTCCCTACCGAGGATATGAGGTTTATCTAACCTGATGTAGTGGTTGGGTTTATTCATAGTATGCTTACACACAGCTGACAGCAATATATGCTCATTCAGTCCTTAGACCACGGACTACTGTAAAGTGTCCGAAACTAACCAAATATATACGCGATAAATCCATTTGAAACAGTTTCATTATCATTCCTCCTACTGGAAATCGAACCCACAACCAATCTCGTTTACAGTCAGACACACAAATCATAAAACGTGAGAAGTGAACTGTTAAAAAAATTATATCTCTGTAAAAAAAAATGTAATGCAATGCAATGCAAATCCAATTCCCCCATAGACATAGCTCTAGGCACGTAGCGAGCCTTTTTGCGATAGGAAAGCTAGTTACGACACCGCCAACGTAATTCACGTAAATAACTTTTACAAAAAACAACTGCATTCAACAAAAAAACACAATCGAATGACAACTATATTTCTTACTGCCTAAGTTTCACTGGACAGTAGAGTGCGAGAATTTACACTTATATTTTCAATTATATTTTAGGTGTGTATCAATATATAAAAGTTGAACCTTTTGATATAGAACTCATTATAGTTCTGTTAGTGTCAGATGTATTTTAATTGTATACTTAGTGATTAGAATTCAATGGATTGCGAAGTACGGAGTGTTTTGACACTATGTACTTTCTGTCTACCCTACTGTGGGGGTTAAAGGCGTGAAAAGTTTCACTGGACAGTAGAGTGCGAAAATTTACACTTATATTTTCAATTATATTTTAGCTGTGTATCAACATATAAAAGTTGAACCTTTTGATATAGAACTCATTATAGTTCTGTTAGTGTCAGATGTATTTTAATTGTATACTTAGTGAATAGAATTCGATGGATTTCGCAATACGGAGTGTCTTGACACTAGATACTTTCTGTCTACGCTGCTGATTATATCTTGACTCTAATCTTTCATACCTTTGTTATATTTACTTATTACTTCTACTATCTATATAATTAATTACGTTAAGAGGTAGGGTAGATTCGATTGAAATTTTATCTGAATTATAAAACATAAAAAATTTAAGAACTTGAAGTAAATTAAATATATCCACGAAATTCGGATTGATTGTATATTTGGTTATATTCTCATGATGCTAACAAAGAACTTACAGTCGCCATGTTTTCTTTACTTTACAAAACGTCCCTGATTCCTAATGTTCTTGAGTTCGTTAAGAGCGATTCACACTATAAGATTTTATTATTTTTTTCTTTTTTTAGCGTCACGCTTTATCGCTGGCGGGGTAGTCAGAGAGCACGGAGCGCCAAACGCTACATGGGACCGTATATGGACCTATAAGTAAATTTTGGTTGACACTGTAAGTAAATTCAAATTTTCGGTACAGTACTGTGATAGATGTTCTTTCATACTTTATTTACTATATATTTAATATACCTGTTAGTGTCAGTAATGATACAGCGTTATCAGTGTTAGCGGCAGTGATAGCTGACAAGTGGAAGACGATAATCTGCACGTAGATTCCTTAGGGAATGATGGAGAACATGCGCCAAGGAAGGATTTTGTGAATTTCTACGAGATCAAGAGAATATGGAATTTTAGTATTTAAATTCCAAGCTATAGAAGTTATATAGCAAGTGACATCAAGTTCACATAAACGTTATTGCGGATAGTAAGAAGTGCTAATATATTTTTATATATTAAATAAAACGGTAGATTAGTAAAAAGGTACCTAGCGATAACTAACTTCATTCCCCGTTTTCGTCTCAAACACAGACGCAGCGTTAATTACGGCGCAACTCTACACCGTTCTTTGTCAATTGATTCCCAAAAAAAATTATAATCTCATTTCAAACAAGGCTTCGAACCCACACTCTTTAACATTACAACAATATACAAGCACATCCTTTGCTAAAGAAATAGCAAGTATTAAAGCATTATCATAATAATAGAACGACATAATTCGGTTATTTTGCGGTTAGAATTACAAAATTTTATTACAAAACGCAAAAATAAGAACAACACTACATCCGGTATCGGATTGCTCAAAACCTAACATTATATTTGATGTAATATTTGAAACAAAAGATTACGTTTAAGTCAATTTTATCGTCATTGTTGAAAAACTTTCTAAATAAAAGGAAGAGGAATATTAGAAATGGTTAAGTTACTGCTCACGCCGGATAGGAAATGATGGGTGTGCAAATTTCAAAGTCAACTAATATAAGCATATTATAATGATAGTCTTACTTGATGATCCTTATAAAGAGTTTCATTAAAGTATTTTTTTTTCATTGAAAATGATAATGAGCATTTCCTCGCTCTGGTAAGACAAAGAGCGGCGCTGAGTTCTGCGACTCTCTTGAATTTAAAATTCGGCGGAAAGCGGTGCACGAAGTGTCTTGACACAGTACTTTCTGTCTACTGTTATACCTACATGGATTTATCATAATATTTTATTTTTTTTTATTAAAATCTCGTTTAGTGATTTCTCCGTAGTGATTTTGGAAAATCCTCTGATGAAGTCCAAGATATTATTATTAAAAAAATAAGATTATCTATGTGAATTGTAATAAACTATGTATATATAGATCAAATGGTCCGAAATAAAAAAAATAGAAATATTATTATTAAAGTTAATAGCAGTAAATAACTGTATGAACGTTTTTTTTTCAGAACAGTTTAAGACAGAAAACTTTAGAAGCTGACATGGCACACTGAGAACGTATCTGATTGTATATACGATCGGTTGTAGGTTCGATTCCCTCTCAGAGATTAGTGCAGGTATTTAAAAATTATTTCTCCGCTATGATAGATGAGACAAATCGCGGCGTTTAGTTCGCCACTCAACACATAATGTCTCGATTTTATTGCCATTGGTTGTTTGATTCTATCTACTCTCATAGCTTGATATAATCTATGTTAAAAAAAATATTTTTTTTTAATTATTAGTAGAAAAAAACAATATACATACAAAAATATTTTAAACATAATTCTCCCTATTAGGGATTAAACCCACTACCAACGGCGTTTACAGTCAGACGTTCGATCGATTGCCGTAACATATTAGTTTATCTATACGAAATAATACACGTTTCTCAGTAGGAATTCCTATGTGACGGACAGACGGACAGCGGCCAATTTAGATGTTATTGATAACAATTACTGTATTAAATGATTGACGTATTGATAAATTACAATATTAATATAGTTGCCTTATTATTTTTCCTATTTATAAAGTATATTAGTGGGGGGCGTCTGATATGATTTTTTTTTAGATTTTTAAGCATTGCGTGTTGAGCAGCGGAAGTAAACGCCGCGTGTGTATTGTAGAGCGGAAAAAGGAAAATAATTAAACATGAGCATTTCTCTGAACGATAATTGAACCTATAACCATGGCCTTAACAGTTAAGTTACTAGAGAAGTTTAGGAATAATAATAACCTTTTTGAACAAAGAGATTTCGGATTTGAGGCCGGTCGTGGCGCAGTGAGACAGCGTCTGAATGTAAACGCGATCGGTTGTGGGTTCGATCCCCACTCGGGGGAGTGATTGAAAAAAAAATTCGGATTTTTGATTTTATTACAAATAAGTTGTTATAATAAAATACTCTTTATATCTATAACCATGGCCCTAACAGTTAAGTCAATAGAGAAGTTTAGGAATAATAATAACCTTTTTGAACAAAGAGATTTCGGATTTGAGGCCGGTCGTGGCGCAGTGAGACAGCGTCTGAATGTAAACGCGATCGGTTGTGGGTTCGATCCCCACTCGGGGGAGTGATTGAAAAAAAAATTCGGATTATTGATTTCATTACAAATAAGTTGTTATAATAAAATACTCTTTATATCTATAACCATGGCCCTAACAGTTAAGTCAATAGAGAAGTTTAGGAATAATAATAACCTTTTTGAACAAAGAGATTTCGGATTTGAGGCCGGTCGTGGCGCAGTGAGACAGCGTCTGAATGTAAACGCGATCGGTTGTGGGTTCGATCCCCACTCGGGGGAGTGATTGAAAAAAAAATTCGGATTTTTGATTTTATTACAAATAAGTTGTTATAATAAAATTAAAATACTCTTTATTGAAAATATCGGCAGCCAGTTCTTCCGGGAATAAACGACGAACTAAATAAAAGCAACTTCACTTATTTCCGCACATCAAAATATTCAGAAAGAACCTATGTACAAGAAACTTTTTTCACCGGAAGACAGATATTGCACGTCAAGTGGCGGAACTCAACATCGCCCTTCGCCGAAAAACAAAAAAATATTTAAATATTTTATTTGGTATTAATTACTTTTCTATAGGAAAAAATATTACTATTTAATTCATACAAAAACATACAAAAGGGTAAAAAAAGGATGATAAAATATAATTTTCAACGTCCATATTATATAAAACCAGTGAAAGTTAACATTAGCTGATGAGTCGACGTGCTGCTCTAATGGACATCCTAGTATCTGTGGAGATCAATACACTATAAAAGCAAAAAAATACATCCAAAGTACTTCAATGTATGAAGTAACAGATAAAATAACTACAAAATACTATTAAAATTAATTTATATTCATAGAAATGTACATGTGAACTGTAATATAGTGACTGTTGCCAAAAAAAACAATAGTAAAATTATCATGAAAAATAAAGAATAGGAGGATCAAAGACTCGGATTACCCAGACGCTTAGATTTAAGGAAAAAACATACAGGTTTAATAAACTAGTATATGTGTAAATTATGCGTTGCCTTGGTAACGTATATGTTATCTATTTATCGAAAGTGTATATCAGTGTATTTCTAACTTACAATATTCAAATTGTAATAATTGTAATGTACGTAATTTTTATTAATCACGTTTCATATTTCAATACCAAATTCTAGTAAGACAGAGCACGGCGTTGAGTGCCGCCACTAAACACAAAACATCACGGATTCATACAAAACAGAACGAAATACCTTATCACTATATATAATTCGCCTACTTTATATCCAATAAAAACAGTATTTGAACCAAGAACCATGGCTCGGCAATCGTATCTACTGAACAATAACGACTTTACCTTATAGACCGAGCTTAGTTCAACTTTCATTTCTTATCACAATCTCGGCAATTACTCGCGAGCTTCTGTTCGATGCTATCTCGCCTTCGGCTAATTACTTTGAACTATTCACTAAGTATTAAACAACACAATTGAATGCCACGTGACATATTGAGATCTTTTTTATTAACATTGGGTTTTAATTTTTTTTAGCTTTACGCTTTTATCCCGCATGCAGCAGGTTAGACCGATAGTACCTAGTGTCAAAACACTCCGTATTGCGTGTTCAGCAGTGGAGCTCAACGTCGCACTTTGTCTCTACTAGAGCGAGATAGTAAAAATACGCCAAATATAATCACTCCCCCGAGTGGGGACCGAACCCACAATCGATCACGTTTACAGTCAGACGCTGTCCCACTACGCCACGGCCTCCTTTCGGCTTTCCTTTATTTTATTATAAGAGTAATAATTTTTTTCTGTATATTTATAGGTAACGACGTAGTTAAAAAATGTCAGTATATATATATATTATATATAATAATTGCATATTCTACTTTCCCATTTATTTCAAATATCTTGAGTCAAAATCTTATGAATATATAATAATAGGAGTAGTTCGACGCTTTATCCCGCATGGCAAGGTAGCTAGAGACAACCTAGTGTCTAGTACGTTGACTTATTTTCACCCGAAATAAAGTGTAGAGCGATGGTGAATACAACAACGCTCTTTATCTTACCAGAACGAAGAAATGGAAATGCCCCCAGTGGAAATCGAACCCACAAACACTCGCGCTTAATCCAGTCAGAATAAGCCCCAATAGTCACGATAATAATAGTTCTCAGGAAGAACTTAGCCTTCAGATACCCTGATCTTAGCTTTTATTATGATAAATAAATAAAATAAACATTGTGATTATAACAGGAATTGAACTGGCGAACATTGGAAACGCTCCAAACTGTTAACCATTTAAACTAATCAATTTCTTATGTAGATTTTAAAATTTTGTTTTTAGCATTTATATAAAAAGGTTTTTAAATTCAACTATGAAAACTGAATTTTTTTTATATAATATTAATTATTTTAAATATTTTTATTTTCATATACGTAAAATAAAACAAATAATACATAATCGTAACCTCTTAAATAGCATTCCGACTATAAGCACGTCTGTTTTAAACATACCACACTAATCTATAATTAAATGTATTACAATTGTTTTCTCATGTAAGATGAAGGATTTAAAATTATTTTGAGGCCAGTCGTGGCGCAGTGGGACAGCGTCTGATTTTAAACACGATCTGTTGTGAGCTCTATTCCCACGCGGGGGAATGTTTATATTTAGATTATTTTAATTTCCTAGTTGTGTTCCGCCACTCAATTGATCTAGATTTTAACAGGAAGCGGTACTTCGATTCGTTTTAACATAAGGTACTTCCTATCTACCATGCTATGCGGGATAAAAGCTTGAAGCTAAAAAAAATTAAAAATTATATCAAAATTACAAAAATTATTATCCAAAAAATGTTAATATCAGAAGTTTAATAGCTATATAACGTAATATATAATGAAAGTAAGAGGTAAATATATATCTATATATACAGGGTTCAACACAACACCGCTTTTCCACAGCATTAAGAGTTCACTCATAATTTGATTTTAATGCCAACACTTGACAGCCTCACAAATTGAATGCAAATGTAGAAATAATCTATTATAATTATTTCCTCGTGAGAATTACATAGTGGGTAAATGTTAATTTAACTTTGAGGACCGCCGCCCAACACGCGTTGTTGAATAAACATCGAGGACTAAGATTGTATAGAACGATAGGCGTTGTCGCGATGCAAATGTCTTTTTTTAACAGAACGATTATTAAAACACAAGAAAAAATTGTGTTTTTTGATTGGAATAGGATTCGAACGGAAACCCTCCGACATTGTCAGTCAAGTATATAACCTCTTTAACCTCAATAATACGTTATTTCCTAATATTTCATCTAAACAAAACTCAATAGATTACCTTAATATCTCAACTTTAAAGAGTAGAATAACACAATACGATTTTCTATGCATACACTCATAGCGGCTTCATTTGTTAGGTGACGTAAGAGGCGTAACCGTGCCTGTGATTAACCCATACTGCTTAAACCACAAGATGACTTATGTAATATTGTCTATGGGACACGCCATGAAAGGAGCGATTTTGATTTTTTCAAATAGTGTTAAACTACACTGTTCGCAATTTTTGTTATCATTGATGGAGCTTAACGCCGCTTCTTGTCTATAACGGCGTAAGTAATACAGAAATATACAGACAGTTATTACAAATTTGGCAATTTTAAATATTTTGATTGGATGATAATATTTTGTATATCGTTTACGATATTTAAATAAAAAAAAATAGCTACAATACAATCCCATATCGACATCACCATGCTTATTAGAAGAAGTATCTGACCAGATACGCGATGAAGTGAGTTCGATTCCCATTCAAAGAAATTAAAGAACTGACTACACTATCATTATTTTCCGTTACCCTGCCATATAAAAAATACGCAAAGCTCAAAAATATATTATTCAAAACGCTGTATCCCATACTTTACACCATAAAGCACAGTGAAATGCAATGCAGCGTAAGGCTTTTCTATGAGGTTTACGTAACACGAATTCAATATACATTAAACGCGCCATAGACTTTGTTATAGCAATTGTAGCATTATATTGTGTAATGGTTCGCTCTCTAATGACACTTTGTTTGAGGGTAAGCCAGTTTTAATATAGATTTTGATTTTCAACATGCAGGTAACAGGTTCAAATCCTTGTGTCTTAGTATGCTGTGTGCAACAAACGGAAGGCGGAGAAAAGATAGATGGTTTGTGATACAACGTGACCTGTTTCTTTTTAGTAGCTCAGTTATTGCGGAAAATCTAAACTAGTTATTGTTCGCAACTTTGTTTACGTGATCTGAACAACACTGGTCATATTTTATTAATTATGTAATAAGAATTCTTGACTGTAAAATGTAACATATCGTTACCACAAGTAGTTATTACTTTTTTTAGCTTCACGCTTTTTATCCCGCATAGCAGGTAGGGACAAATCCCGCGTAGACAGAAAGTACCTAGTGTCAAGACACTCCGTGATCGCTTTCTTGCTTGCTTGCTTGTGAAACTCAATTGCTTTGTCTTAACAGAGCGAGGAAGTGAAAATAATTTAAACATAATCACTCCCCCGAGTAGAGATCGAACCCACAACCTGTCGTATTTACAGTCAGACTCTGTCCCACTACGCCACTGCCCAAACATTATCCAAGACACGCCAAATCTTAGCTTTCAACCTTTAGTCACTTTGGTTATGTGACGTCTGTCATACTTCTATTACACGTCACTAAGTAATTTTCTTCTAGATCAAATTAGTTCCACGTGCGGTGAATAAAAACGATGATTTTTGTCATAAGTTTTTTCAATAAAGGCCTACTCTTACACAACGCTAACTCCAATAGAATATTAACTAACATGGTAATTTAAAGGGATTGTGTAATAAGTGCGCAATACTATCGGCAAAACCGGAAATACGATATTCAAAGTGGTTTGAATAACATTTACGAAGGATTTAAGTTCGATTCCTTTAGTTGAGAAATATAAAAAAAATAGAAAATAATGCGTTAAATAATACAATGTAAGACCCTATATGCTCTGGTAAGACAAAATATGGCATTGAGTGCGCCACTCGACATGGAATGTCTCGATTTCGAGCGGAAACCAGTCAATGGAGTGTCTTGACACTTGGTTGTCTCTGACTATCTTGCTATGCCGGATAGAGCGTACACTATACGTATTACATATATATATATATATATATATATATATATATATATATATATATATATATATATATATATATATATATATATATATACAACCCAAAAAATTGTCAACGTTAGAACAAAAAAATATCCATCATACTGAATAATCGGTGAGAACTTAATATCAATACACCAAGTTCTCCAACTTCCACCCGAGTTCGAGATATTATACGTTTTTGGCGGAACTTAACGCCACGCTTCGCTTTACGCGAGGGTAAAAATCAAAATAATTTAAAGTAAAATCATGAATGAGCGGGATTCGAAGCCATAATCATAGCTTTTAAGTCCTTATTAGCTTCTATTCAATGCAAAAAACTAATTTATGCTTATATTTCACTAAACACAATCGCAATAATAATCTTTAAACAACTGTCTATCACTCAATCATAATTTATATTCAACGAAGCAAAACCACAATGAACGAATGGACGTTCAAAAGAAACATAAATAATCTTAATTTGCCGCTTGATTTGAAATCATTGACGGGTTCGAACCCGCGACCCTGGAGTGAAAGTCCTATAGAGTTACATGCAAAGTGAATTGATACCCCAGCTTCCGTGGCTATGATCTTGTAATCTCGTATGTTTTTCTTCCGGTGAGACCGATAGACTGTATTGAGTGGATATTATGTTAGATTATAGCATATAAGTATTAGAAATTATAATGCATTTAGTGTTAATGATTTTCTATTTATGTGAACTTAGGCATTTCCGGTTTATTATATATGGAACTTAGGTATTTCCGGTTCTTTTTATATGAAACTATTCAGTTGGGCTGCTTTTTAATGGAATTGTGTAAATAAACAGTGAGAAGTGCAATATGAACTGATAATTTTTATGATTAAAGATATGCCAACTGAGCCACGATGGACAATCTTTGTATGGTTTCCATTTTTATTTTAAAATATTTTTTTAATTTAATAGTTTACTAATTTTAAAGTGTTATTCCACACTTAGGATTAGAAAAGATTTTAGAAAATTATATAAGTTTTTGTTTTCAAAAAATTTTTGCAATTTTATTAGAAAAATATATATTTAATGTAAAGCAAAATAAAAATATAAGCTTTTTTTAAGATTAACACTCGGGTCTGTGCTATATATTAGACAAGTCGAAGTTAAAATTATATTCATTTTTCAAATTTATAAAGTTTTTACAGATTGAAACTCGGAAGTCAACTCCGCATTTTATATATATACGTATATATATATATATATATATATATATATATATATATATATATATATATATATATATATATATATATATATGTATAATAGCACACCAGATTTAACCTTGAGAATAACCGCGTGTCGAAATGATTATTATGATTGATTTCATACGAGATCTAGAAGCGAGAGTGCCGTTCGCTTTACGTTTAAAATTTAGAGCATTTTTAAAAGCTTCTTGGAAGGGATTCGCTTTAGTGGTTTACTTTATGAAAAGCAAGAACGAAAATAAAAAATAAATATATTGATATAATATATAACAAATCTTGGATTTAGCAAAGGTACATTTAAGGTAACATGATCTAAAACAATTCTTTCACCTACGGAAATAAATTAAAATTAAAATTTATAGTTAATTTTAATTTTTTTTAGCCTCACGATTTTATCCCGCATAGCAGGGTAGATAGAAAGTACAAGACACTCCGTACTTAGCTTTCCACCGAATTCGAGACATTGCGTGTTGAGTGGTGGAACTCAACGCCGCACTTTGTCTTACCAGAGCAAAGAAGTGAAAATAATTTAAATATAATCACTCCGCCGTGTTGGGATCGAACCCACAACCGATCGCGTTTACAGTTGGTCGCTGTCCCACTGCGCCAAAATCTATATGTATATACTTATCTAGGCAAAACTTCATATAATATCAAGCTTAGAATAAAAATGACCTAACTGAAAAAAAAGCTTAGAAAAGCTACTTTAAAGCAATAATATATTTAGCAAACTGAGAAATCGCAGACATGAGTTTGGCCACTTTCATTGTAAGCGATAATTATCCATACATACATATATAAATATTAAAAGAAACAAACAAATAAATAATATATAAGATTTCTTTGTAAATGGAAGATGTGTAAACATATAAAAAACTTGCGTAAAACAAAAGTGACAACGCCCCATAAATATTCAAACATGATTTCCGCGATCGCACGCATTGTTTATTATTGCATACAAAAAGTATACTAAGTATATATCATATACGTAATAAGAAACTTAGCGGTGTATTTTGTTGGTTTTCATGTGTGACGATTACAGGTTGGAATCTCGTTCAGGACATTTTTCATGGTAGTTTTGTTCAATCAAGATATATGGTTTATTAAGTGTAGTTCAGTAATTTAGTGAGTAAGAAAGGCAAAAAACACAAAACAAACATTATATTATCACTTAACAGGGAAAGAATATATATATATATATATATATATATATATATATATATATATATATATATATATATATATATAATACATACTTTTGTTAAAACTATGTTAGTTGGTTGTCATGGCAACGCAATTTATACTAAAACAGTCTACCAATCAAAACACTCAGATAATCAAATATAAAATAGATAAATTAATTTTTATTTATTATTTTCTTAGATAAACAGTAGAAAGCTTTCAGGAACATAATGGAGACGTTAAAAAGAACGATCTTAAAAGCCATTATAATTGGTTATTGAACACTTAGTTATAGACCATTGTTGAAGCAACTTGTGATTTTTTTTTTTGCTGAAATCACTATAAAAACCTATACAGATGTATGATTACATTTTTACTCAACAAATTAATAGCAGCTATTCGTAAATAGAAAACCTAGTGTCAAAACACTGTATTCTACACTTTTTGCCCAAAATTGAGGCATTTCCCGCAAAGTGCGTAAAAAGCGTACATATAAAACAAAAATCAGTGTCTCTAAGAAATTTTGAAATTTATTTTTTTGTCTGATTGCAAATTTTAGGGTTTTCTGACTGAAACTCATACAAATATTTATTGTAAAAAAATATAAAGATAATTCGGTCTACCTTTGTACATGGTGTCCGAGTTTATATACACGGTAACACGACGCAGTGCAAGAGTGTCGGAATGCATGTAAACGCGATTGGCTGTGGGTTCGTTTCTCAATTGGAAGTTAGACAGAGACCGTCGTTCATTACCGCCAGTCATTACGCAATGTCTCATTATAGGAAAAAATTGTAGAACTTAGTTTCCTGATATTAGATTCTTTCTGACTGCTTTGTGGGAAAAAGTATGAAGCTGAGAGAAATGACTAGAATCCAAATAAGACTTACTGCTCCTTACTGTATCTCCATCTCATCTCTATCTCTATTCTTATTATATATAAAAAATAATCCATTCGTGATCAAAAATTCTTAAAAAAATCTATTATATACAAATATACGTACCTATGTATAATATAATAATAATAAATCACTTTACTTAAGGCACAATGAGACGAGAGCACGTGTCGGCCATCGACTAAGTACGTGAAAGTGAATCTAATTCTACAATTACAATGTTAGAAACTCGATAAAAATATCAAAACCGATACAGTTTCGACTACCTATCTGACGTTTAAGCGAATTGCGAGGTTTGTTCCGCTTTGTACCGTTCTCGTGTGATTGAAATCAAAAATATATATAGAAGATGTAAGTTAATAGAAGTAAATATGTTATGGCCATCATAGCGCGGTGATAGCATGACTGTGAATACAGTGATTATGGATTCTATTCCCGTTCGGAGGAATGATTATATTTAAATAAACTGGTAAAACAAAGCGCGGTGCTGAAATCTGCCACTTCCTCAAATTCGATTAAAAATTGGAGATATTCACGAATTTTATATATAAAAAAAATATAGACATTTAATTGGTATTCAATACAAAGTATATCATTAGTTTTGATATAATATTTAGAACAGTTGTAAATAAGCGTTGAAATATTCACCAACTGAATAAACTCATACATTCTATAGTAATTTATACTTATATTGCGAAATAATATTAGTTAAGGTTATTGTTAATTATATAAATAGGTATGTATTAATATTATTTATGTGCTCTCCATATGACATGACTACGAAATGATTCGTGCTGTTCGAACCGCCTTAATTTAAGAACTGAACTGAACTGTATTAGCACTAAAATAACTAAAATTTTAAAAAATACTGGTAAATATTAAAAATTGAAGATAAATATTATAAATTTTGTGATAATTATTATTTTATTTATTTTAGTATATTCACTTATTAATTTTAATATTCATATTACTTTTAAATTTCTCCGTTATAGTAAGTTAAAGGGCGGCGGTGAGTTCGCCACTTTTCTTGACTCTCTCAAAGCTATTATATACATCTATTATAGACACCTTAAAGTTAATAAAATAAAATAAACTGACCCAATTGACGAATAAAAATCGAGTAAATGACGTATATTCCTAGCTTGAAGCTTTTCTTTTCGTAGACTGTTCGTTTGAATATGTTAAATCAATAAGCAAGCTTAAAGTGTAACGATATTCTTATTAAATTATTGAGAGTATTTAGTAGTTTATTATATATAATTATAAAATATAATTAATAGCAAGATAAATAATAGAATATAAATAATAGGAAAAAGTGAATTGGATCCAAATATGAAATCCATTATACTGACGTAGAAATGGCATTGACTTACACGACTGCATCGTTTTTTTGTGTTTTAGCAAGCTTACCGGATATACATATATAATAGTTAGGGTGTCTTAGATATATAATAGTTAGGGTGTCTTAGATATATAATAGTTAGGGTGTCTTAGATATATAATAGTTAGGGTGTCTTAGATATATAATAGTTAGGGTGTCTTAGATATATAATAGTTAGGGTGTCTTAGATATATAATAGTTAGGGTGTCTTAGATATATAATAGTTAGAGTGTCTTAGATATATAATAGTTAGGGTGTCTTAGATATATAATAGTTAGGGTGTCTTAGATATATAATAGTTAGGGTGTCTTAGATATATAATAGTTAGGGTGTCTTAGATATATAATAGTTAGGGTGTCTTAGATATATAATAGTTAGGGTGTCTTAGATATATAATAGTTAGGGTGTCTTAGATATATAATAGTTAGGGTGTCTTTAGTTAGGGTATCTTTAATATTAGGAGACCAGACTAACTGACTTTAACTTTGACAATTAAGCTCTAAGCCCGTATTTAGCAATCGAGAAATGAAAATATTTCATAATAGAACATGTATATACAGCCTAGAAAAGATTACTGTAATAAAAACTTTATCTTAGGCAGGATAGTCAAAGCGGACCTAGTGGCAGAGACACTCCAGTCTCAACTCTCCGTCTAAATTCATAATACTTTAGTTATGCTTAATTTTTTCGCTTTGGTAAGGCAAAGTGCGCGCAAAGGGAAAATAGAATAATTTGATACTACGTTAGTAAAGTGAGAGTTTTGGAATTTAACCTAATATGATATCGTTGTGGTCCAAATATCTAGCTTTTCTGTCAGCTTACTAAAATCTATTTATTTATTACTATTGTTCTTATTATATTATATTATTATAATTGTGAAAGGAAAGAAAACCAAGTTTAACCTCACTCTCTCTTTATATTCACACTTCATTGTGTTGTTTAACCCTGCACTTAGTCTAACAAGGAATACGAAATAAACTTTTCTTAAGATATTTGATTTTCACGATTTTTAAACAATTTAAATAAAATTAAATAACTTTATTTTAAATAGATTAATAGCCTTTATTTTTACAAATTGTTTAAACATTTTTGTATCAACTGAATGAATGCCACCTCATTTTATCTGTGACCAGGGACTACTGTCAAATTATCGAAGCGTTGCGTTGTGTAAAATATATTTTCGTATATTAAAATATTTGCGATTTACATATGAAATGAACTTGTTTTTTTTTAATACAAATATCTTCTCAACTGATAAGCAAACCCACGACCGCCGCAAACCATCAAATTACACTCAGCTGCGCCACAATAACGTCATTTGCCATTAATGTGCACTAAATAAGTTACTTGGCTTGTTTTCACGTTGTACGAGAAATGAATGGATTAGAACATGTCTAATGGAACTTATCTATATCATTAACTTGGTAATATTATTACCAACGTCCATCACTCATCGTTTGTCATAATATAAGTACAAGAATAATTACTATTTTTATAATTATATAAAAAATATTTAATTTTATATTTATAATTAGCACGAAAAATCTTTTTCACATTCTTAATACACTATCTAAGGAAGCTATATATCTAATTTCAGGTTTCTTCTGTTCTGTTCTGTTGCTTCTGTGACTATCTCATAGTAACTATGAGTTTTATATATATATATATACATACATATATATATATATATATATATATATATATATATATATATATATATATATTTATATATATATATACATCGAGGTTTCTTACCACTAGCTATTCGGGCCGCATAATATAGTAAAGGGTATGCGCGATACATTATTAACTATAGAAGGAAAGAACCTGGTATCAGAACACTCACTCTTCATTTGAATTACAGATTAATCATATTGTTTGTCTCTGCTTTTATTTGAAGCTTATTTTAAGGCTATATTCATCTAAAGCTTTTGCACAAAACGAATCTACTTACTGGAAAGCACAAGTCGATAACAACCATAATTTTATATAAAATCATCGCTAGAGGTGCCATTTCTAAAATAATACAATTTCTCCTATTTACTTATAAAAGCATTGTTTCCATACAGTCATCATGTTCAATATGTAACTTAATTTATAATAAGCGATCAATTATATATGAAAAGATAATAATTATAGATCGATATCTACTACCGGTTAAAAGACATATTGCGGAAGTGGTAAAAAACGCGGCGTTAAGTTCCGACATTTTAACATGCGATAATTAATAATGAATGGCAAATAGAAAAGATGATGTGTTATCGTTAGTAATATTTAAAAAGTAAACAAAAATATATTCTCACCTCTTGGACTGTAAGCTTCACATAAAGACATACAAAAAACCATAACAATACAGACACTATAGAAAACACATAAATTACTCATTTTGATATAATAAAAACATAACATACAGCACAGATAATCCACAAATATTGGGCTTTATGTAAAATATCACGGTTAATTCGGTAAAAGTATCTGAACGCATTGACGTTTATTTTTTTTTTTATATTCGGCTTACGCGCGAAAATCTGTCGCGTCTGTATTGGCCGCGGTCCGAATTAGAAATGATAGGAAAAAAGAGCTCACCATTATAGATTGTTTTTACTTTTTTCCGCGGTACCAGCACCGGCGCCTGTATCCCCACTGGGAAAGGACGGGGCTAGCAACTCGTGGTGATAAAATAATAAATTTATTTAAATAGCATATGATTTTGACAAAAAAAATATGTATTTTGTAAAATGATATTCAATAGAGTGAGTGTTGACTGTCTGTGAATGCTCCTTTTATAGAGCATAAAGCTAAAATAAACGATTTTTTTTATTTGTCGATATATTACTTGGGATAATATATTAAAAATATTAACAGCTATAAGTAGTACCTATACATATGATTACCAATATTACTACTACTTGAAGCGCTGAATTACCTAACTTAAATTATAATTTTTCGAATAAATATTAAATAATAAGCTAATATACATGTGAGGCCGGTCGTGGCGCAGTGTGACAGCGTCTGACTGTAAACGCGATTGGTTGTGGATTCGATTCCCACTCGGGGGAGTGATTATATTTAAATTATTTTCACTTCCTCGCTCCGATAAAGACAAAGTAGCGTTGAGTTCCAGCACTAAACACACAATATCTTGATTTCGGTGGAAAGCGCAATACAGAGTGTCTTGACACTCCGTACTGCGCTATGCGGAACACTCCTGCTATGCGGGATAAAAGCGTTAAGCTAAAAATATATATATACAATATACTAAATGAATATTTTTACAAAGAAAAACACTTGTATAGCCAAAATGTTGCCAAGATCTGTCCATAGAGAGTGAAATGATTACACGCGTGCTATTGCAGTTGTTACATGGCCGCGTGCAAGTAAACATTGAAGTTACGTTGACAAATAATTGTCGAATATAATCTATTTACTTAGCTGGCAACAAAATGTTTATAAATTATTTTGTTCTAACACTTATTTGACTTAAATGCATATTACATTTCTTAACACGGTTGTCTAGAAAACCCTAGGATTCGTTTTATTTCAAGATGAAGATATGATATAATGTACATATATTTTTAGTTTAACTAGAGCAGTTAATATAAATCATTTAAATATAATTATTTATGTTAGGAATAAACTCACATCTTACGTGTTCACAGTCCAATATTATTACCATTAAGCCAGTATGGTCTTTAATATATATATATATATATATATATATATATATATATATATATATATATATATATATATATATATATATATATATATATATATATTTATTTATTTATTTATTTATTGTTATTTATGTTATTTATTTAATAATATTTATTTATTATTTATTTACTGTTTGTTAATTTATTTATTATTCATGTATGTGTATATCAATACTTCAATTTATTATTAAATTCACGATATTGACCATTAATTTAATGCTAATTTATATTACGTGGAAGATTTTGTAAACCTTAAAAGATCATTCAATCAATATTTTTTTGCCTCACGCTTTACACACACATTTTCACATATTGTAAACATAGTGTAAGATACTCCGTTGACTGCCCAAAATTAAGACATTACGTGTTGAGTGGTGAACTCTACGAACGCCGCGCTTTGTATATTAAAGCGTATTAATGAAAATGTAATTGGAATCAAACCCACAACCAATCGGGCTTACAGTCAGACGCTCTCCCACTGTAATACGATGGCCAGCAATCTTTTCGTACATTATTTCTGTATATTAAAGTTCCATTTTTGTGAACTCTAAACGCATCTCGCTTTTATACTGGTCAGATAATATTGCGATGTTAATAACATCTATAGAGAGTGAAATGATTACTGCGCGTAACCGAAGTGTATATCTTATAACTAATACTTGAAGCTCGCTACTTCGTTCCCTTATCAACGTATAAATTGCTAAAGGTATCTTCCTTTTTTTAGCTTCACGCTTTCTATCCCTCATAGCAGGGTAGAAAGAGAGTACCTAGTGTCAAGACACTCCGTACTTCGCTTTTCGCCGATTTCGAGACATTGCACGTTGAGTGGCGGAACTGAACGCCACACTTTGTATCACCAGAGCGAGTAAGGGAATATAATTTAAATAGAATCACTCCCCTGAATGGGGATCGAGCATACAACCGATCGCGTTTACACTCAGACGCTGTACTGTACTGAAATACTGAAGTAACTAGGATAATAACTTGGTATAATATATTAAAACCTAAGATCTGATTTTAAATTACTTTGTTTATGAGAAATATTTATCAAATATGAGGAATTTTAAAAAAAATTAAACGGTGAAAAAAAAACTTACTAAAGAAAGCAATATGGTATGAATGCACTTGCGCTTCATACGATATCTCTATTTCTATCTCCATCTCTATTTTTATGCATTTGTGCTCAGAAACTTAATAGACTTAACACATGAAATATCTCAGAGCATCGAATCCCCAACCATCGCATATGCAATCGGATCTATTGCGCTGATGCTGTTATATTTAATAACTTATTTACTTTAATAAGTCACAAAATATAAAAAAAAAACAGATATAGTTTTTAAAAAGAATTTTACACAAGAATTTTTAAAAAGATTTTTACAAATTTTAAATGAAAGTATTTTAAACAGATTACTCAGTTCGGTAGATTGTGTACCTGTGAACAACTACTGTAAAGTGATCGAAACTTGAAATGAATTTCTTAAATACCAAAATTTACTCAAATAATCCATTTAAAATATTTTCATTTAACCTTTTAAATGAAAATATTTTAAATACTTTAGTGGTATAATGGTAAATACTTTAGTGAAACAAAGCAGAATATCTAAATATTTTTAAACAAAATGAGACGATGACTTTAATCACGGTTATACATATTAAGATGTTTGAAATGATAGATTTCTAAGGAATTATCATTTCGAAAAGAAATATTTCTATAGTACAAAAGGTATTAATAATTCACTTGATACTTTGCTTCCGGTTTTCATATACTTTACCGAATGAAAAAACTCTTACTCAAAGTGAAAACCGGATATCAATTTATATCGATAAGGTAATATTTAATTTACTAATGCATATAAATATACATATATATATATATATATATATATATACATATATATATATATATACATATATATATATATATATATATATATATATATATAATCGTTTTTATTTACCGTATAGCATTTTAGATAGAGATAACCTTATGTTGCATTCCGATGTACATTTAGCGTCTGAGCTCACAGACATTGTGTTGTGCGGCGTAACTCAACCCAGCTTTATCTTACTGGAGCATAGAAAATAGAATGATTGAAATATAACCATAACGATTACAGCTTGTACAATCTGACGCTTTTTCGTGTATAGCAGAGTAGTTAAAGGGAACCTTGTATCATATTTCTGACGTTACGTTAACGTATGTAAACGTTTTTTATACGTTTTTTCAAAAATGTTTTTTAATCCTAAGTGTGGAATAACACTTCAAAAATAGTAAATATTAAAATAAAATAGCCATCTCTCTTGTTAAACGATTTATTCTTAATAATCTTTAAGTAGTAGAAATTTATAAAAATCTCTTTACAGAGATGCTGACAACATATAAGTTGTAACAAAACGTATAAGAATTTCGATGAAAGTGGTAGTAGAGTGAACGGCTTTGCAGTCAGAGCGTTTGGACGGTATCCAAGAGGCGCGGGTTCGAATCCCACTGCGATCGAATTTTTATTCATTTATTTCAAAAATGTAAAACTGACAATATCGACATTTTTAAATTAATTGACGATTCTATAGTGCTTGTAATAGTTTATTGAAATAAAAAAAAAATCTTGTGCCCATACATTTGAACCACGAATATTCGGCTACTATTCGGTATTGGATCTATTCGGCCACTTTTTTAATATTTAATATTCAGCCGAGGAGCATTAATCTGTATAAGGGCGAATACCGAACATCAAAATAGTACGTATTTATTTTGAAATCAATTCTATCAAAGAAACTATTTTCAATATTGATATATAAACAAAATCCTGTTAATTATGACTCAAATTATGCCTTTACACGCTTAAGACGTAGAATAATGTTTAATCTTTTTTTTATCCCGCATAACAGGGTAGACAGAAAGTACCTAGTGTTTAGACACTCCGTACTTCGCTTTCCACTGATTTCAAGATCTTACGTGTAGAGTGGTGGAACTAAACGCCGCACTTTGTCTATACCAGAGCGAGGAAGTAAAAAAAATTGAAATATAATCACTCCCCCGAGCGGGGATCGAACCCATAACTGATCGCGTTAACGATCAGACGCTGTTCCCCTGCGCCATGACCAGCCTCATATATATATTTTATTAATTTGCTCTTTCCTTTGCACTCCGCGAGATTTTATTATTACATTGAAGACAACCAGTTTATTATTTGATCTAAAAATAAATAAAATTTTGTACCAATCCCAAATGTTTGGTGGTGATTTTTGTAATTATTATAATAAAAAGTGATGTTTTTAACGTACAAAACAAATTATGTGTATTAAGATGCGTTGTACATAGAGATGACAAAGCAAATCAAAATATCAAGCACACGAAATTCACATATATTATTTAATCATATTATTATTAGTGGCATCTCTAATTTGAACCCTCTCTATAAAGACGCTAAAAGAATATTTCTCTAAATTCTTATAAAAAAGGAATTTTACTATTTTTAAGGTTTCTAGTGTCCACATAAACCCTATTATAGGTTGGACTAAGACTTACTCTCGTAAGTGACTAAGAGTATATTTTAAAGAGAAATTGTAAATTTGTTTTTCAACCTAGAGCTAGAGGGTAGAAGGTAATTTTGTTAAGGCCTACAAAAACAACGGCCAACAGTCAGTCAATCAGTCAGTCAATCTGAATAGACAGACAGTATTTACTTAGTCCCGTTATAATTACGGTTTCACTCTCGACACCAGCGGCGTATGGGATGTAGAGTTATTTTACTTTTTACTATGAATGATGGAGCTGTACTTACAGTCCCAAGTTCGATTATTATTTATGTATTATTTTTAATAATTCATATCAATAATATAAAAAAAATATATTAGGTATATAAATACATTTATATTCATTTCAAATTTAAATAATCTTTACTATATTAATAAAATAATAATAAACAAGCTAAACTCGATACGTCCGCGTGAAATTGAATATCTCTGGATATCTATTTTGTAATTCTAAAATAAAAGTAGCCTAAGTAATTCCTTATTACATCAACTATCTGCTAGTAAAAGTTCCATGAAAATCAGTCCAGCCGTTCAAGAGATTAGACGAAACAAACAAATACACAGACTGACAAATATTGAAAAAAATGATATGTTGGCAAATATACCGCGCAAACAAACATATGAATTTAGTAAAAAATGATTATATTTAAATCATTGCAGACACTTTAATTTTCTTTATTTGTATATACATAGATGGTCGATGGCCGGTCGTGGCGCAGTGTGATAGCGTCTGATTGTAAACGCGATCGGTGATGGTTCGATCCCCACTTAGGTAGTAGTTATATTTAAAATATTTTCATTTCCTCGCTCTGGAGACAAAGAGTGGCGTTGAGTTCCACCACTCAACACGCAATATCTCGAATTCGATGGAAAAAATATACATATTTATAGAATAACTCACTCATTTTCCATGGAATTAAATAAAATATTCTTAATTGTTCACTTTAAAAAATATATAAGTGCCATCTATTTGTTAAGTTAAATATTTTCTCTATTATATACCGCCATCTTGTGTAAATATTGCCAACTTAAAGGAATAAATCGATACTTAACTACGTGTCTCTAAAATCCGCCGCTAGGAGCGCTGTTGTGCTAAACGAATAGTAATGCATCCTTTTACTCTCTCTAAAAGTTTAGAATGTTAGAAAGAGACAGAAAATAATGGCGGCACAGTTAAATTGTTGTGTCAGACGTCAGTCGCAAATGCATTACCGTCGTGGCGTGTTGATATACAATTATTTTAATTTGTAAGTTATAATTAAGTTTACGATTAAAACACACATGAAAATATTATTATTATAAGTGAAATTTATTAGTGCGTTTAGTTTTATATTGTCTGGTGTAATTTAAATAGTTGTGGTATTCGAAAAGTTGTTTATAACGGTACTTAAAGTTGTGAATTTTGAGACACACCTCGATGTAGGCTGCAACGCGGAAGGAGTCGAGTTGCAGTCATGTGGAAATTTTGAATAAACCTTTATAAATACAGTAAGTTAATATATAAATAAAATATAAATATTTAAAACATTCATATATTTAAATGCCAAGGCTTCTTTACTTGCTTCTTTTGTATTTTTTTGAATAGGTAAAACGAATCTTATAACTTCATCGTTAATTTTCTCGCTCTCTTAAGACAAAGCGCTGCGTTGAGTTCCGTCGAATCGAATTTGGCGGAAAGCGGAGTACGGAGTGTCTCGACACTAGGTAATTTTTTTCTGGCCTTATACTTATGTATAAAGCCGAGCCCCAAAACTATACGTATATATCGGTGGCACCTACGTAAAGTATGGAAAACTTATCTTACCAATGCTACAGTTAGACTGGTAAAAGACTTGTTTACAGATTTTCAATTGCTTAAATATATTTCTTAAAAGATAGACAAATAAAAATAATGAATGTTAAGAGATTGTTTGTTTTCAAGCAATTATTTTAATATCGAAAACGTACATACGAATCTTTTCAATTTTATTTAACCGCCATTTACGCCATTACGAAATTTGGCTTAGTTAAAATTTATATAAGAATATGTTTGGAACGTTATTATTTTAGAATAATTTATAGCATTTAGAAATATATACAATCTAATTGAATATAACTTTACACACACATCATATATATATATAAATTAATCTAATTTATAAAAAAAATTTAACCAAATTCATATTAAATATAAAACTACTTACCTATATTTTCTTACGAGTAGTTCACCTGTATATCTGAAACTACTGGACCGATTTTAATAAAGCTTTTACCGTTTCCCAAGTTCAAGTATAGGTACATAAATTTTAAAGAATCATCTCGATATGATTTTTAGTTATAAAGGCATAAATGAATCAGCATACCCAAATATTATTCATTTCCAACAATATTACATACATACATACATATCTAACTGATAACTTCCATTTTCTCAAGTCGGTGAAAAAGGAAATCTTAATATCCTATATAAAAACATCAAATATTCTAATTCCCCATACCATTCCCGTCCAGTTACCATATATAATACATAACGCATTCTATGCAATCATGGTCCGCTATTTAAATAAACGTAATGTGAGTTAAGTAACAATTATAGGCAATTAATAAATATTAATGAGTGATTTATAATAAATATTCATTTCTAACAAGTTGCTACTAGTTGAGTCGCGCAACTTTGTCTGCATCATAAAACGAATATTGAATGTTTTTTGTTTGTATTCCGATGGTATTGGCCATAGCGTTTCCATAGCCTATAGTGTTCCTCATGAACCTGCTTATGATCAGAAGGAATTCCTAAAACCTATCCCATAGTTTAAACCATTAGGGCTTTCAGACAAACTAACTGTATTAGATTTTTAATGTTTTCACTAGGTTATTAGGAGCGGCGTTGTGTTCCGCCAATAGTTAACGCCCAATATTTCCAAATTGAACGGAAAGCTGAGAACTGAGTGTCTGAACACTCCAATGTACATCAATATTACACAACTTAAGTGTATACTTTAATATGTATACAAAACCGATATGACGCAGTTAAATCTAACATAAGTGAAGATTTCTTTTTATTAGGGTAGTCAGAGACAACCTGTTTCAAAGCGCTTCATTGTCTGCCTTCCGTATGTAAGTGTGATATTTCGTGCTAAATAGGAATGGTTTTCATGTTCGAAAGAATATATATATTTATATATTATTATAAACATATATACTTATAGGTATATATATTTTTCTATGAACAGGTTACTCTACACGTAATCTCTAAAACATGAATACCAGTTAAACAAATTATACGTCTATTCTAATGGATACCGTTAGATTTTTTGTGTTAGACACTTCCGCTTAGAGTAACTAATAAAATTCTTCTGAATTTAAGATGTTTTTTTTTATCATATTTATACTGAGTATGTCGATAAATGACATCATCTCGGCGAACTAATGAACACGGTGGAAGTAGATTCAAATCCTTTATATATTATTAGGTTTTATAAAATTTGTACCAATTAATGAAATAGAGTGTTTTTTTAGCTTCACGCTTTTATCTCGCATAGTAGGGTAGCTAGTAAGTACCTAGTTTCAAGACACTCCGTACATCGCTTTCCATCGAATTCTAGACATTACGTGTTGAGTGGTGGAACTCAACGCCGTGCTTTGTCTTACCAAAGCGAAAAAGAGAAAATCATTTTAAATATAATCACTCCCCCACTGGGAATCTAATTCACTATCGATCGCATTTACAGTCAGACTCAGAATAACTCAGGCTAATTTTATTTTAGAATCATGACATGACAATGACACGGAGAAGTAAAATGCCACGCAGACCAAATCGCGGGCCTGTATGATCTAAAAAGAAAACTATTTCAATCACTTCCCCACACTGATCTACTTGAAAATTTGCTCCAGTGTCCGAATCCTACACAGACAAACGGTTACTTAAACACATCGTAGTGACTACCATTCAATATCTCGTGCTTTCTAAAAGTCTTATGATCTACACTAGCCCTATGATTCTCATAAACGGGAAGCACTTTTCCTATAAGCCTAGTTTAAATTAAGAGAAGATACTCTCAACTAATTCATAGTAAATACCATAATGTCTGTATTGTATACTTAAATAATAACAGGTACACCATATGTATCCATCGATTACTGCCGTGTTTCTAATAAAGAATTTTCGAATACCAGAATACCTATATGATGATGAATGATTAATCTATTTAAAAATCAATATTAATCAATTAATACTCCTCCTGTCACTTCTTTCTTGGCTCTGTATATTATTACATTTTAAAAAAAACGTATAAAAATTTGAACGCAGGGGGATTCAAAGCCTCTTGGATACCGTCCGAGCGCCCTGACCGCTAAGCAATGTGTTCTACTACCAGCTGCGTCGAAATTCTTATACGTTTTCTAATCCTAAGTGTGTATTAACACTTTAAAAATAGTTAATACAGTCTAAAGTCTACTGTAGTGTTCGTCTGTAATAAATTTCATAGTGTCATTTATTACATTACGTAATTTTTTCTTTAACTGAGATAGTTAAAACCTGCGCTTTTGAATGTACCACTTTTTTTACCCCTCTTTTTTCCTTTTAAGCCACATTATTCAAATACCTAGCGTTAAAGTTATTTTAAAATAAAATTATAGTTATTATTTTTTTTATTCAAGCAGTATAAATTTCAATCATTCAAAATATTTAGACAATACTTGGATGGTAGGCTAATACATATACGAAAAAATAATCAAGTTATTGGTATTTAAGTATTACATAAAAACGGCGAAAATGAAAATATTTAAATATATAAGTTAAAAATATCATTTTCTAACATAACTAAGTATAACTGTTCAACCAAAAAAAAAAAATTAAGCAACACACAACATTTATATCAAAATATTCTCAGACGACAAGGCTAAGTGTTTTTTGCAATCGCCTCTTACTGTGCTAATGAGAGTGACAACGTCAGGGGCACTCAAAATATATTTTAAAGTAATAAATCTTACGTCATGTGAAGAGAGTCGGGTCACTTTGTTCATTCATTCATTAAAACAATGCGTCGTTTTATGTCATGAGACATAAATAATATATTAAGTGTATAAAAAAATCAGCTTCAAATTTTACCAAATTAGTTAGAGTTGACGGTTAAGAAATTATTCAACAATTTTTGCTTGGAATCGTGATGTTTACTTAATGGCGGAGATTAACGCTGCGTTCTATAAAACCAGAGAGTGAAATTAAAAAAATAAATATAATTACACTCAGCTAGCGTTGAACTCGCAACCAATTGCGTTTACTGTCAAACTTTGCTCCACCTCGCCATAAGGCCGTTATTACTTATATACATATAATAAATATAATTATTTCCTCTAATCGAATTTATATTTCCATAATATTATTTATTGCCAGACAAGACTTAATTGTGCTGGGATGACGTCATTCCTATTTGTTTCGATGCGCCCGAAGTCATTTTAAGAGGTAAAATTCATAATAATAGTGATAATTGTTGTAACAATTTTTAAATTACTTAATTTTTTATAGCTTTATCCCGCATAACAGGATAGGATAGTCTGTGACAACCGCTAGAAATCGAGAGATTGTGTGTTGAGTGACGAACTCAACGCTGCACTTTGTCTTACCAGAGGAATAAATACTTAAATTTATTAGGATAATTATTAAATCTTGCTTTTTAGTGGGAATCGAACCAGTACCTATCGCGTTTACCGTCAGACAGTATCCCACTGCGCCACGATGGCCTTTGATTTGCTTAATAATTACATACCATTAATAATTAAATAAAGTATTTAGTAACTTGTTAATCACTTCGTAAAAGACTTAAGTTAAACAGTTTTAACTAATTGGTATCTCTGAGTGTGGCTTTATGTATGTCTTGAAATACTATATTAAAATTGTAATTTAAAATTAGTTGCATATTCCTACTGATAACGTATCCGTTGGTCAAACGTTCATTCATCGCCTTAAGCTAACTCTGTATATACAAAATAAAATTGGAGTGTCCGTTTGTAATATTAAAATAACCGGTTTTACTGAATGCTTATGTATATATATATATATATATATATATATATATATATATATATATATATATATATATATATATATATTAATATAAATATATATATATACACGGTTTTCAAGCGCCGCAGGTTCTAGAGCCGCGACGTTCAATATTTTAATTCGTATTCTATAAAAATTTTTTTTTTGAAATATACAGGATGTATATATTGTATAACAAGATGTAATTTTTTTTTAGCTTCACGCTTCATCCCTGGCGGGGTAGTCAGAGAGCACGGAGCGCCAAACGCCACGGTCCCTGCATACCTCTTTCGCCTCGTCCACAGTCATTATCCTCTTCATGCATGCCCTTCGGGGGATCCTCATACTTTTTACGTGACCTTCCTCCAGTATCTTCGATACTGTGTTTTCGAAGGTCAACCGAGGTCTCCCCCGACCTCTAGTACCCCTCACCTTGGCTTGTGGAATCAAGATGTAATTGATTTCTCATAAGCGCTCCGTCTTAACATTTTATTATTTTTCTACTTTAGTCGATTTTATTTATATTTAATTTTGATTAATTGCTTTGCTTATATAGAACTAAATGTCTTAAGGTTGGTACTATTTCTCTCCTATATAATTTATGGAGTTTTACGACTTATAGGTTGCACTTGGTTCGGCCTACAATATTCGTTTTAACTTAGAGCTTAATTCAAACAATGAAAAGTGTATTGAATTTCGCTCTGTTATTTTTGTCTGAAAACCGTACAAAAACGTACGGACAAACAATAAATTTTTTTAAAATAGAATTAGACCTTCCTTGTACATAATACCGGTACAAAATATTATTTTGAACTTGTACCGTTAAAACTTTGGTACTTGGACTACTTGTAACAGTTTTGGCTTTTACTGTTAAGGTTGGTAAATCTTAAGATTCCCCGTACCGTATTGGAATATAAAGTAAAATATATAATTACAATGTAAACAAAATCACAACTAAAACATTGCATTTAACCAATCTCGCCATGTCCTTGTATGTTCGGCATTACGTGACATTTTAAACTCATAGTGGCTAATTCGTGACTCAAAGAACGGTTCTTTTCACTAATTTCAATATAGATTATATCAGCATCCGTTTGCTCTAGTTTAAATACATGACCGAAATAATAACTATATACAAATTAGTAAATAATAATAAATCTCTATCTCTCCTACAATCCATCGTGACACAGTGGTAATAAGTCTTGACTGTAATAACGATTGTTTGTAGGTTCAAAGTTACAAAAACAGGACAGTGAACAATTAAAAGCGCCCAATTAACATTTTCCAAATCTGGTAAGAGAAGCGTGACGTTGAGTTTCGTGACTCGATACGTTGTCTTGATTTCGGTTGGAGAACGGAGTGTTTTGACACTACTATATATCTGTTTTCCATGCTATGGAAAAGAATGTATGAAGCAAAAAAATCTATAACTAATTTATATGAAATAAATGTATTTATAAATAAGAACGTAAAATAAATAATAAATATAAATGTACCTAGGAAACCGACGATTGCTTTCAACGTGTACGCTACTGTAACTTAGCGTATAACAGTAGAGAGTATATACGACCTTGCGTAAAGGTCCGCCATTCTCGACTGGTTTGTCACGAACAACCCAAAATGAATCATTTTGTGCGTGTAAGTATACTATATTAGCTGTGCACGATTTTATAGACATGAGAAGTTTGCTCTAAAAAATTTGTTAATATTATCATTTGTCTATATATATATATGAAATTAGTATTTTTCTAGCAATTTCGTCGAACGAAATACTTTGAATTGATGGTTCCTTATTTTTAATATATTGAAATAAAATGAACACTAAAGAGATGTTAAGTGAAAGTTACCACTATATAATACTAAAAATTGCATTTAAATCGGTTAAGTCGTTTCCGAGATTAGCGTGTATGCACAAACAAACAAGTATAATTTTTTAAATATATATTTATGTACTAAATTAACCAATAATGGTCTGTTCGTGGCGAATTTTAACTCTGTATTTTGTAGCTTGAGTTAGTTAAACGTTTGCCAAGTTTTTTTGGCGTCGTATTGGTAATTTTAGTTTTTATCTAGTAATAATATTACATCATCCCAAATTTAACTTTAAGAAACTAACGCAATCGTGTAAATTGGCACATACCAACAAAATTGGAAGGTTGTGGAATCGATCTCATTTCCACATACATAATATGTATAGTATAGTATAATGAAATAGATACTGCTGGCTATTTTTTACCCTCTAAAATACCCTATGTGTTAAAATATCTAAGACTAAGGTTATCTGGAAGAGATCACTCGCTTGCAAAACACAAATATTTACCTTGAACATAGAAATGAAAAACGTATCTAATATAAAAAAAAATATTCCAAACAAAATGCCACCACCTCCAATGAGATAACTTCATCCATCCATCTACAAAACAGGTTTCCAAATAAAAACCAGGTGAAGGTTCGAAATAACGCCCAATTCAATTAGTTTTTACATACTCGTATACCACATTTATTGAGTTATATAGAGACAAACTGGTCTCCGACACTCTGGTCTCCGTTTTATGGCTATTTTAGAGATATGGTGCATGTATTGCAAAACCTAACACCGCGTTTTATTTTATCAAAGCGAAGAAATTTTGAGGTCAGTCGTGGCGCAGTGTGACAGCGTCTGACTGTAAACGCGATCGGGTGTGGGTTCGATAACCACTCGGAAGAGTGATTATGTTTAAATTATTTTCACTTCTTCGCTATGGTAAGACAAAATGCGGCGTTGAGCTTCACCACTTAACACCCAATGTCTCGAATTCGGTGGAAAGCGTAGTACGGATTGTCTTGACACTAGGTACTTTCCGACTACCCTGCTACGCGGGATAAAAGTGTGAAGCTAAAAAAAACATAGATGTTATTACGGGCAGTGTTTCTATAAACAGACATAAATGGCTCTTGCAGTTCAATACACTTTGAATTATACAAGTGGGTACTTGTGTGTGACTGCGTCATATCTATTTTTCCTTAAGTATAGATATGCTTAGTCTATTTATATTCTATACTTTATAAAATGATACTATTTTAATCGGATTAATCGCGTATATTTTGGTATTCGAAAATACATCTATGAAAACTCGACATTACACTACGTAGTCATCGGTAGATATAATTTTTAGCTCCACGCTCTTATGTCGCATAGCACTGAAGACAAAAGGTACCTAGTGTTGAGACACTCCGTACTTCGCTTTCCACCGAATTCGAGATATTGCGTGTGGAGTGCTGGAAGTCTACGCCGCACATTGTCTTACCATAGCGAGGAAGTGAGATTAATTTAAATACAATCACTCCCTCTAGTGAAAGCATTCCAATATATTGCATTACTTCTAGTTTTAATACATATATATCGTTATCATTATCGTCATATCGGATATACGGTGCTCCCTGCTGGAATATAGTTGTCTTATGAATTTCAACGATATCAGGTTCTAATTTAAATATCCTTAATTTGATAATATTTATTTGGGCCTGAACGAGACTTAAAATATGTTTAGTCCTGTTTGATCTTATTCAGGCCCAATTCTCGATCAAAAATATTATATAAATATAAAAAAAACAAATAAGAAATAAAAGAAATGGTATGTTAATATTCTACTACTGTTTTTCATCATCCTAATCGGTTTTTTTTCGTAAACATCTTTTATTTATTGTAAATTTTTTTAGGCTGTTTTTATTGTATAAAATACACTAGTCTACAAAGGTCTTTGAATGGATGTTATTTGATTAATTATTAAAAAAAAAATGATGTATCGAATTCCGTGGAAAGCGGAGTACGGTGTGTCTTGACACTAGGTACTTTCTGTCTACCCTTTGAAAGCGGGATACCAAGCGTGAATCTAAAAAAAAAATCTTATAAAAGCCTTTCCGTACCGGAAATTGATGAACATATTAAAACTTACAACTGAATTCTGTAACCAGATGTTATTAATGATTAAAATTTCAATCGACCCGTAATATATTCGTTACAGTAGCATAATATTGCGTTTAACATTTAAAGATTTCATTCGTATTTAGGAATTTTATTATCATTTTTCATATATTAAAGTTCAGGGTCTTACATTTTTGTTTTTATTTATACGATTGCAATCAAAATGGTATTCAGAGATACACGAAAGATATCAGCTACTTCCTTTACTTAAGGTGTTGTTAAGCCAAACTGTACTGTAACTTAAAAAGTAACACACTCCTGAACACACAGAATCCTGAAAGGATAGACAGGAAGTAACTTGTGTCAAGACACTCTGTACTCCGTTTACCATCGAATCCGATACATTACGATGGAGTTGAGTGGCGGAATTCGTCGTCGCGCTTTGTTTTATCAGAGCGAGGAAAAGAAAATAATTTAAATATAATTATTCCTCGTGTTCCCGAGTGGGAATCGAACCCACACCGGATCATGTGCACAGGTCTCGCATTCGCTATCCCGTTTGACTACGTAAGCGTTAAGCTTCGCCTCGCAATATCTCGAATTCGGATCGAAAGCGGAGTTCGGAGAGTTTTTACAGGCTCTCCCTGTATACTTTGTTGAAGAAAAAAAAAGTAGAGATTAATATGAACTTAATTTGTTCTAGATGATACATGAGGTATTTGAATATTTAAATAAATTTAATAACTACTACCGATATTATTAACTAACCACTGCAAAGCTTTCGTTGGCAACTAACAATACATTAGACAGGAGGTTACTCGTCTCAAGGAGAGCGGCATTCATTCGGAAACGGGTTATCAATAACCCAGATATGTTAATTTTCAAATTATTTTTTAAAATAAAATAAATTTGTACAATTTAAATAAAAACCTTATAATGTTGTAAATGCGAAAGATTATTTAGAATGTATGTATGTTTGTTACTCTCAGAACAACACATAGGCTAGAATTGTAATAATAATCATCAAGTACTAAATTAGTTTTTATGAACACACTATACAGACGAAGTCGGGATGGAAGCTAGTTTAACACATTGGTTTTGATTTTGTTTTTTTTTTTGCATATAAAGGCGTTCAATCCACAACAAACAAGATAAACATCTTTACGCTTCTTCTGCGTTTGTCGTTTTTCTACCTTCCATTATTATGTTAGATGGCGGAACGCTATGCTACGTATTTTTTCCTTACATAGTGACTTTAAATGAGATAGTCATGGGTTCGATCCCCATTCGGGGGACTGATTATATTTGATTTTGAACACTCCTCTCTCTGTTTCTTACTGCACTCTAGCTTTACTGTTATACAACAAAAAGTCATGTATACTTTTAAATAATCTATTATACGTACGTAAATATAGTTTAATTTTATATGAAACTATTTTAAACCTAGTAATCGCGTATATTTTGGTACACTTTGCAGTAGACTACTTTAAATTAGGGTAAAAACGTCGGGTTTTCAAAAATGCATATTCGAATACCAAATTATACGAGATTAATCTGTTTGAAATAGTTTCATTTAAAATGGGTAAATGTATATAGTTTGGTTTGTAGACTAGGTACCGAGAACAGTGAGGGCATTATGTTCATAACGGTCACATTAGCGTCTTGTCACGTTTTATATGACATCGACATTCTTTACACTCAATACACTCAACTTGCCTTTCAAGCGTGTGTCTTTACTCTTTGTTGAGTTTATCTTTGTGTTATTATTATTTTTTATAATTGTATATAAATTATGTTTTAGTTATGTTTTAGAGGACATAGTGGCGCAGTGTGTCTGACTATAAATGCGATCATTGGAGGTTCAATTCCTACTCGAAGAATAATGAAAGATTTTAATTTCCGCTCTGTTAAAAATGAAAATGCGGCGTTGGGTTACGCTACTAAACACTCATCGTCTTAGTATTTGTTAGAAAGAGAAGAAAGGAGTGTTTTAGCATTCAATAATGCCTATCGCTGTGCACTGGGTAAAGTGTAGTTTAGTCTAAGGTTAGTCAGAGACAATCTAGTGACAAGATATAAGACACGATAAGACACTCCGTTGAATATTTCCCGCCTGAAATCCAGAAATTGCATGAATGGCAAACTCCCCTCTTTATTTTACCTGAAACTATAATACATTTTAATTATTTACAAATACACTAGTTAATTTATATTAATATTAATTTGTAATATAAAAAACGATATGTAGTATGTAAGTTGGTTGTGCGGGAAATTAATTCAGCTGCATAATATAAAGTGTGTAATAAGCATTTGTAAAAATGATTTTATAAATGTTTTTATGGCTATCATCTTGACCCCGTCCAAGACCAGTAATCTTTCTACATATTATATTATACTTAGGCGTTACAAAAGATTCGTAATATATATGTATGTATATATATATATATATATATATATATATATATATATATATATATATATATATATATATATATATATATATATATCTATAGGCCGGTCGAGGCGACAGCGTCTGACTATCTATTGTGAGTTCTATTTCCACTAGGGGGATTGATTATATTAAATTATTAAACATCCTTGCCATGGTAAGCCAGAGCTTCGGAGTGACACCGTGAACATTATGTCTACCCTGCTATGCGGGATAAAAGCGTGAAGCTAAATACAGTAGTCCCATCCGTAAAGCTATCCGGTTTCAGTTGTTCAGTGATGTGTGAAATTTGAAATAACTTTTTGGTTTTATAGATGTCATTTAGCTTTTTCTACGTAGCGCTATGATAAAAGCAATTTCGAACGCGCTAGGACTAATTTATTTAAATCGTTTTTGTATGAAACTTGAAAGAAGTACTGTCTATGTTTTTTTGTTTGAATAATGAAATTGCGGTGCAATTTAATAGAGTGAAATTTTAATGATTTGAATTTTAATTTCTTTATTGTAGTGTTACTTTAGTAAAATATTTTTTGATATTTTTTTTTCTATAATTTTGTATTTGTCTAAGTCTTGATGACAGCGTGACGCATTTGTATTTTATTACGTCACATGTTAAGGGGGAGGGAGGGGGTCGTCAAAATATGACATTGCTTGACAAGGGTGGTGACACAGAAGTGACCATCGGTGACAAGAACGGGGGAGGTGTCGAAAACTCATGTGAAACGTTTCGGTTTGGTGATTAGTTAAAATCGAACCCACATATGTTGACTTACTTCGCCAATACACCGTCATGTTTTACAGCAATACTCGTATATTATATTATTGTTTTTAAAGTCTTTAAATCTTCTCTTTAAATGTTAGTGAGTAAAGTCTTTAAATATTAAGCGCAATATTATGCCACTGTAACGAATATATTACGGGTCGATTGCAATTTAAATTATTAATAACAACTTGCATTTGTTTTGTTACCAAATATAGTTTTAATATGTTCAGCATTACCGGGATGAAAAGGTTTTATAAGATTTTTTTTAGATTTACGTTTTTATCCTGCATAGCAGGGTAGACAGAAAGTACCTAGTGTCAAGACACTTCGTACTTCACTTTCCACCGAATTCAAGACATTGCGTGTCGAGTAGTGGGCGTATTTTGTCTTAGAACAAGGAAGTGAAAATAATTTAAATATATTCACTCCCCCGAGTGGGAATCAAACCTACAACCGATCGTGTTTACAATCAGGCACTGCTCCACTGCATCACTACCGACCCCAATATTATAATTGAATACTACTTATTATAATGTATCTATAATTGTAAACAAAACTAGTCGACTTCCGTCTAACAGCGGCGTGTACTAAAAGCTCGGTCCAGATTTCTAATTATATTAGTCATATGACACTGACCGGTTGTAACACAATACTTACGCTAGTTTCACTTTTACTTCAAATAGATAAAGGCAAACAATAGGTGAATTCAATAAGCCACTTCTTTCACTTGTTAAACCTGGTTTAGGTGGTACTAGAAAGTGGGAGTTGTCGAAATGTCAAAAGGTAGTGTTTATTTCATTTGCTCAACATACAATGCTTTTGCAGTGGAAATGAAGAGTGCAATGTTGTATCACTATACGGCTTTATGCTGATAATTAGTTGTTAAATCTGAAAATCCGAAAAAAAATGCAGCTTTCTACTGAAAGTATTTAAATCATTTTATTTTGTATTTAAATCATTTTATTTTTGTATTTAAATCATTTTATTTTGTATTTAAATCATTTTATTTTGTATTTAAATCATTTTATTTTGTATTTAAATCATTTTATTTTGTATTTAAATCATTTTATTTTTTTTCATGACATATTTCATGACATTGCGCAGTATTAATTTCGCAACTCAAGATGCTATGTCTCGAATTCGAGTGTCTTGACACTAGATTGTCTCTAACCATGAAGCTGGTTTTTGTGTTTTTTTGAATTGAATTTGAAATACGTCTACTAACAATAATTAATTTTAATTAAACATTAGGCTATCTCTTATTATCCTGCTATGTAGGAAAAATAAATATGAATATAATGTACAGAAAAGGAAAAAGCGTGACGTTGTAGCAATTAAATACATACAAATGCATTTATACAGATAAACACCTTTTTATTACAATGACTTATATATATAGTTATATATTATTTTTATTATTTTCAACTGTGTTAACTGAGATAATTAAAATTTTAACACGTTTCGCTAATGGTGAATCGTTACTTGGAAATTGTTTACATAACAATATTGTTCGCGTTACGTTCAAATATCATAATATTATACCTATGATGAAGTTAAACAACATCGTTTGTATGGTGATTTATGTAAATAGTATAAACATTCAATTGATAACAAGGAGATAGTTATGATCTATAAATTTTATTCCGCACAGCAGGGTAGCCGTTAAGTAATTAGTGTCAAGACACTCTGTACTTCATTTTCCACCGAATTCGCGACATTGCGTGTTGAGTGGTGGAACTCAACACCGCTCTTTGTTTTTTCTAACTAGAGCGAGGGGGTGATAATAATTTAAATATAATCACTTACCCGAATGGGGATGTAATCCACAACCGATTGCGTTTACAGTCTGACGCTGTCCCGCAGCGACACTTCCGGCCTATCTATAAATAATAATAACAAAATATAACTTTGTTCGTCATGTTTATGTGCATTCGTAGTGTTAGCAGGTTCGGTCTCATTTAGTGAGAATATATTCTCACTAAATATATATTCTTACTAAAGATAAAAATATATAAAAGAAGAAAAATATATAAAAAGAGAAAAATATATATTCTCACAAAATGAGACCGAACCTGCTAGCATCGTGTTTACAGACAGACGGACGACGTCCCACAATGTGACAGTGACTTCAAATAATTTTATTAATCAAGAATTTTACTTTATAATTTTAAAATAAAAGTAGCCCGAGTGACACTTTATTATATTAACCAGTGTTTAATTTTGACTATATATTAATTTAAGTAGCTTTTGTATATTTATATATTTTTATATAGCTGGAGAGCTGGGGGAGAGAATTCAGTGATAAGTCACTATTATCATAGTGAAAGGCAAATCGTATTTAATAATATGAATAATATACTCGTAAAAGAAGCAGTTTCACACTTTATTCCACATAGCACGGTCGTTACAGACACTACTTTTAAGACACTCCGTTCTCAGCCGTCATCTTACTAGAGCGGAGAGTTGAAAATATATATTTTTTAAATATAATCATTTTCCCGAGTGAGAATCGATCCGAAAACCAATCGGATTTACAGTAAGAGGCTGGCCCACTGCGCCACGACGACCTTATCATCATTGATACATTTATATTAAACGCTCGACACGTAACGAGTACCGTAAGATAAGCCACCGCCAGGCACCGGCGTTGATTGCCTAACGAAACAGTTCTGAGATTTGCCTTCACAATAGTTAGAGTTTTGATGAGATTGCAATAGAACAGATTGATAAGAAGTATGACACGGGTGTACTTGAGTAACGCTTGGGCAATTGTAATGTCAGCTGCGGTTGTAGGTAGTTCATCGGTAAAATATATTTGAGGTTAATAAGATCTTTGATTTTCGCGATTTTTATACATTTTAAATGAAACTATTTAACCGGATTAATCGCGTATATTTTGGTATTCGAAAATACATTTTTGGACACCTGACGTTTCGAACACTTTACAGTAGTCCGTGGTCACCTGTGAATGTGCGAATGTATTTTCGAATACCAAAATATACGCGATTAATCCGGTTAAATAATTTCATTTAAAAAAATATTTGAGGTTATATAATAATAATATTAACGTATTAGTTAAACATTTTTTTTTATAGAACTTGTTTGTTATCTTAAAGTAATATATGTACTTATGAGTCGTGTCCGCAACGGACAGAGCCGTTTGGAATAAAGGTAGCCTTAGCTATTCCTTATTACATCGGCTACCTGCCAGTGAATGTTCCGTCAAAATCGGTTCAGCCGTTCCAGAGTTAGCCAGAACACACAGACAGACAAAAATTGTAAAATGTGTTATTTTGGTGTACGTATCATGGATATGCATTTAGTAAAATGCTGTAATTTTATTTATGTAAGTTTTAAACTTTGCCGTAGCTATATTGTCATCTGATGATTTTTTCCATTAATCTCACTTTTTCCTATACGCATATATCCCTAATAATAAATAATTTATCAAATCAATTTTTTTAAAAAAACTACTTTGTGTCTCGAATGGGAATAGAATTCAAAACCATGTTATGTCCAATCTCACATACCAATTGCCACAATCGCGTATATGAATATCTATGGCCTCGAAAAATATTATAAAGCCATAAAATCGGAACAACTCACCGTAGCTAATACGTTTGGTCGGTTGTCCGTGCCACTTATTGACTGATAGTGTATTTGACAGTATAAGCTCTACGTAATCGTGCGGCTGCCCTAGACAGAATGTGTCAAATTAAAGGCATATAAATTTTGCTATATAAATTAATAATATTTTGAATATCTATATAAAATAATAATATTTTAAATACCTACATAAAGTATAGCCGAGGCCGGTCGTGGCGCAGTGGGACAACGTCTAACTGTAAACGCCCACTCGGGGGAGTGATTATATTTAAATTATTTTCACTTCCTCGTTCTGGTAAGACAAAGTGCGGCGTTGGGTTTCGCAAATTGACATTCATTGCTTGCGGGATGAAGTGTGTGTCCGTAAAATAAGTCCATATTACCGTTTATATAATAAATAAAGGAAGCAAACTAATCGTTAGTTACAATTCCACTCAAGGGAACAAAATGACAAGACATGCGGTAACATTGAGACGCTTATAAAAGAGAGAGTTACTTATTATTCACTCGCTGCTATACAATTATGATACAGCCATTATATTACGACGTAAATATTAAAATTTTATGTCATTCATACTCATTTGAGTGTTCAGTTTTAAAAGTATTTGATCACTTAATATATTTCTTGTGCTTTGGTTTTCCTTTTTTTGGTCTTGTTTTTGGTGACCACGGACTATTGTAAGGGTTTCCAAAAATCTATTTTCGAATTTAAAATATACGCGGTTAATCTGTTCAAAGTAGTTTCATGGGACAAGAAGTCTGGGGAGATCTCGATGGACCTTCGAAAACATAGTGTCGAAAATATTGGAGGAAAGGTCACGTAAAAAAGTATGAGGACACCCGAAGGGCATGTATGAAGAGGATAATGACTGTGGACGAGGCGAAAGAGGCATGTAGGGACAGGGATCGTAGCGTTTAACGCACCGATGCCTGCGTACGTTTAAAACCCCGTTAAGGATACAGCACGAAGCTAAAAAAAAGTTTTATTTAAATCTTTTATTTTTCTTATTTTGTCATATTGTCGGAGAATAGATCCAACAATAATAATTACGTGTAACATGTGTTAGGAATTCGTTTTAATTACTTAAGAACATATGGCTTAGTAGGTAATACACTTGGGTAGTCCAATGGGCGCAGATTCGAGTTACGATACTTGTAAATTTTGTGGAACAATGTTTTTGGTGCTCGATCTATTATACTGAACTGCAAACCTTTGGTTTTAGGTCCTTTGCACTATAGATTTTGTCAGGCGTACCTAAATAGTAGATACCTATTTTGTTTGTAGAAATACTTGTATATTTTGACATTTTTAATTAATATATTTAATCTTGTCTCCATGACCAGTATAGTATTATAAACCCTAAGTAATGGTGACCAATGCTTATGGGATTTTCAATATTAAATTTTAAATAATTCACTGTACATCTTATTCTATTTTGTATATAGTATAACAAGTTGTTTAGTCATAATAAAGTAATTGTAAGTAAACAACTCAACAAATCACTAAAACATATGCGCGACACGACCAAGCGAACCACAACTAATAACCGAGCGTTGCTCAAGTCTTGTTCAAAAATGGGTAACCTGCTTCACAGCATTGTTTACATACTCGCAGCTGATCTGGTCTTATAGATACATGCAAGGTGAGTGGAACCTGTCAATGGTGGCGCTGATCCGTAGTCTATTTTATTTTTCTTTTTAATTTTTTTTTGCAACTATACAGTACAATTGAGCACATAAATTACGACAACTTATATAATATATACACTAATAAAATTTTCACTAACCAATTTATCGCAAAAATATAACAGTGCAGTATAAAATTATGAAAATAAATTGCTTATAATAAATAATTATACAACTAAACGATATTAATAATTGACTTAATAATAACTGAAAAATATATAATTTAGTCAAAGTACTCTATTGAAACCTTATCTGAATCATAAAACATTAAAGAATGATTTCCACAACATATATCTACAAAATTCGGGTTGTAGGGTATTATGTCAAATTGTAATGATTTTGACGTCGAATTGTAATCAAGGATCAATGAATTCAAGTTCCACTATTCAACACGCAATGTCTCAAATACGTTGGAAAGCGTAGTACAGAGTGTTTTAACATTAGGTACTTCCTATTCTACCGTTACTTCGTGTCTACTCTGCTATGTGGGATAATACATAGTATGGCACTCTGCTCTTAAATGAATTGAGTAGGTACAGTTATGAAAAAATTATATCATCTAACAAGACTCCCCAAAGTGACCATCGAACCCAAAACCGTCATGCTATCAGCCACGCTTTGCTTTACTATGCACTGATGGTGTCAATATCAACCTAGATGCATTAGATGTATTACGTAAAACAGTACCAACCCATAGTAGTCGTATCTCGATCCATTACGCAAGTGTTTCTGCTGGTTTTTATGCTTAACACCTTACAGATACCTTGCTATATGGCAGTTGGATTTCCAACTTTGGTAACTTCACTTTTCACGCTTTTGCGGCAAGGCAAAGTCATAGATAACTTAGATAAGATAACTTTGTATTGTCGAAACACTCCGTTCTCCGCTTTCCGTTTAAGTTCGAGGCGTTTTGTGTCGAGTCCCCGAAATTCAACTTCTCGTTTTTTCTTAGCTAGGAAATAAAAATAATTTGAATATAATCTTTCTCCGAGTGTTGATGACCTTACGATCCTCGTTTGACAGATAGACACTGCCTGCCTGATGACTTCTTTGGTAGGAAGGTCTTTATGACAAATTTAGGTCTAATTTTGACAATCACAATTTTTTTTGTGATATTTGTATATTACAAAAAAAAAGAAGGATTGTCAATTGTATAATAATTATTTTTCATTTTCCTTTAGAAATTTAGTTTATTTTTTAAATTTTAAATTTTAAACGGAATAACCATGGACTCTGTGTAGTCTACTCCTCATGAATGAGGATTATGGTCAGCATTAGGGTTGTATGTATGCGAGTCTTACGATTGTGTAATGCGTTAACAATTATAAGAAAAACTTTATTTTTTGCAATGAATGCCTTGCATTGTAAGTAACTAAACTCCATGTATCTTTATGTAATTTTGTTAAGTACAGATTTCTAAATATTGCATTGATGCGTACGATACGTGTTGCCTTAGCAATGCGTATCTCACGTCATATAAAGTAGTGTTTTTTTATGAATTTAATGTGCTTCAAATGCAATATAATAAAATATTAGCTATCTTTCTCCATACACTAGACTTATTACTGCGTACGATACGCGTTGCCTTAGCAACGTGTAAATATATATATATATATATATATATATATATATATATATATATATATATATATATATATATATATATATATATATATATATATATATATATATATATATATATATATATATATATATATATATATATATATATATATATATATATTACTGCCAGCATTGTCTCAATTCCTGCATTTCTGTTTGCGATCACTTTAACATAAAACTGAGGTCATTTGCGTCTAACTGTACGATAATGACGGATTGTAACGGTGTGATTTACCCAGAGAAGGTCGTTCTTGAATCTTGATGTAAATGCCTTAGTACAAAATAAATATTTAGATATAATATATCTTTATTTATCACTTCTTCTATTATTAGTGATATGAAAGACACTCCGTGTATTTGAGACTTTGTGTGTGAAAGGAAGGATTGTTTTACCAGATCGTGAAAATAAAAATAATTTGAACATTTTAATACGTTTATTTTATTTTAAAGCGTATATTTTCGACTAATCTAGGTCATATTTTTGAAACAGGGATTCGAGCCCGCGGCTCTTGGAAACCGCCGTCCTAGCGCCCTGACCGCTAAGCCATGAAATCCGTTGAAATTCTTATAAGTTTGTTACAACTTATTTATGTTTTACAAATTTCTTCTACCCAAAGATTATTTCTAAGAAATAATTATTTTGACAAGAGAGATTATTATTTATTTTAAAATTTACTATTTTTTAAGTGTTATTATATACATAGGAGATTCGCGTGTTGGAATCCCGATGCGTTTAACTATTTCTTTTTTACTTCATGCTTGTATCCTGCATAACAGGGTAGACAGGAAGTACATAATGTCAAGACACTCCGCACTCCGCTATTCGGCGAATTCAAGACAAAGAGATTTATATACGTTATTCCAAAAATGTTATCTAATCCTAAGTGTGGAATAAAACTATCCCGTCTACTTACTTTTACTAACTTGCTTTACGGGAAAATATGTGTTGAAAGAAATAATGTTTAGCCAAATTGCAAGTAAACATCTGAGCGATCTGATATTATTATTTGTATGGGTATAGTCATTTTAAGAATTCTCAGTATTCAACGGCGCTTCTAAAGCGCTTGGTATGCGAAATAATTGCGCAATGTAACTTATTGTTCAACGATTGTATTCTTTTAAGTTTTTGTGGGTAATTTTAAAGTTTAAATCACTCGATCAGTGATTCTGCTGATAAGTTTGTAGTATGTTCATGGAGCTTTATAGACGTCCTACTGTAAACAGGATTGGTTGCAGGTTCGGTTTTTATTTGAAATAATTATTTTTATTTCACCGCTCTACTTATACAAGGTGTGGTGTTGAGTTCCGCCACTCTACTAATATTGTTTCTGCTTCGGATGGATTTGGGATTCGAACCTACATTTCCTATACTTGCATTTAGTCAGGTACTTGCTCAACTATATCATAATTGCGTCATTGTATCTCGTATTAAAAAAAATCATATCTAGTATAAAACCACAACTAATGAAAGCATTTTTCTGCTCTAATTCAGTTGGCAAATTTTAAATTGTAACTGTAATGCAACTTATCGCCTTATTTTCGTGTTATGTGTTACTTAGTGAGATAATATAAATGTTGTTTATAAAAGTCTTATTTTAGCATAGCAGGGTAGACAAAGTACTTAGTGTCAAGACATTTCGTACTCCGCTTCCCGCCGAATTCGAGGCATTACATGGTAAGTGGCGGAACTCAACGCTGTGGTTTGTCTTAGTATGACGTTATCGTGACTAGAGTGATTAAACTAAAATAATTTTAATATAATCATTTTCCTGAGTGGTAATCGAACCTAAAATCGATCGCGTTTACAGTCAGATGCTACCTCCTTGCGCCACGACCTGCCTCGTAAGTCTTATTTTTCTAAATTTCTCAGTATAGCGTCACAATAGCATCAATTGTTTAATAAATTATAAAACTTAATTTGTACTTAAATAACGGTAGCTTGCCAAAAACAAGCGAAATATAAAACGAGCTATGCAAATGCCGGTATTTTACGTATTGTTCGTGCAACTCTACAATTGTGTCGTGGGATCATTTTGTGAGCGATTGGTGTTAATCGCCGAGTTAATAGTCATTTTACTGGCATTAAATAGTTTTTTTTTTTAATTTTTGAACTGAGTTTTAACACGCAATGTAATGTAGATTAATTTGAATAGTCTTGATACACATGTACTGTTATAATTGAAATCTTGATACAACTGTCAAGAAAAAAAATGTACCATTTTTTTAGCTTTACGCTTTTCATCTTGCATAGCAGGGTAGACAGGAAGTTACTAGTGTCAAGACACTACGTACTCCGCTTTCTGCCCATTTCGAGACGTTGCGTGCTGAGTGGCGTTTAGTCTTGCCAGAGATTCAAAATAACTATAATTTAAATATAATCTTTGCGTTGAGTTGAAATAGAACCCACTTTAATTGCAATTCATTTTTTTATATCATTTCTGCATTTTGTCTGAGAGGACCGCGACTTCACAAAACTCGTGTAGTTCACGTACGGATTATAATATTGTATCTGTACGTATCATAAACAAACATCAAGGCAAAATATCTTAACACTAGATTCTCTGTGCCTGCTTCATAAAAAGTATTTATTCGCACAACGCAAGACAGTATGTTAATATTCACACAATCATGTTACCTGAGCTTTAATTAAACTACGAAATATGATTAGCAATTAAGGATTTAGTTCCACATCGGCCTTGCTTCAATTGACCTGGTAAATAGGTCGGGTCTATTGTCTAATTGTTCGTTTAATTAGCTGAGTCCGATTTCTAGTTCTCAGATTTTATAATCATATTAAACGTAGTACAGTTTAAAATTAAGATTAAATTTACTATGAGTGTTATAATTTTATAGTATTTTTTTTTCAACGTAGTTATTGAAGAGTATTCGTGTCTTTTATTATTGCGTTTGTTCTTTCTTTTCTTTTTATTATTTTTATATTTTAAATATCTTGAGATAACTCACTTGCACAGTTATAATAACAATAATCAAAGTAATATTTTGTTCCTAGAGTTATTTGTAATGGTTCTGATTAACGTTTCGGAGTTGGTGCCGACGATCATCAATTACTCTCACGTTTGAAGTAAGTGCAGTGAAGTTTAGTGGCGGAAATCAACCCTGCGCTTTGTCTCACAGCGTTTATATGAGAATAATTTAAAAATGATCACTTCTACGGGTGGGAATGCATCCCAAAACCCATTGTGTTCACATTCAAACATTGTGCCATTGCGCCATATTGTTTAAAATTTAAACTTGGTTTTAGTTATGATTAAGAAAGGTCATGTTGCCATGAAATATTGTCTAAACAGGTTTAGATTTTATACCTTTATTCATACATACGTGAAGCTTTATCTAGCTTCTTCCCTGGGGGACTGGTTGGAATACAATTCCCCTCCGTTGCTGGTTAGGGTCCGGTAAGAGGTGGGTATCCAATTGATTTGGTTATAAGAGGTTAATCCTGCGAATGGCTCGCGATGATAAAAATGATCCGCCAAATATCTGATGATTTGTACCGGTCCGACGTCATGTAAGCCAACTTTTCCTATTCCCACCCATCGTTTCCCTGAGAGTGTAGCGAGTCTGACAGTACTATCTGCCGAAGCCACTACACTATCTTCTTCCAGTTTCATTCTAAGGCTGGCAACGCATCCACAACTCTAATATTGTGGATGTTCATGGGCGACGGGGATCACTTACCATTAGGTGGCACCTCAACTCGTTTGTCTCCTTTTTCTATAAAAAAAAACCCTAAGTTTAGCAAACAAACAGACGATTCGTCTTAGTCTCAAGTTCAATAACAAAATATCGTACACGGATCTATCAAATGGTTAACCACATGACACTGGAGTCAATTGGACGTCAATGAAGCGGCCCGTATCATATCTAGTTACGTAGAAAGATCTCTATATATCTAGTATAATCGTTTCTTTTGTACTTACTAGTGCTAAGAATGAGATTTATGTTTTTTTTTTATACATTTTAAATTAAACGGTTATTAGGGTTGGGTTAGGGTAGGGTTTACTACAGTAGTTCGTGATCACAGGTGTCCATCTGTACTGTAATTTACCTAGGTGATCTAATTTTTGGCTAATTTTCGCGACAATGCGTGATTGATTGTTATGATTGTCTTCCTAGAGTGCCGAAAAGAAAATATTAATTACGTAGTTCGAATGGGTATCAAACTTGCAAAGAATACCGCTAGTCAGTCAGCTGCTGTCCTAATGCGCCATAATGATATCAATATTCATATTGCAATTATATAAATTATTATATAATACAAATAGAGGCGATCGTGGCGCAGTGGTGCAGCGTCTAACTGTAAACCCGATTGTTTATGGATGCGATTCCCACTTGGGGAAATGATTATATTTAATTTTTTTTTGTCTTCTTCGTTCTGGTAAGACAAAGCATCACTCGCCACTCAACAATTAATATTTTGATTTTGGTCCGACCGGACGGAGTGTCTTGATACTAGATTGTCTCTGACTATCCTGCTATGCGGGATAAAGCGTGAAGCTGCTTATAATACAAAGCTGAGACTAATTAAAGTATGGCGATGGTGTTCACCACGCAGCACGCAATAACTCTAACAGACAAGACTGAAAACAGTGATTTGTCAATAGTTCTCTCAGCTTGTAATATAAAATAAAGGAGATGCATAAGGATGTGATGATATTGCCGGATATTTTGCCACCAATCAATATTCTATACATATAAACAGAATCACTATTGTTAAAATATGTTTTATGTAACTGAAACTCATAATTTCCTTTTTTTATTTCAGGAGCCACAATATGGCGTCAAGATGGCTCTCACTTTTGCTATTGGCTACATTCTTGCATGTTGGTAAGTAACATTTAATTCTTGTTCAGGGCGACAATAATTTTTTTTATATAATTTTTGGTTTTATGGTGTTAAAAGTGCATTTCTTATCACTCTGTCAGTAAAACTAATGGTATTTTTACGTATTTTTCTATGGAAACGTATTTGAATTATAGTCATTTAAATAAGATACTATTCCATTAAGTCTGATAGATATTCCATTAAGGTTGTATTTGATAGAAATATTTATTATATATAGCTATCAAACGCTGTTTTGACCTAATTTCAATTGAAAGAATTCCGAACTTGAAACATTTAAATGTTTGCACTTCGTTTTAGAAAGAAACTTTAAAAACTTATAATTTTGATTGCTTTCTGTTACCTTTCTCCTAATATAAAAAAAAAAGTTATTTATAGTAGAACTTGTAAAAAGTCCGTAGTTAGATATTCATTAACACAATTATATTGGCCAGTGTATTCTTTGCAGTATCTCGAAAAGATTGTTTTTCACGAAAATTAGTAACACAAAGCGAACAACACATCATTGTTCCCGAATTGAGAATAATTCGTACTTAGTTTAAACTTTATTTTTAAATAAACAGAAAGTTAAATTCACTTATCGAGAATAGAAATATGACAAATAGCTCAATGACCACGCAATACTTTCCATCCAGCGCGTAACTTCCCTTAAGTCGAGTTAAATATGTCTCTGGGAACATAAAATGGGAGTTATAAAAATTAAATACGTAAAAAAGTTACTTAAAAGTAGGTAGGTAGATAAAATTGAAGATTTTCCAATGTTAATGATAAAATCTATAAATCTCTGAATGTCTCTCTCTGTCACTAAAAGTCTGAAATTTTTCTTGATCGTAATTTATTTCAAACTTTTACCTCGGTAAATCTTAAGTTTCAGAAAGACACTTGGTAAATTATTGATTACTTTAGAAAAGATACAGCACGGATTTTTACCATTAATGTTGGTAAATCTTAAATTTTACTCGTATGTAGAGAAAAAGTGACATAGGAGTGATAAAAGGTAACCTGACGGTTAATTGGCTGTTGTACTCAGGTGATCCAGTGCTTATTACTTCAACAGAATGCGAGGCATTGATCACAATTCTAAAAGACGGGTATCAAAATACCTAAACACTAAAAAGTGGTACAAAATACATTAACTGATATACTACTATTTGGTATTTTTTTAAATAATTAAAAAAAGAGAAACGTTTATGTTTTAAGCTGCAACGACGAAAAATGAAATAGCTATAAAACAATCATTTCACCGAGTGTAAGGGAACACAGTGTCATATCACACGTAGATCATGGTGATATATGTGGACGGGTAAATCATATGTGGTCCATTATGTCGTATGTTCATGAGTGAAATCACACGTGGTAACTAATACCTTGTGTGGATGAGTAAAATCACATGTGACCCATAATGTCACGTGAGGACAAGCAAAATTTCATGTGACCCATGATGTCAGGTGTGGTCTAGTAAAATCACATGTGGGCCATGATGTCATGTGTGGATGAGCGAAATCACATGTGGATCATGGTGTCATGTGTGGATGAGTGAAATCACATGTGGACCATGATATCATGTGTGGATGAGTAAATCACATGTGGACCATGATATCATGTGTGGATGAGTAAAATCACATGTGGACCATGACATCATGTGTGGATGAGTGAAATCACATGATGTCATATGTGGACGACTAAAATCACATGTGGACCGTGAAGTCATATGGGGATGAGCGAAATCACATGTGGACCATAATGTCATGTGTTGACGAGTAAAATCACATGTGGGCCATGATGTCATGTGTGGATGAGCGATATCACATGTGGATCATGGTGTCATGTGTGGATGAGTGAAATCACATGTGGACCATGATATCATGTGTGGATGAGTAAATCACATGTGGACCATGATATCATGTGTGGATGAGTAAAATCACATGTGGACCATGACATGTGTGGATGAGTGAAATCACATGTTGATCATGATGTCATATGTGGACGACTAAAATCACATGTGGACCGTGAAGTCATATGGGGATGAGCGAAATCACATGTGGATCATAATGTCATGTGTTGACGAGTAAAATCACATGTGGACCATGGTGTCATGTGTGGATGAATGAAATCACATGTTGACCATGATGTCATATGTGGACGACTAAAATCACATGTGGATCGTGAAGTCATATGTGGACGACTTAAATCACATGTGGACCGTGAAGTCATATGGGGATGAGCGAAATCACATGTGGACCATAATGTCATATGTGGACGAGTAAAATCACATGTGTACTATGGTATCATGTGTGGATGAGTGAAATCAAATGTGGACCATGATATCATCTGTGGATGAGTGAAATCACATGTTGACCATGATGTCATATGTGGACGATTAAAATCACATGTGGACCGTGAATTCATATGGGAATGAGCGAAATCATGTGGACCAAGGTATATGTGGACGAGTAAAATCACACTTGGAACATGTCATGTGTGGATGAGTGAAATCACACGTGGATCATGATATCAAGTAGTTGTGTAGATGAGTGAAATCGCATACTTACTATGGCACGATGTCATGTGTGGATGAGCGATATCACATGTGGATCATGGTGTCATGTGTGGATGAGTGAAATCACATGTGGACCATGATATCATGTGTGGATGAGTAAATCACATGTGGACCATGATATCATGTGTGGATGAGTAAAATCACATGTGGACCATGACATGTGTGGATGAGTGAAATCACATGTTGATCATGATGTCATATGTGGACGACTAAAATCACATGTGGACCGTGAAGTCATATGGGGATGAGCGAAATCACATGTGGATCATAATGTCATGTGTTGACGAGTAAAATCACATGTGGACCATGGTGTCATGTGTGGATGAATGAAATCACATGTTGACCATGATGTCATATGTGGACGACTAAAATCACATGTGGATCGTGAAGTCATATGTGGACGACTTAAATCACATGTGGACCGTGAAGTCATATGGGGATGAGCGAAATCACATGTGGACCATAATGTCATATGTGGACGAGTAAAATCACATGTGTACCATGGTATCATGTGTGGATGAGTGAAATCAAATGTGGACCATGATATCATGTGTGGATGAGTGAAATCACATGTTGACCATGATGTCATATGTGGACGATTAAAATCACATGTGGACCGTGAATTCATATGGGAATGAGCGAAATCATGTGGACCAAGGTATATGTGGACGAGTAAAATCACACTTGGAACATGTCATGTGTGGATGAGTGAAATCACACGTGGATCATGATATCAAGTAGTTGTGTAGATGAGTGAAATCGCATACTTACTATGGCACAATTTGTGGGTGAGGGAAATCTCATATGGACCATGATGTCACGTGTGGATGAGTGAAATTACATTTGGATCATGATATTATATGTGGATGTATGAAATCACATGAAATTTGGAGAAGAAATTGAATAGAAATTGTTTGAAGTTTGGAGAAGAAATAAATTAGTAGAAGAAATTGTTCGTCGAAAAATAGATTATTTGATAAGGTGAGATTATGAAGGTTAAACCTTCATGATTGCACCCTCACGACTCTCGCAACTTTATATGAAGCTTTACGTGCCAAAGTAGGAACAGAAATTAGTCTACGGAATTAAGGAAATATAACATTGCAACAATTTATTAAAAGCATCTGTATATCTTAGAAACGATTACTTCTGTCATGATCAGTTGTATTTGGTCGGATGAAGATAATCTACTGGCGCCAGAAAATAAAAGTTATAATCTGGTATATAGAGAAATATTCACATATTGACATATTTTTTTTATTCGAAAGATAATCTTGTGGCTTTACATTTTAAATATGATTCCTGGTATATGACTGTCACGGCTGGCTCGGATCTAGTCCAATCTGGACGTCCAATTTTTGATTACTTTTTCCACCATTTGTGGCCGTATATCGGCAATAATACGGAGAATGTTGTCTTCTAAATGGTCAAGCATTTATAGCTTATCCGCATAGACCAAAGACCAATAACTTACATAACCCCATAGACAATAGTCTAGCGGTTAAATTACAAGATCTTGGAGGCTAATTCACAGGTACAAAACCTGAAAGTAGGCGGTCACCATACGTGTCTTAAAATAAATCGATTTTGGCACGAGCTGTGTGACATGTTGCTTGTTAGAACCACAGCTCCTGGACATCATGATTTATCAATTTAGGAATGAAAAAGTTAGTAATCATGGCTCTATACCGATCACCATTGACTGTAACGTTCTGGCCATCGTCGTTTTTAAAGAAGTACGAACCAATGATTCCATTAGCCTATAAAGCGCTCCAAACAGTCAGTTTTACTGGATGTAACCGTGTTTCGATATAAACTTTCATTCAAATGCTCATTCAAATGTTCATATAAACTTTCATTCAAATGTTCATTCCAAATACTCCATTTTTATTTGTTGACGTACCCATTCAACCAGAAGTGTGCTTCATCGCTAAACAAAATTCGCTTATGGAAATCGGGAATATTTTGTAAGCAGACAAATCAAAATCTGCTAAATAGTGGATGGACACATATCCAATTCCTATGCTCGACGGCGGATGGACTCATTCAGATCTTCCTTATTCTTCTTCGAGATGCGAATTATCAATTAAAGTAAACGTGGTGCGAAAACGTCCACAGTTAATCGAATTAACTGCTCTGATAGACGATTTAGTCGACGATAAAATAGACGTAGTGCGCGACACGTATTCCGCAGACAACCGTTATTTTCGAAATATAATTATACAATTTGCAAGCGTTGTTCAGGCGGGAGTCTATTCATGATTGACAAACCAAACTGGGAATAAATCACTTGACAGCTGTTAAATCGGTCGCCATCTTGAAAAGTAACGCCAACTTAAATTTGTATACCTCGAGAAAAACACCCGTTAAAATTTAAAAAAATCTATATATATATATATATATACATGGAGATAGGAAATAACTTTGAATGCTACAATACTTCATGTCTTCACTTTTGCGCAGACGGAGTCGTAAGCGACAGCTAGTATTTATTTATAAGTCTTTAAATTAATATTATTATTGTCTATTACATTTAAAAAAAAACTTATAAAAATTAGCATCTAGCTAGCTAGTTAGCATCTGTGAAGAGAGATTTTTACAAATTTGTACTACTTTAATAATAATAAATATTGTCTATTATTTTATCATATTTATTTTCAGGATTCACCAACAAACCACCCGAGTTTACGCAAGATATGGATAACCTAGCGCTTTCAGAGAGCACCCCTGTGGGACACCACGTGTATACATTACAAGGAATAACTGATCCGGAAGGACTTCCGGTAAAATTTAACTATTTAATATGTATTTATAAAGAAAAACCAATAAATGTAATATCTTTAGAGTAGCTATGACCACGTATTAATATAGTGTCCGAAACGTCGGAATTTCTTAAATATAGCTTTAGGTGTAAGGGATTTAGCGGGAAAAGGACATGAACGATATGGTAGAGGAGGACAAGAGAGAATGCCATATATTAAATATTTTTACTATTTTAAAATGTTCGTCCGCACTTCTTTCAAATCTAAGCTTAGCTATCACAGCGCTATCCAAGAGGTGCGGGTTCGAATCCCACTACATTGAAATTTGCTTATCATATTTATTAAATACATCATTATATAGTAGATTTATAATAAAAATATTGAAAATAATCTCAAAATTCCCAATAATTATTTTTTTGCCTTTATTCCTTAATTAATTAATTTTTAGTCAAGCAATTATTATTTTCAATAACATATTTTATGAGACATAATATTGTTATGAGTTTTATTCGTGTGTGCTATCATACTTGCTTTCTGTATTTCCTATTAATTTGTATAATAATGTACTAGAGACGCTGTTGACAGTAGTGTAACTGGTGATTTTTTTTTAATTTATCATTTTTGCCCTTATGTTTCAGCTGAAATATGGATTGGTGGGTACAGACAAATTTAGTGTTCATCCCGACACTGGGGAAGTGACGCTAGTACAACCTTTGGATAGAGAGGTAAATATGTATAAAAAAACAAAACTTTATATACATATTTGTGATCAAATATGTATTAAATTTTTGTTTCTTTTTTCGTAAGAAATATATTTGGATGTTCATGTTTTTTAGTCTTAATTACACACTTACAATAGGAAAAATATATTTTTTTTTTTCAAAATGTATTAAAATTTGATCGTTACGAGATTCGAACTTGCGACTCTTAGGAATCTAAGTGTTCTAACCTCTAATAAACTAAATGTTGTTTCCGTACATTTAACCTTTCTTAATAGTTTATTATGTGATACATTTATTGCTTGATGAGATTTAGTCATAGGCGTTATTTCTTTATGAAATTAGCGGTTTCCTTAAATTAACGGTTTCGTTCGTCGGCTCTAATATGACTGGTTACCCTAAATCCTTAAAAGCCGCATCGCCCTGGCGTGTGTGTCTCAAAATAAAAAAATATGCCTAAAAACATAATATGTACTCATATATTTAGTTCATAATGTACTTCTCAATCAATAATATATTTCTAACGCATTTAATCAATAAATTTAATATTAAAAATATTTTGCTATATCCGTTTGTCCCGCATAGCAGGGTAGACAGTATCCTAGTGTTAAGACATTCCGTACACCGTACTCCGCTGTGAGGAACGATACTCGACGCCGCCTTTGCCTGAGGTGGTGGTTCCCCGGATGGGAATCGAACCCACAACCGAAAGCGTTTACAATCAGACCCTGTCCCACTCCGTCACTACCGGCCTCATCTCTGTAATGCATAATTTACGTAAAACAGGGCTTAAATTGATTGTCACTTATTATAATATATATAGCAACTGACAGACGAATGCTACCTCAGTCTACCCGCAAGTGTGATCACGGACGTCGCGTCGAATTTTAAAAATATATTTTCGAATACTAAAATATACGCTATTAATCTGTTTAAAATAATTTCATATAAAAATAATAATATATAAGTATTTTAATACTTATATATTGATATTTTTAGTATATTGACATATTACTAACTTATTGATTTCAGAAAGAGGACACTATAAAATTCCTAGTCTCAATAGAAAGCGAAGGAGATGTGCAAAGTCAGTCAGTCACAGTTATAGTACTGGATGAAAACGATAACCCGCCGTTGTTTAAAAATGTAAGTTAAATTGACATAGACCAAAAGCATTCCTATTCTTATGAGAAGAAAGAGATGCCATGTTTAATTTTCATTATTAAAATAATTAACTAAATATTATATTTATTATTTAGAAAACGTCAATATATTATTATATATATTTTCGCTCTTTAATAGTTTCGTGTATAATTGTATCCGTTTGTATGTATGTACGTAATGAATGTGTATTTAAAATAAATGAGAGTTCCATTTGTAAACCATTTTATCTGCTTCCCGCTTTATCCCGCATAGCTGGGTAGTCAGATAAACTTAGTGTCAAGACACTCCGTTGAAATCGAGACATTGCGTGTTGAGTGGCAACTCAAACACGCATTTGGTCTTACTGGACCGGAGAAATCAGAATAAATTTTAGTTACAATTATTTCACCGACTGGAATATGAAGCCACGACCAATTGCGTTCACAGATACTTTGCCACTGCGCTACTACGACATCTCAATATCTCCGTTTATACATTCTTCTTATCAAAGGACTTATTATAATTTAATAGAAAGAGTTTTGGTTATATTTGGATGAATCCAATCTAATTATTTTTAGGTTCCTTATGAAGTCGATGTACCGGAAGATGAAGAAATAGGGAAGACAATCCTAGATAATATAGAATTAGAAGATAAAGATTCTGTTGGAGACAGCTTAGAAGTTGGCTGCCTTCCAAATGAACAGGTATGTAAATGATCAATCAATTAAAATATTTTATATCCGATTAGGCCATTACCTGTAGCAATTGTCAGTATTGTCAGTCCTACTAGAAGCTGTCACCAGCACGTATGGCATTTCTGCTGAGCAGAGCTGTCAAGAACGGTATCTTTTCTCAAATGTAATTTTGCTATAGGTTTACAACTGATATTAGACATGCGAATAAGCATCACGGTGCTCAACTCCGCGCATTAACATCTATATTAACATCTTGGATAGAATAATATACTTTCCTTTATAAAATGTTTTTAATCTTAATTTTAAATTGAGTTTAGTTAAAGTTCAAGTGGTAAGTCGGTAAGTATATTAATTTTGCTATATAAAATACCTTACATTACGCAGCAGGGTAGGCAAGGAGAGCCTAGTGTCTAAACACTCCGTAGCTTCACGACGGATACAAACGCTGATAAATTGAATTTAACTTAACCTCCCTAAGTGTTTATGACGTATATATACGTAGTCAACATAAGCATTACAAAATGAATATATTGGCACAAATTTAACATAGTATTTTAACAAGCTCACCACTGAGGAACGCGTTCCGTTCGACGAAATTATTTACTGAAAAAAGTATAAAAATACCCCCTACTCAATATCGAACCCCATTATAGGCAGACTTCTACACTGCTAATGCACTACGAGGGCTTCTGAAAGTTATTAAAAAAATATTTAAAAAAGTTGTTTAAATAAAAAATAGTTTTGTTAAAAATATAAATAGTATTACTATAATAATACTATATATACACTGCGGTCGTGGCGCAGTGTGACAGCGTCTGACTGTAAACACGATCGACTGTGGGTTCGATCCCCATTCGGGGGAGTGATTGTATTTAAATTATTTTCACTTCCTCGCTCTGGTAAAGACAAAAGAGTGGCGTTGAGTTCCACCAATCGACACAAAATGTCTCGAATTCGGTGGAAAGTGATGTACGGAGTGTCTTGACACTAGGTACTTTCTGTCTACCCTTCTATGCAGGATAAAAGCGTGACCTAAAAAAAAATTTAAAATTTTTTTTTTCCTTTATTTCAGTGGCCTGACGCTTGTGAGATTTTCGAAGTAGTAACCTTGAGCTCGACAGCGAATCAATATTCTGGGGCTTTGGTGTTGAAGAAGAAACTAGACTACAATGAGAAACAGTTTTACCAGTTCCAGATATATGCTACGGTGAGTTAAAAGTCAAATCTTTTTAATCATAATTATATTTTATGTATTGTAAATAAGAGCTTATATGTTTCATTTTTAAAACGTAAAATATTTAACTACTGGCCCACTAAAGTGGCCGTCAAACTTGGGAACTACCGGCTTGAAGCCGTTTTTAGTAAACGTACAAATGTATAAGAATTTTGATGTAGATTAATAGAGCGCTTGTTTTAGGTTTATCATTGCGACGGATTGCGAAGGGCGAGAGTTCGAATCTCGTACTTTTAAATTTTTTTCAATAATTTTTACACGTCCTACATGCGTGTCTTTAAAATTATTTATTATAATTAATTTTTACATTTTATAATAAAAAAATAATATTTTTTTTTTATATATTTCAGGATGGTACCCTAAACTCTACAAGTCACATTGAAGTTAAAGTCCTTGACGTCCAGAACACTCCGCCGGTGTTCAGCGGGTCGCTCAGCGGCGCCTTGTCGGAGGATGCGCCCGTGGGCACGGTGGCGCTCGTGGTGAAGGCCAGGGACGGCGACCGGGCCCAGCCGAGGGACGTCAGGCTGGAGTTGATTACAAGTATATTATCTATTTACTATTTAAGGTTTTAAGTGTTATTCTACACTTAGGATTAGAAAACATTTATGAAAAAACGTATAAAAATTTGAACGCAGCGGAATACGAATCCGCGCCTCTTGGATACTATCCAAGCGCTCTGACCGCTATGCCATGCGTCTTGGACGGTATCCAAGAGGCGCGGGTTTGAATCCTGCTGCGTTCAAATTTTTATACGTTTTTTCACAAGTATATTATCTATTGATTATTTTATGTTTGTTTTTTAAGTTTTTGTAGGGCAATGGAAATGCTCTCCTGCAAAGTGTTTATTTTATTTGCACTTTGTAAAGTGTGTTTATACACACTGGACCAGTGTATAATTATGTTATTTTTATTTTGTTGCATTGTTATAAGATAATAATAATTTGAGATGAGCTTTGATTTTCGTGATTTTTACACATTTTAAATGAAACTATTTTGAACGGATTAATCACGTATATTTTGTTATTCGAAGATACATTCTTAAAAATCGTTTTTGAAAATACATTTTTCAAATTCACGACACCAGAGACAAAGCTACAATCGGCTCATCCAAGTTTTAGGACCTGAGACCATGGACTACTGTAAAGTGTTTTTCACGAGTGACAGAAAGTGACAGGAGTAGAAATTGGTGTAGAAATTGGTTTGACAGTAAACTGTGTGTTGTACGCAGATGATGCAGAGTTAATTGCATCATCAGAATGCGAGTTACAGGCATTGGTCACCACTCCGAAAGAAGGGTGTGAAAGTAATGGACTAAACCTGAATGCGAGGAAGACAAATATTCTGATATTTGAGAGAGATGAGGAAAGAATGGTATGTAAGATTAGGGTAAATAGAAAGATATTATAACAAGTGAATGACGTGGTATATCTGGGAAGTATGTTTAGTAGAGATGGAAGATACGAAATGGATGTGGAAAGGCGTATTGCTGCCAATAACAGAGCTAAAAAAAATCAATATATATTAATTATTCTAGTTCCTTTTCTTCATTCTGGTAAGACCAAGCGTTGAATACCTTTATTTTAAAAGTTTAGAATGTAGTGTCTTGTCACTAAGTTCTCTGACTAGGAAAAAGAGTGAAGCTGCTTTTTTACGTTTATCTTTATACTTTAATATATGGATTTATTATAAAATTTCAGATCCTCTCGACTTTTTCTGGCTCGACAGCAGTACTGGGGAACTGAAAACTGCAAAACCCCTGGACAGAGAGGCTTTACCTGATCCATCGTCACCTCTCAATCTAACTATTAGGGTTAGTCTTATTACATAAATAATTTGAAGAATATCCTATTTTATATGTGTTTAATGCAAAACCTACTGTTTTGATTTGGATGGAGTTCTGCAGTAATATAGGTCTTATATCATGTGCCGTGGCGCAGTGTGACAGCATCTGACTGTAAGCGCGATCGGTTGTGGGTTCGATCCCCACTTGGGAAAGTGATTATATTAAAATTATTTTCACCTCCTCGCTCCGGTGAGACAAAGTGCGGCGTTAATTTCCACCACTCTACACGGATTGTCTCGAATTCGGTGGAAAGCGATGTACGGAGTGTCTTGACACTAGGTACTTTAGCTAAAAAAAATTACACATGCTACAATTTAGAATGATTTAGTGTAATATTGTCGTAATATAAAGATAAATAACAAGTCTGAATCAGGTTTTTTTATATAGTTTATAAAATTCATATACAAATTTGTATAAAGAAAGTTATCTAGCGTTATTTATCACAAACAATTATAATATGTAGGAGAGAAAAGAGTTTTTTTAAAATAAATATTTAAAAAAAAGTCATCTTAACCCTATATCAAACAGCGGGATAGTCAGTAACAACCTAGTGCCAATATACTTCGTTGATTGTTTTTCACCCGAAATCGAGACATTGCGTGTTTAGTGTGGAATTCAACGCCGTGTTGTGTTACCAAAGCGGAGAAATAAAACAATAAATGTATGAATGAAAGTGGGAACCGAACCCACACTCGATGGCGCTTACAGTTAAACGCATTACCACTACGGACTACGATATACGCCTATGTTTTTTTAATAAAACTTTTTGCTTTCGACAAAAAGTTTAAGACCGTGATAAATAATTTAATTATATATTATTTATAATCATAATGAAGAGTTACGGAGTTACCCTCTGCTTATCCTACTATATGGGATAAAGCCTAAAGCTGAGGAAAAAACGCATTATAAAAAATTCATATTCTAGATTTAAAACGCCCTTAGTTAATTTTTATATTCTAGATTTTTTTAATCTCTGAATATTAGACCAGATTAATTATATCACAATAAAAATCGTATGATATTTAGAGTTTGATCATTTCAATATAAACTGTTTTAGTTTTCATTGTAACTATCTCTACCGTTTAAATCATTACTACTAACCAATTAACTAACTAAATACTAATTAACTAACTAACTAACTAACTATCAATATTATTAAGAGTGCTCCACTAATATCTTCATCAATTTAAAGATTTTGTTTCAAATATTGCTATAACCGCCTTACCTCTCTTTAACTTATCCTTAGTTAAAGTAATATATAGAATTATTATTATAAAAAATATATATTTTTAAATTTTCGCGCTTTTTTATTATTCTGCCTATGTATGCCGTTGGATTTTCAAAAGTGTAATATATTTTCGTATACCAAAATATACGCAAATAATCCGTTTTTAAATAGTTTTAATAGAATACACAAGGGTAATATATTGAAATAATAACAATAACGTCAGGATTAGCAAAATAGATAACAACTAACACAACTTAATCGAAAGTCAACCAGTAATAGAGCCCTGTGTGGCTCTAATTGCTGACTTATATAGGCAGCGAACAAAGAAAGGCAAATTATAGTTAAAAAGGAGGGTAGGTGTTTTGTAATAATAATATTATTCAAATGACTTCCTTTAACATACAAGTATTAAGATCGAATGACGTTCCCATAATTATAAATAAATTACGCTAGCATTTATTTATTAATGTACAGGCAACGGAACTTGTAAATGGCGTTCCCCAAGTGTCTCCTACCACCACTACCACGACCACCGCCACCGTCACCATAAAGGACGTCAACGACGAACCACCACGCTTCAACAAGAGAGAGTACAGTGTGGTGCTACCAGAGAGCCTGCCTATTGGCACCCCACTGCCCAACTTGGACATGGTAGTAGTTGATACGGACGTGGTGAGTGCGGGTTCCTATACGGGCTCAGGGGAAGTTGTCACTTTATTTATATGAGTTCTTTAGACAAATTTTAAGATTTTAGATATTGGGCTATTTGATATTAATTTACTCTTTGTTTTTATTGACGATGATAAGTGCGGATTCGATATATAAACGTGGATAAATATCTTACTTTGTTGTTAACTAAGCTAATAAAACATGATTAGAGTATAATTTTGTTTAAGCACTTTAGCATTGTCAGTTAATATAAAAATGTCAGTAATGTAAGTCATAACAATTTCCTTTTAACAAAATCATTTATTGATACCATCGTGGCCAGTGTTACTGTAAACACGATTGGTTGTGGATTAGATTCCCACTCGTGACAATTTGTATTGTTATGCTTTTATTTCTAAACCAACAACCAGGATGCAGGGTTAAGTTCCGCCACTCATTGAACATTAGATATTTCTTCCAGGGCCTCAACTCGGTGTTCTCACTTCGTCTGTCAGATGAAATGGGAGCCTTCATAGTGGAGCCGGCCGTAGCGACCGGAAGTGCTACTGTCACTTTACGTTTAAATTCCACTCTGGATTACGAAGATCCGAACCAGAGAAATTTTATTTTGGAGGTGGGTTGTTTTTTTTTATAGTATATTTAGGTAATAATGGTTTTCAATTTGCTATTTTTTTATACTAGCTGCGCCCGCGACTTTGTTTGATTAAAATTTAACATATCTAGATCTTTATTGTATAATTTTCAAAATAAATACAGCTTAACATTTTTGAAAAATGAACCCGCGCCTCTTGAATACCAAGGACGGTATCCAAGAGGCGCGGGTTCGAATTCCGCTGCGTTCAAATTTTTATACGTTTTTTCAAAAATGTTTTCTAATCCTAAGTGTGGAATAACACTTTAATAATAGTAAATATTAAAATACAGCTTGGGCTACTCCGTGTTATATCAATTGTTTGCCAGTGAAAAGTCAGTGTGAAATTCGACTGGAACAAACAAGTAAACAGACAAAAAAAATTATTTTGATATTATATAGTAATTTATGTCGATTAGTAAAATCGATTATTTAAATATTACAAACAGACGACTTAATTTTTTTATTTTATTTTGTATTTCACTTAATATTCGTGGATATAAATGTTTGAACTACTAAATGTTTTATATTGTTACAATACATAGATTCAAATTTAAATGGATGTAAAGCAAGATTTCTTACGGTTTGTGTAAAACAAAAAAAATAGACCTGATAACCATACCTAGTGTCAAGACACTCTGTACTTATTTTTTCACCGAATTCAAGACCTTGCGTGTTGAGTAGCGGAACTCAACGCCGCACTTTGTCTGTTACCAGAGCGAGGAAGTGAAAATAATTTAAATATAATCACTCCCCCGAGTGGGGATCGAACCCACAACCAATTGCGTTTACTGTCAGACGCTGTCACACTACGCCACGACCAGCCTGCTTCGAATTCACTACTAATTAAGTTTACCTTTAGGCTATATAAATAAATTTATTAAAAGTTCACATAATATATGTATATAAAAGATATTTTATATGTATCTTTAAAAAAAATAATATGTGTGAGAGAGAGTAGTGAGAGAGAACTAATTATTCACTAATAATTTATATGGAACAATTCAAGCTAACAGAAATGTAATACACGAACCATTTGTACTTTGCCTAGATATATATGTGCGATAATTTCATATACACGACTGAAACAGCTACTTACATATTAATGTTCAAATATCGACATTTTTATCAATGGCAGATGACCAGCAGTGGAAATAAAAATCATAATCTTGTATTTTTTTTCATTTTGTTAATGAATTAATTTGAATTATTAGATACGACTAATAATTTTTCCACAAAAGGTAGTTACGTACTGAATTATAAGAAGAAAGCATAGTTTAATTTATAAAAGAAAGATATGTACGCATGTAACACCGTCGAGGTCGCAGGTGATCGCGGAGGAGGTGCACACGCGGCCGCGCCTGCAGTCGCGCGCCAGCGTGGCGGTGCGCGTGCGCGACGTCAACGACAACGCGCCGCGCTTCCCGCGCGGGCCGCACGCCGCCGCCGCGCCCGAGCGCGCGCCGCCCCGCGCGCGCCTGCTGGCGCTGCGCGCCGCCGACCGCGACTCGGGCAGGTAGCGGCGGGGCTTGCTCAACACGAGCGACTGTTTTAAATATGCCATCAATTATTGCTTTTTTAAAATACTTACTCTCTTCATTTTTTTTTATCTGTGATTCTTCTCAGCAGAATTGTTTTATTATCAATAATGAATTCCTGTATAAAGAATACTTTAAGTTGATTATTATAGATGCTAAATGTTCCCATTTATTTCCTCTTTTCTCCAACGAACCTCCTAAGTGAGTGAATATGTGTGATTGGGATGCTATGCCCCTAATGCGTTTGTTCACGTTAAAGACTACTGCTAAGAACAAAAAGAAGTTGTATTTATATAAAAAAAAACTTCATTACAAGAAATACATCAGTAGTTAAGTTAATCTGGTTATCTAAATAAAGAACGTAATAATTAACACTAATTTATCCCTGAAATTGCTGTACCAAAAAGCGTGATCCTTGAAATAAAAATCGATTTTATCTATAATTACATTTGTATGTATTACAGATTCGGCACAGAAGGTATAATATACGAACTGTCCGGAAATGGCGCTGAATTGTTCGAAGTGGACAACCGAAGTGGAGTCATCAGTGTAGCGGAGTGCCTCACACCTGGGACAGCGCCGTGCTTGGACTATGAAACGAGGAAAGATTATTTCTTACAATATAAAGTATGTATTTCTTGCTATTTTTTGTTCATTCAATTTTTAGGCCTTATATTTGTATATCAATGCTTATATAGTGTCTATATAAGACAGTTGTCATCTCACGACTTGCCTTTGACCAATCATTATATATAAATACGTTAATTTGCAATAATACAAATTATTAATTAATTAAGAAAACTACTTATAAACAGTATAGAGAACACACGGTAGTGTGTCAAGCCAATGCAAGCTAACAGAAATGGCGGTCAACGTCAAACATATATGTGCTTCTAATTTCATAAATGTACCTTAAACGGTTGTTAAGAAATTAATATGCTTTTAAATGGCCTATAAAATTAAAATTTAACATCCAGACTTCCAAAAACTAGCGATTTTTAATCCTTTGTCGATTAATTTTGTACAAAAAGTAAATCCTTAATTATAAAGAAGGATAGTTTGAAAATTTTAAAAATTGATAGGCGTTTGTCATAATGTTGAATTTCGAACTTGGCTCCAATTTCACGTTTATGGTTCTGATGGGGTCTTAAATTATACAAGATCAAATTAACGTAAAACTTTAAATTATGTGTGTGTTCTAAAAATATTTCTAATTTTTAATACTATATAAAAAAATTGCAAATATAAAAAAATAGTATTTTATTAGTTTTTGTAGGAATTATTTTTTTCTCAATTTCAGGATTTTCTCCACATGTCATAAAAATCAGAGAGTAAAATAAAATATACTACATATAAATACTAAATACTTTATATTGTAATTCGAACCTGCAAATCAAAACAAATTGTAACATTTCGTTACGTTCATCCATTTTAGGTTTCATATAAGTATTTTTTTTTAAATGAGCTCGTTTCCCAGGCAACCGACGACGACGGCACAGGCCAGAGCACAGTGGTCCCCTTGCAGATCTCCCTGACGGACTCCAACGACAACCCGCCCGTCTTCACCACGCCCGTGTACAAGGCGTCCATCGATGAAGACGCGGTTAAATTTGAACCCGAGTTAGTGGTGAGTGTTTCAACTACATTTTTTAAAGACTCATATGATCAGATATATTTATAATTACGTGAAAAAAAATATTTTACACCCCTTTTTATGATTTTTTTTATAGCTTCAAGCTTTTTATCCCTTTGCTTAGTGTCCGTGCTCCGGTATTTGGACTAATAGCTTATTAAGTGGCGGAACTCAACTCCGCACTTTATTTTAAGAGAGCGAAGGAGTGAAAATAATTTAAATATAATCACTCCCCCGAGTGGAAATCGAACCCACAACTGATCGCATTTACAGTCGGACACTGTCACTCTACGCCACGACAGACTTATACTCTCTTTGAAAATTATATTAATATGAAAGTTGCTACAGTCAAAGTTTATATAAAGAAAAAGCGCATAATATTAATATTAGTTATAATAATGTATAGAAACACATTAAAATAATAAACTACTACTACACACATTACTACACTTTTGACTTACACTTTAGTGAAAAGTGACATACGCGTTGCTATGGCTACATGGGTTTTACGTATCATCAAAGCTAAAGATACTAAAGCGTAACTATAGATTTACATCTATAGTTTAATGCAATGTTTTTGTTACTCTCTTATTATAGATTTTTAATTCTAAACAATATATATTTACTTGTTTATAAAACGACATGAATTAAATAAAAGACACTCCGTACTTCGCTTTCCACCGAATTTGAGACATTGCGTGTTGAGTGGTGGAACTCAACGCCTCACTTTGTCTTACCAGAGCGAAGAAGTGAAAGTAATTTAAATATAATCACTCCCCCGAGTGGGGATCGAACCCACAACAGACGCACGACAGTCAGACGCTGTCCCACTGCGCCACGGCCGGCCTCAACAATAATGTAATAATATATAATATATTATATTATAATAATTTAGTATTATTAAATTCATGTCCTTTTGTAAATAAGAAAATACATATTAATAAAATAGTTAAAATAAAATAATTATTATATAACTGTTAAGTTTGAGAGAGATGTGTTTAGAATTGAACACCTCTAATAAAGGAAAGAGTAACAAACATAACTTTAAAATTGACTTTTGCATTTATAATCGTTTTAATATAAACTATAGTTAGACAATAATAGTTTAAATAGCTATGATTATACAAAGCTTTATTTAAAATAAATAATACAAGACGCAGTATTGTTTACGCGTTGACGCGTAAATAGCGTGTAACCTTAGCAACGTATATGTCCGTTTGACATACAGTGTGTGTAGTGTTTATTTTATTATTTTAATATATTTCTAAAACATATTGATTTTTTGTATGTTGTATGGGTCGAAGATTTATAATTCAATTATTAATATAACTATAGGTACTTGTTGTATATTCTGAAATAAAATCTTATATATATATATATATATATATATATATATATATATATATATATATATATATATATATATATATATATATATATATATATATATATATATATATATATTTCATTCAGAAAGGTTACTCCACACTTAATATAAGAAAACTTTTAATTTTTAATATTTTATACATGTAAAAATTTACAATTATTTTAAATTTCCAGGTTCAAGCTAGAGATCTGGACACAACGTCGGATATCCGCTATTCAATCGTCTATCCGCCAAACCCGCCATTTTGGATAGAGCCTATATCCGGCAGGATATCCGTTTTGGGACACGCAATGCTCAACTCAACCGAGGATAATCTTATTGTGTTGACGGTCTTGGTAAGATTCGTTTATTATTTAATACTTTTTATTAATGTATATTTTTTGCGCTCAAAATATGAAAAAATATATGTTGAGGAAATATTAAAATAATAATTAGTAATTAAATTTGTAAAAATTGCCTTAGTATATAAAGATTTCGACGTAGATGGATATATGGTACGTAACGTATGGTTTAGATATCAGTTTACTGGGACAGTAAATAAGCGCGGCTTCGAGTCCCGTTGTGTTAAATAATTTATACGGTTCAAAAAAGTTGGTAAATGAAATAAATTATTTCCGAAGATGGAGCTAACCTACTTGTTTCGATATGTATTTGTGCGGTGTTAAGTTACGCAGCTCGACAAGTTTTCACCGATTCAGGTAGTAATTATTTTTTTCGCATCGACACAATTATCCCACTTTGTCTTAACCAGCGGAAGAAAGTGAAAATAATTTAAATATAATTCCCGAGTGGGGATCGAACCCACAACCGATCGCGTTTACAGTCAGACGCTGTAACACTGCGCCACCTTCGGCCTCAAGAATTCCATACTGTACTTTGTCTTTGTTTGTATATATATATATATATATATATATATATATATATATATATATATATATATATATATATATATATATATATATATATCTCACGTTACAAGGTGGGCCGGTAGTAAAGGCTTTTTTGCGTTAAACCCGCTATATTAATACGTGATACAAAATCTTTGTACCCCAATTTTACGAAAATCATAAAAGTATCAAGTCTATATCTATCAGAAAATCATCGGACAGAGGAGCATGAAATTTGGCACCGTTCTAGTTAATATAGAAAAGGAGAGCAGACTGTTAATATGTTTAAAAAAAATAATACATAAAAGTAGATTAAATTAATAAAACATGTAACACACACTACCATGCGTTTGACACACAGGTTTATATAAAGTGACGTACACGTTGCTAAGGCAATTCGTTGTCAACGCTTCAACGAGACATTTAGTATAAATTGAATAAATAAATAAATTAATTAAATAAATTATTAATGTAACGTTTTCAGGCTACAGACGGCGTGCACAACACTACGTGCAAAGTAGAAATAACAATCCGCGACGTGAACAACCACGCGCCCTCCTTCGACACGGACACGTACGACGCTCGGATAGCGGAGGACGCGCCTATTGGTGAGCTCTTTTTATATAAATTTAATATAATCTCAAGTGTTTTCTTTTGAATTGCCATTTTTTGAATGTGGTAATTGTGACCTTTTATTTGACACGAAACTTGGCATTATAATTTTTTTTTAATTTTTAGTTTTTTTTTACTTCAGTTTTTACGCTTTTTTTTAAAGATTCAATATATACTTTATAATTAGAATGGTTTTCTTAGGTATTGTAACAACAAAATATTTATTTTGTAAAATGTTCAAATTGAGACATTTCATTGGACACTAGTCTTGACATCATCAAAACATGTTGTTTTTTTTTTAATTTCGTCTATTTTTTTTCTCTAGAGAGCGCATCTAACTGTAACAACATTGATTTTGAAGTTTATTTAAAATATGTTCATTCGTCACCCAATATTTTATATAAATATTCTAATAAGAATCATATTTACATGTATACAAACAAATAAAATTGGAGTGTCTGTTTGTAATATTAAAAAAAACGCTTTTCATATTTACTATTTTTAAAGTGTTATTCCACACTTAGGATTAGAACTCTTTTCACTAAATGCATATGTATGGAAACACGGTACAATACAACATTTTTTTTTATAATATTTGTCTGTTTGTATGTTAGTTTTTGATAGGAATTTCACTGGCAGATAGATGATTTAATAATGAGTAACGTAGGCTAATTTTACTTAAGAATTATACAATAATGATCCAAAGAGTGCAGTTGCTTATCCACCATTCTCTGAATCTGTTTCATTACAATTATATTATATATAATAATATCTCGGAACATTAGTTTTTTTTTAACTTAGCCTGTATTGTAATATTTGTTATTTCGTTTTTGTTTTTAGGAACTGAAGTAGCGGCAGTACGAGCGACAGATCTCGACAGTGGTTCGAACGCGGAAATCAAATATAACATACAGAAAGGGGCGCTGGAGTCTTTTGTAATAGACAATGCTACTGGAGTGGTCACCGTCGCGTCTAAACTGGACTTTGACAGGCGAAACACGTACAGAGTTCAAATCATTGCTACGGATATGGGTGTGTAATTTTGTTTTTGTTTTATTGTTCAAAATATATTTTCGAATACCAAAATATACGCGATTAATCCGGTTAAAATAGTTTCATTGAATTTATTTTCTCTTGTTTTGTTTTAGTTTTATTTGGGAAACAAACCAATTTGTTATACTTTTTGTACCAAAAAGTATAACAAATTAACACAGCACGACGAATAAAAACTTTAACAATTTAATAATTCATACAAAAATATTAGTAATTTAATGTAATTTTAATATTTAAATATAATGTTATAAAAAAACCGATACCTCCCGTTCTTCTGGAAGTTTCTAGAAATTCTTAATGCTCCCCAATAATCTACTGACGATATGCATAATAAAAAAGCCTCATTTTCTATTAAAAAAACAGTCTTACGCTCAACCACGACAACCTATTGTCAAGACACTCCGTTGACTGCTATTCGCGAACAAAAGATATTGCAGGTTGAGTAGCAAAACTCAACGTCGCATTTTTGTCTAATAGAGCAAAGAAATGAAAATAAGTTGTAAATATTATTTTTTAAAAAACGTAAAACAATTTTTTTTTTAATATTTTCTAATCCTAAGTAAACAGTAACACTTTAAAAATAGTAAAACAATATAAATAATATAAAAATATCGAATACATGCCCTTCGTTAATTTCTCATGTGGTACTAAAGTATCGTTACTATATGTAATTAATTAATATATATATATATATATATATATATATATATATATATATATATATATATATATATAAAGATATTTGTTTATATGTTAAATTCCATTTTCCAGGTATACCAAGTCTAACGGGAACAACAGAACTAACAATACACATAATAAATGTAAACGATAAAAAACCAACTTTCACCCCGCCCATACAAAGGGCGGAGGTATCGGCGGATGCGGACAGTGGCACTATCCTGCACAACCTAATAGCAATAGACCCGGACATAACGGATAACGGACAACTTGTGTACGAGCTGGACAAGGACAGGATGATACGAGCGGTGGATAAGAATGGGAAAGAGGTGATTTTTTTTGTATTTAATATATTATTTCTGTGTTAACGGGTAACGGGATGATTAATATAGGAAATAATTTTAATTAAAAAGAGAATGTTACGGGGTTAAGGACATATAAGAGAATTTTTTTAATACGTTTATTCGGATATAATATAACGGATGGTTATGAAATGGACAGGATAATATTGTATGGTAAACACGTTAATGTACTAATTAGATAATATTTATATGATACGGGCTTTGTGTTTTTTTTAGCTTCACACTATCCCGTATGGGGTAGTCGGGTTGTGTTTTTTAATAGTATGAAAAGGACAAACATTGTTATTCGCGTATTAATATATGTTTTAACGGACAACGGGAAGACTTATAGAGAAATTAGTGCGAGTTATATAAGGACAGACAGACTTCATGTTATCTAGTTGAAACTCGAACATAGAGAAAAATAACAAAAACCGGTATTATTTAACAAATAAAATAAAAGTTCCAAAAACACCATATATATAAACAACATTAATAAGGAAAAACATCTTATTTAGGTATCAGAAGAAAACATATTCGACACGTGGTTCTCAGTGTCGCCAAACGGTAGTGTCTCAGTGTCTCAGACACTGGACAGGAATAGAGCTGCCGTGATCACTCTGCCGGTCGCAGTCACTGACGCGTACGCGCCCACTCTGCAAAGGACTGAGGGTTAGTTATAGGAACTATATTAAACAATATGTTTCTGCGTATCTTTGTAACTATGGGCTACGATAAATTTCTTAAATGTACGTTGGATATGGTATTTTAGGAAGCCAAAATATACGCAATAGCGAGGCAATAACGTAGTGTCAAGATACTCCGTTTGTCTTAAATCGAGACTTTAATTATAATCACCCCTCGAGTAGGTATGGAACCTACAAACAATCGGGTTTACAATCAATTATAATTATTTTATTAATTTGATGTATTTCTAGTGTGTTGTTGAGAATAAGATGGTTTATATAAATATTAAGAATGGTAAGAAAGATTTATGAAGCCAAGGTGAGTGGTACGAGAGGTCGGGGGAGACCTCTCTTGACCTTCGAAGATACAGTATCGAAGATACTGGAGGAAGATCACGTAAAATGCAAGAGAAGGCTTTGAAGAGGCTTATGACTGTGGACGATGCGAAAGTGGTATGAAGATACTCTCGGACTACCCGGAAGGGATAAAACGTGAAGATAATAATAATTAAACCGACTTCAACTACCTGATAATATTTTAAAGCTTTTAAGCTTAAATGGATCATGTTCAAATATTATTTTATTCTAACAATGTTACATACATACATATTGAACTGATAACCCTTTAATAAACTCGAAAATTATCTTAGATCATATAAATATCTGCTTAGATATTATACTATTTCGAAATCTTATGAAAATTTGTCTCAACTAACTTGAATTATATAATTGCAGGTGAACTAATAATAAACATAGTGGATGTGAACCGCCACTCACCGGTGTTCGGTCAACCGGCGTACGTTGAGAAGATACTAGAAGAGCAGCCCGTGGGCTCAGTACTGAACACCTACACGGCCACTGACAGAGAGACTCCCATAGCTGCTATCATAATAAGCCCGCCGAGCCCTTACTTTGAAATTGATAATGTTACCGGTAAGCGTTTAATTTCAGTGAAAACCTAAACTACGGTAAATCCTAACATTTACCATGTTTGGTAAAATTAAACGAAAAGTTGATATAGGTTAGAAACTTTTCGCATTTTTACCATTAAGTTGGTAAATCGTAAGATGTATTATAATTCCAGCTTTCACAGTAAATACACAAGTATTTATTTATGTTACGTAATATGTAATAACTGTTCTTAAATTAAAAAAATATATTACAATATTGTAGTCAGAGACACTGCGTGCTGAATAGCCAACACATAGGCGCTTTTTCTTAGCTGAGCTGAAAAACTATAATAAATCTTGAATATAATCATTCCACCGAGTGAGATTCAAATCCATAACCACCCGTGTTTACAGTCAGACGCTCCCCCACTGCGTCACGATGGCCTCTTATTATCTAGTTATTCTGATTGTAATCGTAAGGGTATAGCTAGACTGGTAAAAGATTTGTTTATAGATTTTTAATTTAATAAATTTCTTAAATAAGGAAGACAAATAACGTTGATAAATGTTAAGAGATTGTCTTTCTGTTTTCAAACAAATAATTTTATATTTAAAATCATTTGGAAACTTAATATTTACTATTTTGAAAGTGTTATTCCACACTTAGGATTAGAAAACATTTATGAAAAAACGTATAAAAATTTGAACGCAGCGAGATAACGGCGTTTTTTCATAAATATTCTCTAATCCTAAATGGTGAATAACACTTTAAAAATAGTAAATATTAAAATAAAATAGCAATCTACGTAAGTAAGTTGTAACAAAACGTATAACAATTTCCACGCAGCTGGTAGTAAAACGCATGGCTTAGCGGTCAGAGCGCTTGGACGGTATCCAAGAGGCGCGGGTTCGAATTCCGCTGCGTTCAAATTTTTATACGTTCATAAACATTTGGAAAGTTATTATAACAGTAGTAATAAGATGTCTATGAAAATATTATCAATTCATATGGAAAATAGGTTTAAATCTATTTAGGCGTTCTGGTCGTAGGTTCTATTAGGACTGACCTTACTGACACTTTTATTTTAATTGACGGTTTTGATTTTAAAATTTGAAATTTATTTGAATAACGTGTCCTCTAGCCAGAATAGCCTTTATAAGTCTATATTTTCATGTTTTGGATTATTTTGCTGTTAAGAAATAAAATGGAAGTTTTCTATATAAAAGAAATATATTAAGATTTCCAAATAATGTAATTGGATCAATTCTCACTCAAGGAAATATTCTCATTTTTAGCGTATCACCTTATAATTTTATCATTTACTAGGCGTTCTTCAAATATTTATTTGTCATGTGTCATGTCATGACATATGGATGTTCTAGTAATATTAAAAAAAAAACAACCTCTTCCAACAGGTGTCGTCAAATCACTCCAACGTATCGACTATGAAAAAGTCCACACAATAAACTTCACGCTCGTCGCCTTCGATTCCGGCGTTCCGCAGCTATCGTCGTCCGCCGGTGTGTTCGTCGAAGTCCTCAATGTGAACGACGAAGAGCCGAAGTTCTCCAATTCGTCGTATTACGCGGAATTAGACGAGAACGTCGATGCTCACACAACCGTGTTGACCGTTAATGCTTTTGATAATGACGAAGGTATGTGGGAGTGAATTTTTATGTGTTTTGAAATTAAATAAACATCTTCTATTGTTTTGGCAGTTTATATAAAATTCATTTGAAAACAGTACTTGAAATAATATTTAAATATATATTTATTGTGGTAATATTGTAGTTGATTCCTCAATTCGAATCTGATTTGTTTAAGGATATTGTTGTATTGTGATAAATAATAAATAATCATTAAATTAGCCTTTTCCTTGCCTATCCCGTGCCTTTAAAGGAGAATAGCATTTTACGGGTAGATATAGAAAATAGAGAAAAATTTTTTTGAAGAAATTAAGGTTCTTTAACTAATTCAAATAGTATGAGAAGTGAAATAGCGATTCAGCGCTTACATTTTTTAGTTGCCTATTTGTTGAAATTTCAATTCAGCGCTCTTTGCTGTTGTCTTTCGAAGTATAGAAAGTGCAACCACGATTTATATAAACGTATCATAACTACGCGGCTATTCTTTTTGTTTTCTTAATTATCACGTATCAATTATTTTAACGATTTTCAGGTGAATTCGGCAGAATTACCTACAGTTTATCTGGTGAATCTGCATCGCTATTCAACATAGATTCCACCTCTGGCCTTATTACTGTGGCCGATAAGGCTGATATCGACCGGGAACGGACCCCGTACCTCTGGTTTAGAGTGACAGCCAGTGACAATGCGCCCGAGCAACTCAGAAGGTCGATTAGTGTGCCGGTTAGTGAGATTTGTTTTATGTAAATTGAGTTAAAACAATAATAATTGCTTATTTATTCGGGTTGAAAACTGATGCTTGAAAATCAGAAATTATTAAAGATGTTTTTACCATACAATATGGCTTCACACTTTTTTATACCAGTATTCCGCGTTCCGTTGAATTCGAGATATTGCGTCTTGAGTGGCGGAACTCAACGCAATGCTTTGTCTTACGATACCAGCAAGCAATTGAAAATATAAAAAAAATCCCAAATGAGAATCGAACCCACAACCGATCGCGCTTACAAACGGACACTGCCCCAAATCAGCCTCCAATAAATTTGGAAAAAAGTAAACAAAACACACTTAAAAGTATTAGTTTCCTAGTTATCGTGGTCGCTTGGGCGATGAAGTAAAGGTCTTTTAATCCGGACACACGTTCATTTTTTAAAAAACAAACATTAGTATTGCAAGATTTTCTTACACTTTTCATACATTTTGTTTTTGTTTAACAAAGGTGCAAGTAAAAGTTCGCGATTTGAACGACAACCCGCCGATATTCCGTCAGAAAGTGTATAAAAGTACGATAGCGGAAAACCTACAGCTAGACCCGCCCGCCGCCATCCTGCAAGTGCTGGCCGAGGATAGTGATGAAGGTGATAACGCGAAGATTGTTTACAGCATCGTGGACCAGACGGAGCCTGGTGAGTGGTCAAAATGAATTTATCTTATTTTTACTTATTTATTATTTTAATTTAACTTAAAGTTACTCCTTATAACATCGGCTATCTGGCAGTGAAAGCCCCGTTAAAATCGGTCTAGCCGTTCTAGAGATTAGCTAAAACATATAGACAGACAGATAAAAATTGTAATAAATATGTTATATGTTTGCATACGTACTGTGTTTACACACATATATATGTATATATATATATATATATATATATATATATATATATATATATATATATATATATATATATAATAAATCGCGGCGCTAAGTTCCGCCACACCATAAAGTAGGAACTGTCTTGGCACTAGGTACTTCCTAGGTACTTCGTCTATCCTGCTATACGGGATAAAAGCGTAAAGCTAAAAAAAACAAAAAGAAATAGTTAATTTATCTAGTTGTACTTTTACAAGCAAAATTTGACACTCTAAGGATTTTACCTCATTTTTTTTATTAATAACATACATTGGCAAAGTCAAGTTTACACTTTCACACACAATCTTTCTCTCTGCCACTCTCTCAATGTGTCCCCAGGTATATTCTCAGTGGACCCCATTTCGGGCATCATCTACCCGTCGCGTACAGTCGCAGGCGGGACGCAACACCGCGTGCAAGTGGTCGCCACGGACATAGCGGGTGTACACAACGACACGGCACTCGTTGATATTACCGTGCTCAGCGTGAACAAGCACGCGCCTGTGTTTGTACTGCCGGAGACCGCGCTGCGGGTGCTGGAAGTGGACGAGGTGAGTGGACAGCGGGCGAGGGTGGGGGAGATGGTGGTCGAGATGAGTGTTTTGAAGGAGAGTGTGCGACCGTTGGAGGTGAACGTGGTGAGTGGAGTGAGTGTTGTAGCGGTTAAAGTGAGTCGAAAGATTCTTAATAGTATTTTCAATAGGTTCTCCCGGCGTACCTTTAATGTATGTAAAAAATATATCAAATAACAAAACAAAAATATAGTTGTACAAACCAGGTTGAAAAGTATCAATTTGAAGTTATTTTTATTTTACAATAACTTGTGCAATAAAATTAAAAAAAATAAACAGGTTTTGTGTTTCCTTTTAAATCATAATTAAACATAAAAGGGTTGTTATGTATACAAATAAAAAATAAATGTTCTACCCATCACCTGCTTCTTTTGAAATTGTTGTTACAGGATTTCACTGTAAATGCCATAGTGGGTTCGAACCCCAAATCAATTTTCGAAATCAATTTTGAGTTGAAATAAAAAATTCTCTCTGCATATATTTCCCACTCGGGGGAATGATTAAATAAAAAAAAAATTTTCATTCTCTCGGTGTGGTAAAACAAAACGCGGCCTTGAGTTTCGCCGCTCAACACGCTATGTCTTCAATTCAGCGTAAAACGAGGTATGAAGTGACTTGACACTAGGTACTTCCTACTTAGATAAAAGCGTGAAGCTAAAAAAAAATAAAAATATGTTACAGAACGCGGTCCAACCGGATTACCTAGTAACAACGTTTAAAGCAACTGATGAAGATACAGGGGAAAATGGCAGAATTTCGTACTATTTGAAAGTCGACAATCAAAATGTGGGGGAAACACCCGAATTCAGTATACATCAGAGTACCGGCGAGTTGAGGACCAAAACCTTCTTGGATAGAGAACAGCAGGCCGAATATCAGGTATGGCGTATATTTAAACTAGAATTCGTCTGGAAATTGGTCTGAGAGCTTATTTAGTTACAAAAATTTTTGATAAATGAGGGATTTTCATGATTTTCTGACTATCCCGCAAGGGATAAAGCGTGAAGCTAAATAAAAATGAAGTAAGACAGAGGGGTTGGTGTTATGTAAGAAAGAATGCCACATATTACCATTATAGGCGTAAATTACAATTTTAAGCCCATATAAATAATAATAAACCTTTTGCAATGAAATTGTATTATTTAAATTATCTATCGTATAATAAAATATTCTAATTTACATTTTATAGTGAATAAAATTGTTTTACATTAAAAACGGTTAATTATAATAATACGTGTAACACAACTAAATTTGAGGTCACGTGACGCAGTGAATCAGTATGACTATACACACGATAAGGTGTGGATTCGATTCCCACCAGGTGAAATATTTATATTTCTCCACTCTGATAAGGATAAAGCCGTTTAAGTTCTTCACTCAATACATGATGTATTAAGTGAAGTTTTATTTTTTTAATTTCGAGTGTTTTGACTACTTCAGTGTTTTTTTTTTATTATAATGCTTATTTTCAAACAATACATACATACATACATATTTTCACATTTCTCTTCACATTTTCAGCTGGTCGTGGCAGCAACGGATAACGGAACACCAGCACAGTACGAGTCTCTCCGTCTGCTCTCCATTCTCCTCGTCGACTATAAAGACAACGCGCCACGTTTTATCAAACGACACTACATGTTTAGTGTTAAAGAGAATCTCGCTGCTGGTGTTATTATAGGTAAAGTTGTTTTTAATGATAAAGCGTGAAGCTAAATAAATGGTTGATGTCTGTATATAGAAGAAAATAAGAAACTATTATTGGGTATTTGTCAATTTAATGAAACCCAAAACAATGATAACCTCTGAGTGGGAATCGAACCTATAATAAATGTCCTTGTGCCGCGATGGCTATTTTTATTTTGATATATAAAACACATAATAATACTATTAAAAAGGTTTTTAAAAATTTCTCCCAAATATTATAGGTGGGGTTAAAGCGATCGACAAAGATCCAGGTGACAATGGTAAAGTGTACTACCACGTGTTGGAAGGCAATCAAGATGGCGCCTTCACCGTCGACAGGACGCAAGGCGTCATCAGAGCTAACATGACTTTTGACAGGTAAAAATAATATGTGTACAGGTAATTCAACGTAGGTAAGAGCGTGTGGGTTAGTAGTTGGATGGTTTGCAAGAGACGCCGGTTCAAAATCTGTTGCGTTCAAGTTCTTAAATAAATATATATTTAATAAATATTACGTTAGGTGGGAATCGAAGTTGATGCCATAGAAATTGTGTTTGAAAGTTTTAAGACTCTATACTGAAAATTAAGCTTTGAAAATTACAGTAATCTGAGGTCACTGATAGACTGAATGTCAGGTTTCCAAAAATTTACTTTCAAATACCAAAATATACGCGATTAATCCGTTTAATTTGGTAATAGTCGAGAAAATCAAAGTTCTTAGTATTGCAAATATTTTTTTTCTTATCCAGGTAAATTGATTCTAGTAATATGTCATTCAATTTAAAAATTAACTGTCAACATATATATAAATTAGTGAAAGTATTTTTTGCAAGAAATATTAACGAATGCATGCTATGATAATTTTCTTTTTTGTCAAATTGAGTTATATTATTTATTTTTGGTCTGTAACCGCTCCTTTTAACAAATATTTTATTTAATTATTAATATAAATAACATTTTATTATTTTTTTTAGAGAAAAACAAGATGAATATTCGATGACAATATACGCGAGCAACAACCCCATACTGGAGCACGCGGCCGCCATCTTGAACTCCATAGACAATACCACGGATAGCGAGGACGTCAGTGTTACTACGGTGAAAATTAGAATTTTAGATGAAAACGATAACGAGCCGAAATTCCCTCAGCAGATATATTATGCGGGTAAGTTTTGCAATTATTTATTATATCATTTGGATATTATTATGACAATTTCAATTCGCCCAAAGCTTTTACACAAAATGAATCTACGTACTGGAAAGCACAAGTCTATAACAATTATAATTTTTGATTTTCTCGCGATTTTTATACATTTTAAATGAAACTATTTAACCGGATTAATCGCGTATATTTTGGTATTCGAAAATACATTTTTGGACACCCGACGTTTCGAACACTTTACAGTAGTCCGTGGTCACAAGTAGACCTCTACCTCTACCTCTACCTCTACCTCTACCGTCACGTCACGTCAGGTGTCCAAAAATGTATTTTCGAATACCAAAATATACGCGATTAATCCGGTTAAATAGTTTCATTTAAAACCATATTTTTATATAAAATCATCGTTAGAGGTGCCATTTCTAAAATGATACAATTTCTCCTATTTATTTATAAACGCATTGTTTCCATACAGCTATCAAATTTCAATTATTTATTACATCATTTGAATATTATATACAATTTTAAAGTGCTACGTATTTTATATATAGATTTAATGTTAACATATAAGGATCCTGTTTTTAACTTATTAACTTGAAGATGGTCGTGGCGCAGTGTGACAGCGTCTGACTGTAAACGCGATCGGTTGTAGGTTCGATCTCCACTTGTGGGAGTGATTATATTTAAATGATTTCTACTACACTCTGGTAAGACAAATTGCGGCGTTGAGTTAACCACTCAACACGCGATTTCTCAAATTCGGTGGAAAGCGAAGTACGGGAGTGTCTTGACACTATGTATTTTCTGTCAACCCTGCTATGAGGGATAAAAGCGTGAAGAAATGATACCTGTATTCTTTGTTTTAATTCAATATAACGCATGTTTAGTTAACCTGTAAGTGAAGTGTATGAATATTGTAATATATACCTATAAATGTGCCCTAGAATAAGGAATATTTGTATGCCGCATTGATTTCCTATTAAATAAATAAATAATGTCTCATTTGTACACTAAGTAAACTATAGGCGGGTCTGTAAATGCATATATCTCCTAAATAATAAAATAAGGAACATAACAAACCTATACTTATCTTTCTCTAATTAAACATGGAAAAAATACATAAAGATAAGTAGCATATGCAAGGCCAATGTGGTTTTCTTTTTTTTAATGAATTTTAGGCTTTCCCCAACACTACGTATGATAACTCTATGGTTCACGATTAGTGCACAGCACATGATATATCAAAGACAATGTCAAAACGCTCCGTTAACTGAACTGAACGCTGCGTTTTGTCAACAGAGAAATGTAATTTAAAATATTTTTTTATGTATTCATTTCTCTGACTGGGAACCGAACCTACAACCAATCGTGTTTATACTCAGAAGCTGTCATGATGGTCTGAAGTAATTTCGCAATATTAGTCGTTAAAAAGCAATTTAATGCTTTTAACCACTCAGCAGGCTTGGCAAAGAGAACCCTAGTGTCAAGACACTCCGTTCTTATCTTTGTGGCCATTTTAAAGATATAACATGTTTGTGACGGAACCCAACGCGATGTATCACCATTTATAGACTAGGAACATAAAAAAAAATTAAAATATTCATTTTTTATAGAACATTTTGATTTTTCTTTAAATTTAAAACGCAGTGTTTTACCTCAATTTATTCATCCGTTAATTAATTCGTATATTTATTTATATATTTTAGCCTAAAAAAATATTCTATATATAATTTTTTTTTATCATCCAGGAATAAAACACACGGCCAGAGTGAACGAACCGATAACCTCCTTAACGGCTGACGATCCGGACTTGGATGAAAACGGCACTCTCATATACATGATAGCGGCTTCGAATCTGTACAAGTTCGGAGACTCAAAGTCCAGCGGCAGTGTGGTGCCGTCGCCGTTCAATATTACTCAGGAGGGTAGGTTCAAGTCCAGATATTTTTTTTTTGGTTTAATAATTTTTATAATTTTAAAAATAATATTTTTTTAAGTTTCACACTTTAATATAGCAATACACCACATAGCAGGATATACATGTACCTAATGTCAAAACACTCTGTACTCCGCTCTCCGCCGAATTAAAGATATTGCGTGTTGAGTGGCGGGGCTCAACGCCGCGCCTTTTCTTACCAGTGAGAAAATGGAAATAATTTAAATATAATCATTCCTCCGAGTGGAAGTCGAAGTCTTTTTAAAAGATATAAAAATTTCAAGATTGGAACCCGTGCCTCTTGTAAAACTGTACATGTGTCTATTACGAAATTCTAAATACACTTGTTACAACTTATACTTGTTGATCTACGACGATGTTTATCTACTTCCGCTAGTATTGAAAACCTATTTGCCCACTATATTATAAATGTAAACGTATATGAGTTTGTTTGTTTTTGCTTACTGTTTTAGGCAATAACTACTGGACCACAGTACATTGTGTCAAGGCACGTCGTGCTTCGCTTTCCACTGAATTCAAAACATTCCGTGTTGAGTGGTGGAACTCAACCCAGAGCGAGAGAGTGAAAATAATTTTAAATATAATCATTCCCTCGACTGGGGATCGAACCCACAACCGATCGTGTTTACAGTGAGACACTGTCTCACTGCGCCAATATATTTTTTTTTCAATAATATACTTTTTTCAATAATATGTTATTAATATTGATTTTAAATTTCTCCAGTAACACATCTGACGTACATATTGTGCCATAAATGTGTAATTTAATTTTTAAAGGCGAAATCTGAGACTAATTAGATGATTTTATTGAATTGTTTTTACGTACAAACAAAACGTTATTATTTCTGGCTCTGGTAAAGTATCTGGTGCGGCGTTGAGTTCTGCCAATCAACACGCAAATACGAATTCGGCGGAAAGTTAAGTACGAAGTGTCTGTGACACCAGATACTTTCTGTCTATCCCGCATAGCAGGATAATTGCGTGAAGCTTAAAAAAATAATAATAAATAAAATTATTCCATATAGTACACCACTCCTGTTTAATTAGTTTTTAATTGACATCTCTAGGTGTAGTGACAACAGCGCAGTACATGGCGGAGTATCAACACGACCGCTTCGTGCTGGACATCATCGCGCAGGAGCTGGCGCCCCCGCACCGGCAGGCCAGGGCACAGCTATATGTATGTAATTGTGGTTTTTTTTTAATAATTTTTGTATGTACAATTTAAAGAGAATATGAATTTTCGATAGGTTAGTGTTGGAATACACTGTGTACTGGGTGGCGGAGTTTAATTCCATTTTTCCAAGTTTGAAAAAGAAAAATAATTTATTTTTATTTCTTTTGAGTAGGTACTGAATCTAACACTATTTTTGATGTTTAGATATTTTTATGCTGAGTCATTATAACTTATTTCTTTGATCTTTGCAATAATTGTTTTACTTTATTTTATATATATTTGGTGAGAAGGCACAATTGTGACAATGTTGACATCGTCTCTGGTATTTAAAATCGATTAATATTATAAAAGTGCGTTTTTCGAAAAGTGTTAAGTTGTAAGGCAACTGAGCTAATATTTTAAGTTGCATAAACTGCACCATCACGTAGAAAACAATCAAAAATCCACTGACAGTTAAGATACTGTTGGATGCCCCAACCGAAGAAAATTGAACGAAACAACTCATACAGACAAGATCTCATCTAAATTTCAAGTAAACAACAAGTGCAAAGAAACGCATAATAAAATATTGTACATGCGATAACCTCAAATTACATCCAACTTAAAAAAACATTGTACGCAATCAGGATGACGCCACCTATCGACGATTAGCAAAACCACCGAAACACCATCCGACTCCTGCGCAAAATAACTTATATACTTTTTAAATGAAACTATTTTAAACTTATTAATCGCGTATATCTGGGTATTCGAAAATACATTTTTAGAAATCTGACGTTTCGAACACTTTACAATAGTCCGTGGAGATGTAGACTGAGGTGGCATTCTTCTGTCAGTTGATACAAAAAATAATCATATCAATCTACCGGCATCTGTTTCTTAATCGCCTCGCGTATTGCCCTGGATTCTTGCAGAATGAGCTGACTGTATCTTTTTCTCTGGTGTGGTGGATTTGAAACTTTTAATTTTTTATAAGTGGATCCCAAGTGGTAGAGAGTGTTCAACCATCTTCTCTATTGAAATTAGGATTTAGTACAATATTGTAATTTATAATTAGTTATGATAAAAGGGTTCCTTTCCCACATCCAGCCCAAAGCTGTATTGGAAGTAGTCGCTGATTAGAGCCATCTCTGTAATCCTTTCGTTTGTGTTTTTCGTATATCATTGTTGTGTGTGCAATAATGTTATGTATAACATAACAATGCATCTATTTACATCGCCACGTTAAACGCCGTGAGCAAATGTGCGTCTTTCCACTCCGGCCGCGTCGGTCAGTGATGGCCGACAATTAATATAAAAAACACATTCTGATATGAAACATTAAAAGCATGTGTGTAAAAGTGTGTAACCGCCGCCCCGCTCGTCCGCAGGGCAGCACCTTCAAGCCGCCCTCCGCCGACACGCCGGAGCCGCCGCCGCGCCCCGCCCTCGGCGCGCTCGCATGGTGACTGACTGACTGGACTACTGCCCGGCTAGCTGACTGCGACTACATTCATAACACCCAAAATGACCGACCGCGATCGGTTGTGGGTTCGAGCCCCACTCGGTGGAATGATTATATTTAAATTGTATCCTCGCTCTGGTAAGACAAAGTGCGGCGTTGATTTCCGCCATACAACTCGCAATGTCTCTTATGCCGCGGAAAGCGCAGTACGGAGTGTCTTGCCACTGGGTACTTCCCGTCTACCTTGCTATGAGGGATAGAAGTGTGAAGCGAAAGTTGAAAAAATAATTAAACTTTTTACGTAAAGCAGGTTGAATATAAGTGAATTTAAAAAGTTAGTTCTAAATATGGCCACTAGTGGCGTGTTGGTCGTCTGCCAGTTGCAGATTGTTTTTTTTGTTTTTTCCTCTTCTAATAGTCTCTTTAACAGGAATCTTATCATATAATCAATTTCTGTTACAAATACCCAACAATGGATTGAGGCTGGGCCTTTTAAATATTTTTTTTATTCTTTTTAACTTGTAATTACTGTCTTGTTCTAATATTTTATTCTCTTTTTTTTCAGATCAACAATTAGAATTAAGATTATTATGAGAACAAATTGACGTGTATATATGATGAATAACTCATGTTGGCGACGTGTTATTAAAAAAGAAATACAAAAAAATGTATAACTTGTTCCAAACAAAGTAAATTCTCTGTGCTCTTCTTTCCTTCTCTCCGACGTCTGACATAGAGGGGTTGTGTCTCCGTCAAGTATTGCAATGCTAATGTATTAAACATGAAATATTTCGGATTTGAACCCCGAAACACACTCATATCGGTGGGGTTTTATTAAGAACCATAGTACGCCGTCAACGTCAGTTGTTTCTATCGTCTAGTGATATTGTAAATACTTATTAGAAGCGGGAAATGTAAAAAGTACAATTTTAAGTTAAAAATGTAAGCTATATTTTGATACGGTTTTGTTCTATGAAGAATACAATATTCAATGAGTTGAATGTCTGTGTGTTGTGTATTGGATATATGCATTGAATATTAATATATATTTTTTTAATTTAAGATATGTATGTACGAATGTGATGTTTTGGATTTTTAGATTTTGTGTGTATCAATTTTTTTTTGTATTAATAAGTCCAGATCTTAAAAGTTAGGATTTTGTATTTGGAAATGTAAAAAAAACAATAGTAATTGAAGACAGTTTTATATATTTAAAAAAAGTTATTTAATCTGTCAATAACTTATTTATATTTGTGCGATTTTAACACATTGTATTGTGGGTTTGTTACTTTTTGAAACTCCTATTAAAAAATATCCAGATAAATCATTTGAAAACTCGTTATTTGATCTGATTTGAGCTTTACATTGCTATTCTAACACATTTCATGCGGTTAGTGGCGCGTTCCTTGAGGTAGGTTCTAATACATTTATACAAAAATGTGCGCGATTAATCCGTTTGAAATAGTTTAAAATATTTCATTGTATTATTGCAATGTTTCACGTAAAAGCTTAGTAATTTGATATTTTATATTCAGAGGCACTTTTTGTCATTTCATTTCATCATATATGTTAATATTTAAATGACGTCATTACCGCCATATTTGCTCGTGTAATAAATGCGCTAGAGAGAGATAGCACGCTCCTTTAAATACTGTAAGAGTGAAAGAGAGAAACGATTTGCCTTCAGTCATATCCGACACGATTATTGTTTTATATATTTAGTGCCAAATCACAAATTCGGTTTTTTTCTAAGTATTCTAATGTTGTATGAATCTCATATTTGTAGGTTTAATTATTTAATTTCCTTTACTAACAACCTATTGTATTGATTTAAATTATTCATATAAAGTGGATTGATTTATATTGTATTAAATGAACACACACATGTATATATATATATATATATATATATATATATATATATATATATATTGCAGTATAAAAATATAATTTCTTGGCCAAAACCTCTCGTTAATGTCATTTAGATATTAATTCAGAGTTTTAAGCATTCGTTTTTAAAAAATATGATTATTTTACTATTTTTGTAGTCATTTACAAGAGTGTCGCCTTTTAGCGTTATTTTTCTATAAATACAGTATTACTTACTGTGTGTAGTGTATCTGATGATTTAGTTTTTAGGCTGTTTTCATACTAATTTAGTCAATATTTAATAGTTTTTTTTAATTAAAATAATGGTGCCTTCGTTTGTTGTATGTATGAAAACTGCTTTTTTAAATTATTTTTGTAGTATTTCTTTTCTTTATTTATTCCTGCATATACGTATATGTTATTATATATAATTTAGTCGGTTTAATATAAATATGCAGTTTTCAATCATACTGTATATCGCGTAGTATTGCCATAGGATTATTGTACAAAGCTAAGTATCGCTTGTTTGTATTGTATTTCAAATTGACATCGAAATAAATGAATTTTTAAAAATTTTTAGTGACATTTTGTTTTTCTTCTTTATTCAATCAATTTGAATCAACGTGTTTTTGAATATTATGTTTTTTTTAGCTTCACGCTTTCAGCTTTTATCCCGCATAGCAGGATTGACAGAAAGTCCTCCTCCGTAGACACTCCGTACTTCGCTTTCCACTGAATTCGAGACATTGCGTGTTGAGTGGTGGAACTCAACGCCGCTCTTTGTCTTTACCAGAGCGAGGATGTGAAATAATTTCAAATATAATCACTCACGATTGGGGATCGAACCCAAAACCGATCGCGTTTACAGTCAGACGCTGTCACACTGCGCCACGGCCGGCCTCAAATGTAATATATGTTTAAATACAATAATTCCTCCCACTGGTAATCGAACCCACAGCCGCCGCGTTTAGATGCTGTCTCTCTGAGCCCTGATGGTGTTTTAGTATCCCGGTAAAAATATATTTTCAACTTGTCTTTTGGTGCTGTTAAAACAACATAATTAATAAAAAACATTATTTTAATTTTTGTTTACTAGCACATTATATCAACAAGTACACAGCGTGTTCAAAAATAAATAAAATATAAAAATTAAAAAAAAATGTAACATCACAATATAATAATAATCGCACAAACACATCGCAGGTTCAAATCCACCACACTTCTCGTACAATCAATAATTGGACTACGTGTTCAAGCTGTCACAACGCCGCAGAGCTCCCATGACGCGTCTCGCGCTCGTGAAGTATACGTGAAGGTTGCGCTTGAGGCATCCCTCACTCCGTCGCAGAGACGCTGTCATTTGGGAGTACAATTGGGACATGGACTCCAACTTCAACAGGATCAAGCGCTGGAAAGAAATGTAGTAATTGTCCCTTTGCATCTGAAATAAACACATAATTAAACACTCGGCGGAGTTATTACATTTAAATAACTTTCACTTCCTCGCTCTGCTAAGACAAAGTGCGGCGTTGAGTGCCACCACCCAATACGCAATGTTACGAGTTTGGAGGAAACCGAAGTACAGTACAGTACAGAGTGTTTTGACAGTAGGCACTTTCCGTTTACCCTGCTATGCGGGATATAAGCGTGAATTCTGAGTTTCTTAGAGCGCGGTCTCCATACAACGCGGTACGCACTCGCCGCGTAATAAGAGGGTTGACTACATAAGACGTAGTAAGTGAAAGCCTTCTAGGCGCACATTCCCAGTCGATGGAACTTTTATAAAATTCATATTTATTGTGAATTGAAGCACGTTTCTTGAAAACAGTTTTGGAATTAATGTTGTTAATAAAGTCACCAATTTTAATATATATTTTTTTTTAGCTTCTCGCTTCATCCCTGGCGGGGTACTCGGAGAGCACGGAGCGCCAAACGCTACGGTCCCTGCATACCTCTTTCGCCTCGTCCACAGTCATTATCCTATTCATGCATGCCCTTCGGGGGGGTCCTCATACTTTTTACGTGACCTTCCTCCAGTATCTTCGATACTGTGTTTTCGAAGGTTAACCGAGGTCTCCCCCGATCTCTCGTACCACTCACCTTTGCTTCATAAATCTTTCTTACCATTCTTACATCGCTCATTCTTTCATCGTGTTCAAACCACCTGAGCACGTACTTCTTCATTCATTCTGCCATTCTGCGTATATACGGTCAGCTAAACTGACTTCGCATATCCGACGAAGAGATCTCATGTCTACTGCAGTCATCTTTCTTTCATTCTTCTTTGGACACACGTCGGTCTCAGTACTGCATTGTGAACGGCAACACGTGCAGGTACGCTGACGTGTTGCCGTCGTATCAATGCAGCAAGAGCACCGTTAACCCTGTTACCGGCAGCTATACGCCTTTCCATATCCATTTCGTATCTTTCATCTCTACTAAACATACTTCCCAGATATATCACCTCATTCACTTGTTATAATATCTTTCTATTTACCCTAATCTTACATACCATTTTTTACTCATCTCTCTCAAATATCAGAATAGACAGAATAACTCGCATTCTGATGATGCAATTAGCACTGCATCATCTGCGTACAACAGACAGTTTACTGTCAAATCACCAACTTTCACTCTTACGCCACTATCTTTCACTCCTTGGAGACAACTATCCAAATATAAATTGAACAGCCAAGCTGACATGGCGCAGCCCTGTTTGACACCCGATTGAATATCAAACTGAGGGGACATGCCAGCTCCTACTCGTACTTAGGCTGAGTGATCTCGATTAAGAGATTTTACAGCCTGCAACAAGGGTCCGCTCACATTGTACCGGGGCAGTATCTCCCATAACTTGTTTCTTACAACCCTGTCAAATGCTTGATTGAAATGAATTATTGAATGAATGAAATGAATTATTTATCATTACAGAAAATAACTAAATTTTTACATGTGGACCTACCGCTAATAAAACCGTGCTGATTAAAATAAACAAGTATTCTTGGGATTCAGTGATTTTGCTAATCTAAAAAAGGTATAGATATAAGCGTGTAATTGATACATGTCTTATCACCGCTTTTAAATATGTACAAGAATGACCTTTGCGATTTTTCAATAAGTTGGAAAGTTTCCGGGTTTTAAAGAATGGTTATATTTATTTAATTTTTAACTCAATTAATTAAATAAGTACGAGATATGTTGTTAGATACAGCTCCTTTATTCCGCGGCGGCGCGCGCGCTGCTGGTGCCGGCGCGCGCCGCGCCGCTCGTGCACGCCGACACGCGCTACGACCACTGGTGGGTCCACGCTCGTGCTCCCGTTCCGAGTCGGACTGAAGCTGGCTGAGCGTTTTGTTACTCCTTATTAAATCTGCCAGTGAAAGTCCCATTAAAATCGATCCAGCCATTCCACGGAATTGAAAACTGTGTACATTTAATAAAAAGCAAACAAACAAAAATAAATGTGATTTTTTTAATATACTTAAAATTTCTATTAATTTGAGCGCATAATTCCGCTCAGTTATTTCTTTAGTTTTAAATAAAAAAATAATAATTTTAATATACTCTTCCATACATTATATATTTCCATTCTTCTATCTATTCTTCTTCCAGGTGTGAAATCCACTTGCACGCGGTAGACCCGGACACGTACGAAGTGCTTCCGGTAGACAAAGTGCTAGAGACCATCGACTCCAAATACGACCAGCTCAAAGACGTCTACCAGCAGTTTGGAGTGGAGACGCTCATCGCGGCCAGCTCCAGCTCGAAAGGTAAAGAAATATATTGTAGATTGAATTCATTCGATCTGTGTCAAACTGTTAAGGCGAACGGTTCCGGGTTCAATCCCAACTCGGGGAAATGATTATATTTTTAGGTATGCTAGGTGAATAAATGAACTTTCAGAATATTACAATTATTTTATTTTTTTTTTTTCAAATTTTGAACGAACTAAGACGCAACCCTAAAACAGCCGACACTGTCATATCGATATACTGTTAGAACATTGAAATGTGCTAAACTTTAAAATATATACTTATTAGTGGAGTTAGTGTTAAAAATAACGCATTTTCATTATAAATCACTCTTCCGTTAGTATCCAAGGACTTAAGATAGTTATGTTAGTTATAAAATCAATTAATTTCTTTTAAAAACCCTTTTTTACCGCCTTCGTCTAACTTGTTCCACATTTTAAGTTGTTTTTTGCGTTTCTTGTCACTTGACTTGACTTTTTTAAAATCCTTGTAATTAAAAAAATCTTAAATAAAAGTATTAAGTTCTTTTTTAATTACTATTTTTGATCTCTTCAGCGGACATCGCCTGAGACCGATGTAAAGTGAGTCACAAAGCACTGGTTCCCTTTGGTCTTAGCGGGTCATTGCGTCCTTATCTCTACTGGAGACTGCCATTTTAAATTATATTCCGTATATTAGTTATTGATGTTCCCTTTGATCAACGCTTGGACGGTTACCAAGAGGCGCAGGTTCGAATCCCGGTGCGTTCAATTTTTTATACGTTCCATAATAATATAAACGTTTTATATTTTGTCCAGCTCCAGACAGCTTCGACCCCGCGCTAGCAGCTCTGATAGCACTCCTCATAGTGCTGTTCACCGGCATCGTCACCTTCATAGTGGTCTGCGCCTGTCTTAAACATTGGTAAGTGATCTTTTTGTTAATTGCATATTTATTGGGTTTCATAAGGACTGTTAGAGAGAGTTCAGTGATTCATCTCTCTGTTGAGTAGTCAACTGAGTTAGGTAGATTTATTATTATATTTATATGTAAATTTCGTATAGCAGGGTAGTCAAAGACAACCAAGTGTCCAGACACTCTGCTTTTCGCACGAACGCGAGACATTCCACGTTGAGACATTCCATGACAAGCTCAATGCGGCGCTTTGTCTTACCAGAACAAAGAAATGAAAACAAATTAGAAATCGAACCCACAACCATCGCCACGACAGTCAGACACTGTACAAAAATTATATTTTCTATGTATTAATATAAAAAAGAAATATACTTTCTATATATTAGTATAGAAAAGAAATATATTTCATTTAAATATTAATTCTTCGTAATAATATTAAATATTTTTTTAATAAATGATACATTTATTTAATTGCAAAACTACCAAGTTTATCAGAAAAATGTATTTAATATAAATACCCACCAACCAAGTTTGAGTCTAAAACCCCAAACAAACATACATATAGTAAAATCTCTAATATTTGAGATTTTTATATAATATATTTCCAATAAACGAATAATAAAATACTTACTGAGTCCAGTCGTGGCGCAGTGGGACATCATCTTACTGTAAACGTGCCCAGTGGTGGGTTCGATTCCCGCTCGGGGAAAAGCATATTTAAATGGTTTTCATTTTATCACAAAAAACATATTTGCCAACATATAATAATGACACAATTTACACTCCAGGGCGCCATATTCCAGGGTAATACCTCCATCCTTACAATCCAGCAAGGACAGTCTCGCCAGGAGAAGGATACTGGAAGAACTAAGTACCACTGAGAACCCCCTCTGGCTGGAAACGAAGCTGCGACCCTACGAAGAGCAGGAGCTGACCATGAACGTGTTTAACGATCAGGAACAAAACGCTGAACAAAATCAACAGGTGATACAATATTTATTGTGTTTTGTAAAACGTATAAAGATGAATGTATTATTTGAATCCCGCTTTAATTTTTTTTTAATTCATAGCATTCTCTCTTGCTTAATGATAGTTTTTTGAACAAAATCCCTCCACTGAAATGTCAACAACATAAATAACGTTGTAAAAAGCGTCTAAGAGTTTCTACGCAGTTGGATGTGGACACATGGCTTAGTGGTTACGGCGCTTGGACAGTTCCCAAAAACGCGGGTTCGGATCCCGCTGCACTTCTTGTACTTTTACTAAAGAAACGAATGGGACATTTTAATGTTGCTAAAAAGCGTAACATTTTTAGATGGATTTCATTTGGTGCCTCTTGGAAACTAAGATCATTCTAGACGATTACCCAATGCGTAGCTTTTTAAACGAAACTGTCTTTAATTTATCAGGAGATAGTGTTATTTGTAACTTAACAATAACAATAATAAACAAAAACCCACCGCAGGGCCAGAAACGACACGTAACGGCGACCATCAAGGCAGCAGCGCCGCGCGCGTCGGACCTACGCCACTCTGGCCGGGACCTCCCCACGCCGCTGGCACGGCTGGCCATGGGCTTCCAGGTTAGGAGCTATTAGTTTCTTTGAGCGAGCAACTTCACGTCGCTCTGTGTAACTCCAGCGATAAAGATAGCCTCAGAGGGCTTTCAGAGGGTTTCTTAATAGGACGTCAGGTTATATTACGACCAAATTACGCGAAACACTCTAATTGTGTCCTGTGGGTTCTATTCGATGTATGTATGACCTATAATATGTGAAGTTTCATCGGAATGCGTCAGTGGTTTTTTCGTGGAAGGGGAGTAAAAAAACTATGGCATTTATAAATTAGTAGGATATTTAAGTTTATTATTGACCATCTTATATGTATGTAGGGGGAATTAGTACAATATGTAATTTATAATTAGTTATGATAAAGGGGTTCCTTCCCAATCCAGACCACAGCTGTATTGGAAGTAGTCGCTGATTGAGCCATCTATGTAATCCTTTCGTTTGTGTTTTCGTATTATCATGTTGTGTGTGCAATATGTTTGTAATAAAACATAACAATGCATCTAATTACATGCCACGTTTAAACGCCGTGGCAAATGTGCGTTCTTCCACTCGGCCGAGTCGGTCGTGATGGCCGACAATTAATATAAAAAAACACATTCTGATATGAAAATAAAGCTGTGTGGGTTAAGTGTGGAACCGCCGCCCCGCTTCGTCAGCAGGGCAGCACCTTCAAGAGCCTCCGTCGACACGCCGGAGGGCCGCCGCCGCGCCCAGCTCGGCGCGCTCGCATGGTGATACTGACTGGGATAAGGCCCGGATAGTGACTGCGAGCTAAATTAATAACCACCCAAAATGACCGACCGCGATCGGTTGTGGGTTCGAGACCCCCACGGTGAAGAGATAATTCTAAATGTATCCTCGTCTGGTAATACAAAGTGCGGCGTTGATTTTCGACATAAACTCGCATTGTTCTTATCCGCGGAACGCGCAGTACGGAGTGTTTTGCCATGGGTACTTCCCGTATAACTTGCTATGAGGGATAGAAGTGTGAAGCGAGAAGGGTGAAAAAAATAATTTTAAACTTTTTACGTAAAGCATATTGAATATAAGTGAATTTAAAAAGTTAGTTCTAAATATGGCCACTAGTGCGGTTGGGTCTGCAGTTGCAGATTGTTTTTTGTGTTTTTCTTCTTCTAATAGTCTGAGAGTTAACAGGAATTCTTATCATATATAAAATCAATTCTGTACAAATACACAACAATGGATTGAGGCTGGCCTTTAAAATTTTTTTTTATTCTTTTTAAACTGTAATACTGTGTGTTCTAATATTTTTTCTTTCTCTTTTTTTTCAGATCAACATAGAATTAAGATTTTATGCGAAACAAATGCGTGTATATTTAGGATGAATAACTCATGTCTTGGCGACGTGTTAGTAAAAAAAGATGAACAAAAAAAATGTTAACTTGTTCCAAACAAAGTAATCTCTGTGCTCTTTCTTTCCTTCTCTCCGACGTCTGACATAGAGGGGTTGTGTCTCGTCAAGTATGGCAATGCTAATGTATTAAACTGAAAAATATTTTCGGATTTGAACCCGAAAACACACTTCATATCGGTGGGGTTTTATAGAACAATTCGTACGCCCCGTCACGTCAGTTGTTTCTCGTCTAGTGGATATTGTTAAATACTTATTAGAAGCGGGAAATGTAAAAACGTACAATTTTTAAGTTAAAAGATTAAGATATATTTGATACGGTTTTGTTCTATGAAGAATACAATATTACAATGAGTTTGGAAATTCTGTGGGTTGTGTATTGGATATATGCATTGATATTAATATAGATTTTTTGTAATTAAGATATGTATGTACGAATGTGATGTTTTGGATTTTTCGATTATGTTGTATCAATTTTGTTTGTATGATAGTCCAGGGAATCTAAAAAAGTTAGGATTTTGTATTTTGGAAATGTAAAAAAAAACATGTAATTGCAGACAGTTTTATATCTTTAAAAAAAAGTATGTAATCTGTCAATAACGTCTTAATATTGTGATTTTAACACAATTGTATTGTGGGTTGTTACTTTTTGAAAACTCTATAAAAATATCCAGAAGATAAATCATTTGAAAAACTCGTTATTGATTGATTAAGAGCTTTACATTGCTAAGTCTAACACATTTCAAGCGGGTAGTGGCGCGTTCCTAAATGTATGTTGAGTAATACATTTTATACAAAAAATGTGGCGATTAATCGTTGAAATAGTTCTAAAAAAATGATTGTATTTATTGCAATGTGGTTTCACGTAAAAGCTAGTTAATTGATTATTTTATATTCGAGGCACGGTTTGTCATTCATTTCATCATATATGTTAATATTAAAGACGTTATTAACCGCCAATTGTCGTTGTAATAAATGCGCTAGAGGCGAGATAGCAAGCTCCTGTAAATACTCTTGTAAGAGTGATGAAACGAGAGAAAACGAGTTGCCTTCAGTCATATCCGGACACGATTATTGTTTTCTATCTTTAGTGGCCCCAAATCACAAATTCGGTTTTTTTTATAAGTATTCTAATGTTGGATGAATCTCATATGGTAGGTTTAATTTTTAATTCCTTTACTAACAACTATTGTAATTGATTTTAATTATATATGAAAGGGGATTGATTATATTGTATTTAAATGAACCACCACAATGTAGATATTTATATATATATATATATATATATCTATAAATATATATTGCATTTATTAAAAAATATAATGCTTGGCCAAAACCTTTCTCGTTAATGCATGTTAGTATTAATTCAGAGTTTTAAGCATTCGTTTTAAAAAAAAAATATGCTTATTTACTATTTTTTGTAGTAATTTAAAGAGGTGTCGCCTTTTAGCGTTATTTTTATATTAAATACAGTATTACGTACTTGGTGTGTCAGTGTATCTGATGATTAGTTTTTAGGTGTTTTCATAAATAAATTAGTCAATATTAATAGTTTTTTTTATTCAAATAAATGGTGCTTCGTTTGTTGTATGTATGAAAACTGCTTTTTTTTTAAATTATTTTTGTAGTATTTCTTTTCTTTATGATTCATGCATATAAGTATATGTTATTTATATACTTATCGAGTTTAATATAAAATATGCAGTTGTCCAATCAGATGTATATCGATACTATTGCCCATAGATTATTGTACAAATAAGTACGCTTGTTTTTATTGTATTGCAAATGGACATCGAAATAAATGAATTTTAAAAATTTTTAGTGACATTTTGTTTTTCTTCTTATTCAATCAATTTGAATCAAGTGTTTTGATATTATGTTTTTTTTAGCTTCACGCTTTCAGCTTTATCCGCCAATAGCAGGATTGACAGAAAGTCCTCTCCGTTAGACACTCCGTACTTCGCTTTCCACTGAATCGAGAAATGGCGTGTTGGTGGTGGAACTCAACGCCGATCTTTGTCTTACCAGGCGAGGATGTGGAAAATAATTTCAAATATAAACGGCACTCACGATTGGGGAATCGAACCAAAACCGATCGACGTTTCAGTCAGGACGCTGTCACACGGCGACAAGGCCGGCCTCAAAAATGTAATATATGTTAAACATACAATAATTCCTCCAAATGGTATCGAACCCACAGCCCGCCCGGTTTAGAGGGTTTAGATGCTGTATATTGAGCCCTGATGTTTGTTTTGATCCCGGTAATTCAAAAAATATTTTACTTGTCTTTGTGCTGTTTAAAAAAAATAAGTAATTAAAAAATTATTTTATTTTTGTTTACTAGCACATATATCAACAATTACAAAAGCGTGTTCTTCAAAAATAAATAAAAATATAAAAATTAAAAAAAAAATGGAACATCACAATATAATAAGAATAAGCACAAACACATCGCAGGTTCAAATCCACCACACTTTAGTACAATAATAATTGGACTAAGTGTTTTCAAGCTGTCACACCGCCGCAGGAGCCTAACATGACGCGTCTCGCGCTCGTGAAGTTACGTGAAGGTTGCGCTTGAGGCATCCCTCACTCCGTCGCAGAGACGCGTCATTTGGGGTACAATTGGGACATGGAATCCAAACTTTAAAGGATCAAGCGCTGGAAAGAAATGTGTCATGTCCCTTTGCATATGAAAATAAAACCACATAATTAAACACTCGGCGGAGTTATTACATTAAATAACCTTTCACTTCCTCCGCTCTGGCTAAGACAAAAGTGCGGCGCTGAGTGCAACCACCATAAGCAAATGTTACGGTTTGGAGGCACCGAAGTACCCGTAACAGTTAAAGAGTGTGTGACCAGTAGAACTTCCGTTTACATGCTATGCGGGATATTAGCGTGATGATTCTGAGTTTTAGAGCGCGGTTCTCCATAAACGCGGTACGCACTCGCAGCGTAATAAGAGGGTGATACATACGCGTAGTAGTGAAGCTTCTAGGCGCACATTCCCAGTCGATGGAACCTTTTATAAAATTCATATTTATTGTGAATTGAAGCACGTTTCTTGAAAACAGTTTTGAATTAATGTTGTTAATTAAGAACAATTTTAATATATATTTTTTTAGCTTCATCGCTTAATCCGGCGTGGTACTCGGAGGCACGGAGCGCCAAACGCTACGGGTCCCTGCATTCCTCTTTCGCCTCGTCCAAGTCATTATCTATTCATGCAGGCCCATGTCGGGGGGGATCATACTTTGACTTGACCTTCCTCAGTATCTTCGATACTGTGTTTTCAGAGGTTTAACAGAGGTCTCCCCGAGCTCTCGTACCACTCACCTTTGCTTCATAATCTTTCTTACCATTCTTACACGCTCATTCTCATAGGTTCAAAACCAACCTGAGCACGGTACTTCTTCATTTCTTCTGCCATTCTGCGAGATACGGGTCAGCTAAACTGACTTCGCATTATCCGACGAAGAGATCTCATGTCTACTGCAGTCATCTTTAGTTCATTCTTTTGGACACACGTCGGTCTCAGTACTGCATGTGAAACGGCAACAAGTGCAGGTACGCTTGACGTGTTGCCGTCGGCGCATGCAGAAGAGCCATGTCGTTAACCTTGTTTATTTTCCGGGTTTTAGTGATGTTACGCCCTTTTCCATAACATCGTTCGTTATCTTTGTATCTCTATCTAAACATACTGTCCAGAAATTTTATCCTCAATTTGGTACTTGTTTAGAATAGGGTATTGTCTATTTACCCTAATCTTACCATACTATTTTTTAATCACTCTCTCAAATATCAGAATAGACCGATAACTCGCATTATGATGATGCAATTAGCACTGCATAACTGAGTTCCAACCAGGACAGTTTACTGTTTCAAATCACACTTTTCACTCTTACCGCCAATTATCTTTCATCCTTGTGGACAAAAGATCCAAATATATAATTGAACAGCAAGGGCTGACTGGCGCAGCACTGTTTGACACCGAGTGAATTATCAAACTGAGGGGACATGCACGCTTCCTACCGTACTTAGGCTGGTGATCTCGATGTTAAGAGGATTTTACAGCCTGCAACAGGGTCCGCTCACATTGATACGGGGCAGTATTGCCATAACGCTTGTTTCGTAAACCAGGTCAATGCTTGATGAAATGAATTATGGAATGAATGAACAATGAATATTTATCATTACAGAAAATAACTAAATTTTTACAATGGGACCTACCCGCTAAATAAAACCGTGTGATAAAACTAACCAAGTATTCTTGGGAGTTCAAGCGATTTTGCGATCTAAACAAGGTATTAAAAAGAATAAGCGTGTATGAACATGTTCTTATCACGCTTTTAAATATGTTACAAGAAAGGACCTTGCGATTTTTTTCAATAAGTTGGAAAGTTTCCCGGGTTTAAAGAATGGTTAATATTTATTTAATTTTTAACTCAAGTAATAAATAAGTAGAGATATGTTGTAGATACAGATCCTTATTCCGCGGCGGCGCGCGCGTGCTGGTGCCGGCGCGCCGCCGCGCCGTCGTGCAAGCCGAAAAACGACGATACGACATGGGGGTCCACGCTCGTTGTCAAGTCCGAGTCGGACTGAAGCTGGCTGAGCGTTTTGTTAGCCGTATTAAATCTGCCAGTGGAACAGTCCCATTTAAAATCGATCCAAGCCATTCCACGGAATTGGAAAAAAACTGTGTTGTACATTAATAAAAAAAGAATAACAAACAAAAACTAAATGTGATTTTTTTATATACTTATCATTTCTATTAATTGAGCCGGGGCTTATTCGATCAGTTATTTCTTTATTTTAAATAAAAAAATAATAATTTTAATACTCTTCCATACATTTCTATATTTTCCATTCTTCTCTTATATTCTGCTTCAGGTGTGAAATCCATGCCACGCGCGGTAGACCCGGCAGTACGAAGTGGCTTCCGCGTAGACAAATGCTAGAGGACCATCTACTCCAAATACGACCGCTAAAGACGTCTACCAGCAGTTGGAGGGCGACGTCATCGCGGCCAGGCTCCAGTCGAACAGGTAAAGAAATATATTGAGATTGAATTCATTCGATTCTGTGTCAAAATGTTAAGGCGAACGGTTCCCGGGTTCAATCCAACCGGGAAATGATTATAGTTTTTAGGTATGCTAGGTGAATAAATGAACGTTAAGAAATATACAATTATTTTTATTGTTTTTTTTTAATAATTCTTGAACGAAACTAAGGACCGCAACCCCAAAACAGCGGACACTGTCATATCGAATAATGTTAGGACATTGAAATGTGCTAAACTTAAAAATATAGAATTATTCGTGGAATAGTTCCTATTTTCTACGCGGGAGTTAGTGTTTAAAAATAAACGCATTTTCATATTTAAAGCACTCTTCCGTTAGTATCAAGGAATTAAGATAGTTATGTTAGTTATAAAATCAATATAATAATTTCTTTTTTTAAAAACCCTTTGTGACCGCTTCGTCTAACCTGGTTCTCCACCTTTTAAGTGTTTTTTGCGTTTCTGTCACTTGGACTTGACTTTTTAAATCATTGATAATTAAAAAATCTTAATAAAAGTATTAAGTATTTTTTAGTACTTTTTTGATCTCTTCGCGGACCATCGCCTGAGACCGATGTAAAGTGAGTCACAAAAGCCAATGGTTCCCTTTGTCTTAGCGGTGTCATTTGGTCCGTATCTTACTGGAGACGCCATTTTTTAAATGGTATTCCGTATATAGTTATTGATGTTCCCTTTGATCACGGCTTGGACGGTTACCAAGAGGCGCAGGTTCGAATCCCGGGGCGTTCCAATTGTTTATCGTTCCATAATAATATACAACGTTTTAGATTTTTGTCCAGGCTCAGGACAGCTCGACCCCGCGTAGAAGCTTCTGATAGCAATCCCATAGTGCTGTTCACCGGCATCGTCACTTCATAGTGGAGTCTGCGCATGTCTAACATTGAGTAAGTGATCTTTTTGGCTTAATTGCTATTTATTGGGTTTCATAAGGACTGTTAGAGAGGCAGTGAATTTCATCTCTCTGTTGAGTAGTCAACTGGAGTTAGGTAGATTTATTATTATATTTAATGTAAAATTCGTTTAGCAGGGTAGTCAAAGGAAACCACGTGTCCAGACACTCTGCTTTTCGCACGAACGCGAGACATTCCCCGTTGAGACCATTCCCATGACAAGCTCAATGCGGCGTTTGCGTTATCCAGAACAACGAAATGACAAAAATTAGGAAATTCGAAACCCCACAACCATCGCCACGACAGTCAGACACTGACAAAAATTAGATTTTTTAGGTATGAATAAAAAAAGAATATACTTTTCTATATATTAGTATAGAAAAAGGAAAATATTTCATTTCAATTTATTCTTCGTATAAGATTAATATTTTTTAATAAATGATTACAGTTATTTTAATTGCAAAAACTACCAAGTTTATCAGAAAGAAACATGTATGTAAATAAATACAACCAACCAAGTTGAGTCTAAAACCCAAACAAAATACATTATATTAAAATCTCTAATATTTGAGAGTTTTATATTAATATATTTCCAATAAACGAATATAAATACTTACTGAGTCCAGTCCGTGGGCGAGTGGGACTTTTCATCTTACTGTAAACGTGCCCAGTGGTGGGGTTCGTTCCCGTCAGGGGGAAAAAGCATATTAATGTTTTCATTTTATCACCAAAAAAAACATATTGCAATACATATAAATGACACAATTTACCACTCCAGGGGCGGCCTATTCCAGGGTAATACCTCAATCTTACAATTCAAGCAAGGCAGTTCGCCAGGAGGAGGATACTGGAAGAAAACTAAGTACCACTGAAGAACCACCCTTGGTGAAACGAAGCTCGACTACGGAAGAGCAGGAGCTGACCAGGAAACGTTGTTTAACGTTCAGGAACCAAACGCTGAACAAACTCAACCCAGGTGATACAATATTTATCTGTGTTTTGTTAAAACGAATAAAGATTAATGTATTATTTGAATCCCGCTTAATTTTTTTTTAATCCATAAGCATTCTTCTCGGCTAATGATAGTTTTTTTGAACAAAAATCCCTCCATGAATGTAAACAACATAAAATAACGTTGTAAAAAGCGTCTAAGAGTTTCTAGCAGTTGGATGTGGCACATGGTTAGTGGTTAAGGCGCTTGGGACAGTTCCAAAAACGCGGTTCGGATCCGCTGACTTCTTTAATTTACTTTTAAAGAAACGAATGGGACATTTTAAGTTGCTTCAAAACGCGTAACATTTTTAGATGGATTCATTCGGGGCCTCGGAAACCTAAGATTCATTTAGACGAGTAACCAATGAGTAGCTTTTTAAACGGAAAACTGTCTTTAATGTATCAGGAGATTAGTGTTATTTGTAAATTAAACCATAACAATAATAAACAAACGAAGCAGACCGGACACGTACGCGACCATCCAAGGCAGCCGCGCCGAGCGTTCGGGGACTACGCCACCTCTGGCCGGGGACTCCCCACGCCGCTGGAGGCGGCCATGGGCTTGCAGGCTTAGAAGCGATTTAGTTATTTGCGACGAGCAAATTCACGTCGTCTCGGTGTAACTCAGCGATCAAGATAGCCTAAGGAGGGCTTCAGAGGTTTCGTCAATAGACACGTAGCGCTTATATTACGACAAAAATTAGCGACTCCTCTAAATGTGTCTGGTGTGTTATTCGGTGTAGACTATAATACTGTGAAGTTTCATCGGAATGCGTTCCGTGTTTTTTTGTCGGTGGAAGAGTAACAAACTATGCTTTAATATTAGTAGGATATTAAGTTTTATGATTGCATCTTTATATGTATGTATTGAATTACTAAATATTGTAATTTATAATTAGGTTATGATAAAAGGGTTCTTTCCAACATCCAGCCAAAGTGTTTATTGGAAGGAGTCGTGATTAGAGCATTCTGTAACCTTTCGTTTGTGTTTTTCGGATATCATTGTTGCGGTGTGCAATTAAGTTATGTATACATAACAATGCATTCTATGTACATGCCACGTTAAGCGTGAGCAATGTGCGTCTTTCCACTCCGGCCGCGTCGGTCAAGTGATGGCCGACAATAATATTAAAAAAACACATTCTGATATGAAATGAAACATTTTAAAAAGCATTGGGTTAAAAGTGTGTAAACCGCGCCCGCTCGTCCGCAGAGGCAGCACCTTCAAGCCGGCCCTCCGCCGACACGACGGAGCCGCCGCCGCGCAACGCCCTCGGCGCCGCTTGCATGGGTAAGACGACTGGGACTATGCCGGCTAGCCGGGACTGCGAACTACATCATAAACACCAAAATGAACCGACCGCGATCGGTTTTGGGTTCGAGCCCCACTCGGTGGGATCTGATGATATGTAGAATGTATCCTCGTCTGGTAGACACACGGCGGCGGGGATTGCGCCATACACATCGCATGTCTCTTATGCGCGGGAAGGAAAGAGCGCAGTACGGAGTGTCTGCACTGGGTACTTCCGTCTACCTTGCTCTGAGGGATCGCAAGTGTGAAGCGAGAAAAGTGAAAAAAATAATATTTAAACTTTACGGTAAAGCATGTTGAATTATAAGTGAAATTTAAACAGTTTAGTTCTAAATATGGCACTAGTGGGCGGGTGTCGTCTGCAGTTGCAGATTGGTTTTTTTGTTTTTTCTCTTCTAATAGTCCTTTTAACAGGAATCTTATCATATATAATCAATTCTGTGAAAATACCCAACAATGGATTGAGGCTGGGCCTTTTAAATATTTGTTTTATTCTTTTTTAATTGTAGATAATACTGTTGGTTATAATATTTTATTCTCTGTTTTTCCGATCAACCAATAGAATTAAGATTATTTATGAGAACAAATGACGTGTATATTTGATGAAAACTCATGTTGGCGACGTGTTATTAAAAAAAGAAATCAAAAAAAACAAATGGATAAACTTGTTTCCAAACAAAGTAATTCTCTGTGCTTTCTTTCCTTCTCTCGGGTTGCATAGAGGGGTTGTTGTTCGTCAAGATTGCAATGCGAATGATTCAAACATGAAATATTCGGATTTGACACCGAAACACTCATATCGGTGGGGTTTATTAAGAAACCATAGTACGCCGCCAAACGTCCAGTTGTTTATATCGTTCTAGTGATATTGTCAATCACTTATAGAGAGGGAAATGTAAAAAGTACAATTAAGTTAAAAAATATAAGCTATATTTTTGAGGACGGTTTTGTTCTCATGAAGACTACAAATTAATGAGTTTGAATGTCTGTGGTTGTGTATTGGATATTGCATTGATATTAATCTATATTTTTTAATTAAGATAGTATGGACGAATGTGATGTTTTGGGATTTTTAATGTTTGTTGTTGTATCAATTTTTTTGGTATTAATAAGTCAGATCTTAAAACAGTTTAGGCGATTTGTAGTTGGAAAGGAAAAAAAAAAAAAAACCAATAGTACTTTAAGGACAGTTTGTAATATTTAAAAAAAGTTATTTAATCTGTCAAAAACTTATTTATATTTGTGCGATTTAAACACATTGTATTGTGGGTTTGTTACTTTTGAAACATCCTATTAAAAAAATATCCAGTAAAATATTGCGAAAACTCGTTTATTTGATCTGATAAGAGCTTTTACATTGCTATTCTAACACATTTCAAGCGGTTAGTGGCGCGTTCCTAAATGTATGTTTCTAAACATTATACCAAAAAATGGCGCGATTTAATCCGTTGAAATCGTTTAAATATTTCCTTGTATTATTGCAATTGTTCACGGAAAACAAGCTTAGTAATTTGAGATTTTATATTCGAGCACGGCAACTTTTTTCATTTCAGTCATCATAATATGTGAATATTATAAATCGACAGTCATAAACCGCCATATTTGATAGGTAATAATGCGCTACGAGAGAGATAGCAGCTCCTTGAAAATATGTAGAGTGAAAGAGGGAGAAACGATTTGCCTTCAGTCCTATCCGACCACGATTATTGTTTTATTATATTAGTGAAAATCACAAATCGGTTTTTTTTCAAGTATTCTAATGTTGTTGAATCTCAGATTTGTAGGTAATTATTTAATTTCCTTTACTCAAACAAACTAAGTGTAGTGATTTGTCAAATTAATCATTTAAAGGTGGATTGATTTATATTGTATTAAATGAAACACACATGTTATATATATATATATTAATATATTATATATATTATATATATATATATTGCAGTATAAAAATATAATTTCTTGGCCCAAACCCTCTCGGTAAGTCATTAGATATTAATTCAGAGTTTTAAGCATGTACGTTTTTAAAAAATATGATATTTTTACTATGTTTGTCGTCATTTACAAAGTGTCCCTTTTAGCGTATTTTCTATTATTTACAGTTATTACTTACTGTGTGTAGGGTATCTGAGCTGTCGTTTTTAGGCTGTTTGTCATACTAATTATAATTTAGTCAATATTTAATAGTTTTTTTAATTTAAAATAATGGTGTGGCACTTCGTTTGTTGTATGTATGAAAACTGTTTTTTAAATGCTTTTTGTCGTATTTCTTTCTTTATTTATTCTTGCATATACGATATGTTATTATAGATAATTTAGTCGGTTAATATAAAGATGCAGTTTTCAATATAATGTATCTATCGCTACTATTGCCTAGGATTATTACCAAAGATACGTAGCGCTTGTTTGTATTGTATTTCCACAATGGGACATCGAAATAATGAACATTTTAAACATTTTTAGTGACATTGTGTTTTGTTCTTTATTCACATCACTTTGAATCCACGTGTTTTGGCAATTAGTTTTTTTAGCTTCACGTTTCAGCTTCTTATCCCGCAATAGCAGGATTGACAGACAGTCCCCTCCGTAGGGACAGACGTACTTCGCTTTCCACCTGAATTCGGACATTGCGGTTGAGTGGTTGAAAACTCAACGCCGCTCTGTGTCTTACCAGAGCGAGGATGGGAAAATAATTTCAAATATATACGCACTCCAGATTGGGGATCGAACCCAAAACCGATGAGTTTACTAGTCAGACGCATGTCACACTGCGCACGGACGGCCCCTACAAATAATATATGTTTAAATACAAAAAAATTCCCTCCCACTGGTAATCGAAACCACAGCGCAGCGTTTAGATGCGGTCTCTGAGCATGATGGGGTGTTAGTTATCCCGGGTTACAATATATTTTCAACTTTGTCTTTTGGGCTGTTAAAACAACATAATTAATAAAAAAACATTATTTTAATTTTGTTTACTCGACCTTAATATAAACAAGTACACAGCGTGTTCAAAAATAAATAAAATATAAAAATTAAAAAAAAAATGTAACTCACAATATATAATAAATCGCAAACCAAACACTCGCAGGTTCAAATCACCACACTCTGTACAATCAATAATTGGCCTACGTGTGTCAAGCTGTACAACGCGCAGAGTCCCCTTGACGCGTCCCTCGCGCTCGTGAAGTCTACGGAAGGTTGCGTGAGGCATCCTCACTCCGTCGCAGAGACGCTCGTCATTTGGTGAGTACCAATGGGACATGGACGCAACTTCAACCAGGAATCAAGCGTGGAGAAAGGAAAGTAGTAATTGCTAACTTTGAATCTGAAAATAAACCACATAATGAACCTCGGCGGGCGTTCTGACATTTAAATAACTTGCAATCTCCGCGCTGCTAAGACAAGTGCGGCGTCTTGAGTTGCCACCACCCAAACGCAATGTTACGAGTTTGGAGCGAGGAAAACGACAGTCAGTACAGTACCAGAGTGTTTTGACAGTAGGCCTTTCCGTACATGCATTGCGGGATATAAGCGGGGAATTTGAGTTTTTAGAGCGCGGTTCTCCATACAACGCGCGTAGCACTCGCCGCCTTATAAGAGGGGGAATACATAAGACGTAGTTAAGTGAAAGCCTCTAGGCGCACATTCCCAGTCGATGGAACTTTATAAAATTCATAGTTATTGTGAAATTGAACAGCACGTTTCTTGAAACAGTTGTTGGGAATTAATGTGTAATAAGTCACAATTTTACTATATAAAATTTTTTTTTCAGCTTCTAGCTTAATCCCTGGCGGGGTAATCGGGAGCACCCGGAAGACGCACCACCAAACGATACGGTACCTGCCATTCATCTTTCGCTCGTCCAAAGTCATTATCCATTCATGCAGCCCTCGGGGGGGTCCTCTAATTTTTTAAGTTGACCTGCCCTGCCAGTATCTTCGATTACTGTGTTTTTTCGAAGGTAACCGAGGTCTCCCCGATTCTTAGTCCACTCACCTTTGCTTCAAAATATTCTACCTTCTTACCTCCTCATTTCGTTCATCGTGTTCACACACTGCGCACGTACTTCTTCATCATTCTGCATTATGCGTATATACGCGTCAGCTAAATGATTCGCTACGACGAAAGCGATCTCATGTCTCTGCAGTAATCTTTCTTTCATTCTTCTTGGAAACCCCGTCGGTACAGTATACGGCATTGTGAACGGAACACGTGAAGGTTACGATGAAGTGTTTGCGTCGTTCAAGCCCAGCCCGAGCACCGTTAACACCTGGTCCGGCACTATAAAGCCTTTCCATATCAATTTCGTATCATTCATCTCTACTAAACATACTTCCAGATAATCACTCATTCATGGTATAATATCTTTCTATTAACCCTAATCTTACATACCATTTTTTTAACTCATCTCTCCTCAAATATCAGAAAGACAGAATACGCATGCTGATGATGGCAATTAGCCACTGCATAATCTGAGGACAAAACAGACAGTTATGTCAAATTATCACAAACTTTCACTCTTACGCAACTATCTTTCACTCCTGGAGAACAAAACTTCCAACTATAAATTGAAAACAGCCAAGCGACATGGCGTGCAGCCGTTTGGACAACCGCATTGAATATCAAACTGACGGGGAAATGCCGAGCTCCATCGTTTTACTTAGGTGAACCGTGATCTCGACTTAAGAGATTTTACAGCTGTCAACAAGGGTCCGTCACATTGTACCGGGGCTAGTACTTGGCAGGTATTCCCATTAACTTGTTCTTACAAACCCTGTCAAATGCTTGATTGAAATGAATTATTGAATGAATGAAATGTTGAATTATTTATAGTACGGAAAAATAATAAATTTTTTACATGTGGACCTAACGCGAATAAAAACGTTGTGATTAAAAAACAAGGTATTTTGGGATTCAGAATTTTGTAATCTAAAAAAGGTTATAGAATCATAAGAGTTGTATTGATACTGTTTATCACCGCTTTTAAAATGTACAGATGGAACTTTCGATTTTTCAATCAGGTGGAAAAGTTGCCGGTTTTAAAAGAAGGTTATATTATTAATTTTTAAATAATAATTAATATAGTACGAGATATGTTGTTTTAGATACAGCGCCTTTATTCCGCGGCGGCGGCGCGCTGCTGGTTGGCCGTGCGGAGCCGCGCCGCTCGTGCACGACCACACGCGCTACGACCACGGTGGGGTCCACGCTCGTGCTCAGTTCCGGAGGTCGGAATGGAGTGGCTGAGACGTTGTTATCCTTATAACTTGCAGTTGAAAGTCCATTAAAATCGATCCGCACAGTCAGGAATTGAAAACTGTGTCCATCAGAACAAGCAAACAAGACAAAAATAATGTGATTTTTTTTAATATACTTAAATTTTCTAAATAATTTGAGCGATAATTCCCCGACTCAGTTATTCTTAGTTTGAAATAAAAAAATAATAATTTAACTATACTCTTCCATACATTATAATATTTCCTTCTTCTATCTATTCCTTTCTTCCAGGTGTGAAAAATCCACTTGAACGGCGGGGGGTAGACCCGGACAGTACGAAGTGACTTACGGTGTAGACAAAGTGCTAGAGACATCGACTCCATACGACCAGCTCCAAGACGTTTACAGCAGTTGGGAGTGGAGACGATCATTCCGCGGCCAGCTCAGCTCTGAAAGGTAAACAAGAAATCATTATTGTAGATTGAATTCATTCGATCTGTGTTCAAACTGTTAGCGAAGGTCGGGTTCATCCCAAATCGGGGAAGGAAATTGATTTATTTTAGGTATGCGCTAGGTGAATAACTCGACTTCAAATAGTACAAGTAGTTTATTTTTTTTTCAATTGAACGAAATCGAACGAGACGCCAACCTACAAGCGACATGTATTCGAATACGTTTAGAACATTGAAAGTGATAAACTTTAAAATATATACTATTAGGGGAGCGGGTCTCGTGTTAAAATAACGATTTTCATTATCACTTCCACTTTCGTTAGTTAGCCAAGGAACTTACGATAGCTTATGGTAGTTATAAAAATCAATTAATTTCTTATAAACCTTTGTTACGCACTTCGTCTAACTTGTTCCACATTTTAAGTTGTTTTTTGCGTTTCTGTCATGACTTGACTTTTTTAAAAAGACTTGTAATTAAAAAAATCTTAAATAAAAGTATTAAGTCCTTTTTTAATTACAAGTTTTGATATCTTCCAGACGGACATCGCCCTGAGGGACGATGTCAAGGGAGTCACAAAGCACGGGTTTCCTTTGGTCTTTAGCGGGTCATGGCGTCCTTATCTCTATGGGCAGACTGCCATTTAATTATTCAGTATATTAGTATTCTGATTGTTCCCTTTGATCAAAACGCTGGAGTGGTTACCAAGAGCGCCAGGTTCGAATCCCGGTGGCGTTCAAATTTTTTTATGTGCAAATAATATAAACGTTTTATATTTTGTCCCAGATCAGACAGCTTCGAACCCCGCGCTAGCAGCTGATAGACTCTCATATGCTGTCACCGGCATAGTCACCTTCAAGTGGTCTGCGCCTGTCTTTAAACCTTGGTAAGTGATTTTTTGTAATTGCTATTTATGGGTTTCCTAAGGGACTGTTAGAGAGAGTTCAGGGATTTTCATCTCTTGTTGAGTAAAGGGGGGTCAACGAGTTAGGTAGATTTATTATATATTTATAGTAAATTTTCGTATAGAGGGTAGCAAAGCAACCAAGTGCCAGACACTTGCTGTTCGCTACGAACGCGAGGGGGACCCCCATTACACGTTTTTTGTGAGACATTCCATGAAAAGCTCCAATGCGGCGCTTTGTCTACCAGCACAACGAAAAGAAGAAATGAAAACAAAATTTGAACATCGAAAAACCACAACCCATCGCCAGACAGTCAGGACACGTACAACAATTATATTTGATATGTATTATATAAAAAAGAAATATAATTTCTATATATTGTTAGAAAAGAAAATATTTCATGTAAATAGTAATTTTCGTAATAACTATTAAATATTTTTTAATAAAGGATACATTTATTTAATGCAAATATACCAGTTTATCAGAAAAACATGTATTTCATAAATATTATCTTACACTATACCAAGTTGAGGGTCGCATTTAAAATCCTCCAAACCAAACATACATATCAGTAAAAATCGAAATTGAGAGTTTTAATATTATTTCCAAAATAAACGATAATAAATATTACTGAGTCCAGTCCACGTGCGAGTCGGGACCTCATTCTTACTGGTAAACTGCCCAGGGTGGGTTCGATTCACGTGGGGGGGGAAAAGCATATTAAATGGTTTTCATTTTATCACAAAAAAACATATTTGCAAACATTATAATGAAACAAGTTTACACTCCAGGGCGCATATTCACGGGTAATACCTCAATCCTTACAATACAGAGGGACGTCTCGAGGGGAAGGATACTGGCGAACTAAGTACCACTGAGAACCCCCTCTGGCGGGAACGAAGCTGCGAACCTACGAAGTAGCAGGAGTGACCAGAACGTGTTTAACGATCAGGAACCAAAACGGTGAACAAAATTCAAAGGGATACAATTTTATTGTGTTTGTAAAAGTAATAAGATGAATGGTATTATTGAATCCGCTTTAATGTTTTTTTAAGTAATAGCATCTCTATCTTGCTTAATGATAGTTTTTTGAACCAAAATCCCTCTGACTGAATGCAACACCATAAATAACGTTGTAACAAAAGCGTCCTAAGAGTTTTCGCAGTTGATGGGACATAGGATTTTAGTGGGTACGGCCGCTTGGACGTTCCAAAAAGCGGGTTTCGGATCCCGCTGCACTTTGTACTTTTACTAAAGAAACGAATGGGACATTTTAATGTTCTAAAAGTCGTAACATTTTTAGATGGATTGATTGGGCCTATTGGAACTAAGATTGATTTAGGACGATTTAACCCAATGAGTAGCTTTTAAAACAGAAACTGCTTTAAAGGGATGTTCAGGAGATAGTTGTTTATTGTAACTTAACAATAACAATAATAACAACGCAGGCCGACGACACGTACGCGACCATCCAAGGCAGCCGCGCCGAGCGCTTCGGGGACTACGCCACTCTGGCCGGGGACTCCCCCACGCCGCTGGAGGCGGCCATGGGCTTCCAGGTTAGGAGCGATTTAGTTTATTTAAGACGAGCAACTTCACGTCGTCTCTGTGTAACTCCAGCGATCAAGATAGCCTCAGAGGGCTTTCAGAGGGTTTCTTAATAGATACGTATCGTTATATTACGACTAAAATACGCGAAATCACTGTAAATTGTGTCCTGTGTGTTATTCGGATGTATGACCTATAATACTGTGAAGTTTCATCGGAATGCGTTCAGTGTTTTTTTCGTGGAAGAGTAACAAACTATTGCATTTATAATATTAGTAGGATATTAAGTTTATTATTGCATCTTTATATGTATGTATGAATTAGTACAATATTGTAATTTATAATTAGTTATGATAAAAGGGTTCCTTTCCCACATCCAGCCCAAAGCTGTATTGGAAGTAGTCGCTGATTAGAGCCATCTCTGTAATCCTTTCGTTTGTGTTTTTCGTATATCATTGTTGTGTGTGCAATAATGTTATGTATAACATAACAATGCATCTATTTACATCGCCACGTTAAACGCCGTGAGCAAATGTGCGTCTTTCCACTCCGGCCGCGTCGGTCAGTGATGGCCGACAATTAATATAAAAAACACATTCTGATATGAAACATTAAAAGCATGTGTGTAAAAGTGTGTAACCGCCGCCCCGCTCGTCCGCAGGGCAGCACCTTCAAGCCGCCCTCCGCCGACACGCCGGAGCCGCCGCCGCGCCCCGCCCTCGGCGCGCTCGCATGGTGACTGACTGACTGGACTACTGCCCGGCTAGCTGACTGCGACTACATTCATAACACCCAAAATGACCGACCGCGATCGGTTGTGGGTTCGAGCCCCACTCGGTGGAATGATTATATTTAAATTGTATCCTCGCTCTGGTAAGACAAAGTGCGGCGTTGATTTCCGCCATACAACTCGCAATGTCTCTTATGCCGCGGAAAGCGCAGTACGGAGTGTCTTGCCACTGGGTACTTCCCGTCTACCTTGCTATGAGGGATAGAAGTGTGAAGCGAGAAGTTGAAAAAATAATTAAACTTTTTACGTAAAGCATGTTGAATATAAGTGAATTTAAAAAGTTAGTTCTAAATATGGCCACTAGTGGCGTGTTGGTCGTCTGCCAGTTGCAGATTGTTTTTTTTGTTTTTTCTCTTCTAATAGTCTCTTTAACAGGAATCTTATCATATATAATCAATTTCTGTTACAAATACCCAACAATGGATTGAGGCTGGGCCTTTTAAATATTTTTTTTATTCTTTTTTAACTTGTAATTACTGTCTTGTTCTAATATTTTTATTCTCTTTTTTTTCAGATCAACAATTAGAATTAAGATTATTATGAGAACAAATTGACGTGTATATATGATGAATAACTCATGTTGGCGACGTGTTATTAAAAAAGAAATACAAAAAAATGTATAACTTGTTCCAAACAAAGTAAATTCTCTGTGCTCTTTCTTTCCTTCTCTCCGACGTCTGACATAGAGGGGTTGTGTCTCCGTCAAGTATTGCAATGCTAATGTATTAAACATGAAATATTTCGGATTTGAACCCCGAAACACACTCATATCGGTGGGGTTTTATTAAGAACCATAGTACGCCGTCAACGTCAGTTGTTTCTATCGTCTAGTGATATTGTAAATACTTATTAGAAGCGGGAAATGTAAAAAGTACAATTTTAAGTTAAAAATATAAGCTATATTTTGATACGGTTTTGTTCTATGAAGAATACAATATTCAATGAGTTTGAATGTCTGTGTGTTGTGTATTGGATATATGCATTGAATATTAATATATATTTTTTTAATTTAAGATATGTATGTACGAATGTGATGTTTTGGATTTTTAGATTTTGTGTGTATCAATTTTTTTTTGTATTAATAAGTCCAGATCTTAAAAGTTAGGATTTTGTATTTGGAAATGTAAAAAAAACAATAGTAATTGAAGACAGTTTTATATATTTAAAAAAAAGTTATTTAATCTGTCAATAACTTATTTATATTTGTGCGATTTTAACACATTGTATTGTGGGTTTGTTACTTTTTGAAACTCCTATTAAAAAATATCCAGATAAATCATTTGAAAACTCGTTATTTGATCTGATAAGAGCTTTACATTGCTATTCTAACACATTTCAAGCGGTTAGTGGCGCGTTCCTAAATGTATGTTCTAATACATTTATACAAAAATGTGCGCGATTAATCCGTTTGAAATAGTTTAAAATATTTCATTGTATTATTGCAATGTTTCACGTAAAAGCTTAGTAATTTGATATTTTATATTCAGAGGCACTTTTTGTCATTTCATTTCATCATATATGTTAATATTTAAATGACGTCATTAACCGCCATATTTGCTCGTGTAATAAATGCGCTAGAGAGAGATAGCACGCTCCTTTAAATACTGTAAGAGTGAAAGAGAGAAACGATTTGCCTTCAGTCATATCCGACACGATTATTGTTTTATATATTTAGTGCCAAATCACAAATTCGGTTTTTTTCTAAGTATTCTAATGTTGTATGAATCTCATATTTGTAGGTTTAATTATTTAATTTCCTTTACTAACAACCTATTGTATTGATTTTAAATTATTCATATAAAGTGGATTGATTTATATTGTATTAAATGAACACACACATATATATATATATATATATATATATATATATATATATATATATATTGCAGTATAAAAATATAATTTCTTGGCCAAAACCTCTCGTTAATGTCATTTAGATATTAATTCAGAGTTTTAAGCATTCGTTTTTAAAAAATATGATTATTTTACTATTTTTGTAGTCATTTACAAGAGTGTCGCCTTTTAGCGTTATTTTTCTATAAATACAGTATTACTTACTGTGTGTAGTGTATCTGATGATTTAGTTTTTAGGCTGTTTTCATACTAATTTAGTCAATATTTAATAGTTTTTTTTAATTAAAATAATGGTGCCTTCGTTTGTTGTATGTATGAAAACTGCTTTTTTAAATTATTTTTGTAGTATTTCTTTTCTTTATTTATTCCTGCATATACGTATATGTTATTATATATAATTTAGTCGGTTTAATATAAAATATGCAGTTTTCAATCATACTGTATATCGCGTACTATTGCCATAGGATTTATTGTACAAAGCTAAGTATCGCTTGTTTGTATTGTATTTCAAATTGACATCGAAATAAATGAATTTTTAAAAATTTTTAGTGACATTTTGTTTTTCTTCTTTATTCAATCAATTTGAATCAACGTGTTTTTGAATATTATGTTTTTTTTAGCTTCACGCTTTCAGCTTTTATCCCGCATAGCAGGATTGACAGAAAGTCCTCCTCCGTAGACACTCCGTACTTCGCTTTCCACTGAATTCGAGACATTGCGTGTTGAGTGGTGGAACTCAACGCCGCTCTTTGTCTTTACCAGAGCGAGGATGTGAAAATAATTTCAAATATAATCACTCACGATTGGGGATCGAACCCAAAACCGATCGCGTTTACAGTCAGACGCTGTCACACTGCGCCACGGCCGGCCTCAAATGTAATATATGTTTAAATACAATAATTCCTCCCACTGGTAATCGAACCCACAGCCGCCGCGTTTAGATGCTGTCTCTCTGAGCCCTGATGGTGTTTTAGTATCCCGGTAAAAATATATTTTCAACTTGTCTTTTGGTGCTGTTAAAACAACATAATTAATAAAAAACATTATTTTAATTTTTGTTTACTAGCACATTATATCAACAAGTACACAGCGTGTTCAAAAATAAATAAAATATAAAAATTAAAAAAAAATGTAACATCACAATATAATAATAATCGCACAAACACATCGCAGGTTCAAATCCACCACACTTCTCGTACAATCAATAATTGGACTACGTGTTCAAGCTGTCACAACGCCGCAGAGCTCCCATGACGCGTCTCGCGCTCGTGAAGTATACGTGAAGGTTGCGCTTGAGGCATCCCTCACTCCGTCGCAGAGACGCTGTCATTTGGGAGTACAATTGGGACATGGACTCCAACTTCAACAGGATCAAGCGCTGGAAAGAAATGTAGTAATTGTCCCTTTGCATCTGAAATAAACACATAATTAAACACTCGGCGGAGTTATTACATTTAAATAACTTTCACTTCCTCGCTCTGCTAAGACAAAGTGCGGCGTTGAGTGCCACCACCCAATACGCGACAAAATGTTACGAGTTTGAGGAAAAAAATAAAAACAAAAAAAAGGAACACCGAAGTACTGTTACAGTACCGCGTGTTTTGCCAGTAGGGCCCACCCCCCTTTCAGTGTACTGCTATGCGGATATAAGCGTGAATTCTGAGTTTCTATGCGCGCCTGTCTCCATACACACGCCTTCGAGACGCACTCGCCGCGTAATAGAGGTTGACTACATAAGGACGCCTAGTAGTGTCTATAACGCTTCTAGGGCGCCATTCCCCCAGTCGCGGAACATTTATTAAAATCATCTTTATTGTGACTGAAGCACGTTTCTTGAATCACAGTTTTGGAATTATGTGTAATAAAGTCACCAATTTTAATATATTAGGTTTTTTTTAGCTGTTCGCGTCATCCCTGGCGGGGTACTCGGAGAGAACGGATTCTTTAGCGCCAAAGCTACGGTCACTGCATTCCTCATTCGCCTCGTCCACAGTCAGTATCTATTCATGCATGCCCTTCGGGGGGTCCCATACTTTTTTAGTGACCCAGCTCTCTACCTCCAGTATCTTCGAATACTGTGATTCTGAAGGTTCAAACGAGGTGATACCAACGATCTCTCGTACAATAACCTGTGCTTCATAACTACTTCTTACCATCTTACATCGTCTCATTCTTTCTTCGTG